>OX465258.1:14536504-15136504 GCA_949987775.1 Aproaerema taeniolella | reverse complement strand
CTCTTTAGTATTTTTTGAGAGAGAGAGAGAGAGAAATACATTTATTCATGACACGGTACATGTAACATACAACACAACACAAAAAAACAATTAACGAAGAAAGTACATTAAGTAAACATGTAGGTACATGTACCGCATTGTTTGAAGAAATTCTTGAATTGTTTGAAGAAATTCTTGTTTCACAAATGGTTGTATAATTGCTTGTAAAAATTTATAAAACTTAGTTCAAAATGGCATTGATAATTACAATACTTTCTGTAAGCAATTAATTGACCTTAAGGCATAGGGATGCTAAAAGAATTTCACCTTAGGTTTACGATCAAACAATCTCTGCCTACCCCAATGGGACAAAGACGACAGCTGTGTTATTTCATGATCTACTGTCAAACGTATTCCAGCATAGTGGTTTCGGCACAAAAATATGATAACATACTTACATACATATATAAGTATATATATATATATATATAAGGTCCTAATTTATTAGTCACTTACCTTCTAAGGCGTTATTGTATAGGTTGATAGTGTTCCAAAAAACAACATAAAAATTAATTATCTGAAAATTAAATTTTGTAAAAAAAATTCCATTTAAAGATAAAGGAATGGTTCTCTTTCGATTATAGCCGTCCACTCCCCGCTCGCCCGCTCTACTACTGCCATTATTATTTACGTTTGAATGGATGAGTTTATTCAACATAGTAATGAAAAAATATCATAACAAAATTTTTCAAGACCTTTTAAATTTAATATTATGCTTTTGTTTTTTGACTCAAATGATATATTTTGACCTACACAATAACGTGTTAAAAGGAAAGTGACTAATAAATTAGGACCTTATATATATATACACTAACCCCTATAATCCTCTCCGGGGTAGGCAGAACGTAATGTAGTTAGAACTACTTGACGCCACTTTTGACGTTCAAAATGTGGTAAACGTTTGAAAAACTGTAAAATACTGCACAACTAAGCAACTTACAACAACTAAACAACTTTCCCAACAACAAAGCTTTCACCACCCCTCTGCGAACCGAGTGAACAGATAAAACAAACATCAAACTTGTGAACAAAACAGATTCCTCCCGGACACTTTCCTCACTCGACACTGCTCTATAGACCGATGACAATGATATCGTAAGCAATATAAAGATGATACAAATATAACTCTAAAATTTTAAAAAATGGTATAACCCTCGACATTTGATGGCTTGATTAAACGATATTAACTCTTAAGGCGACTACAGCACCCGATAAAAGCAGTATACACAGGAATAGTGCCATCTCCGTCTCTCAACAGGCCTGGGCCGGCAGTGCGAACAGTGTCGATACACGAAGTTTACGGACTATGAAAGCGTGCGTACGTAAAACATGTACGAAAGTTAGAAAAATGAGTTTTATGGAAAGGTAACAGCTTAAATCTAAAATTGCGTTAACTACTTATCGAGAGTGTTCAATCACGAACATTTTGATAGCAAATTCAAGTTCCTGTGTGCATTTTAGTATCGTTTTTACAGCTTAAAAGATACACAATATTGGTATTTAGAGGTGACTTTGTGAGCTTTTTCTATCGAACCAAAAGTGCTGAATCATGTTTTCAGCAAACTACTTATCTAGTTTCTGTCCTGAATATTACCGTAGTATTTGTTTCTTCGGTTTAATGCAGTGCGTCATGCTTATCTACGCATCATAAAATCGTAATTTAGGTGCTGTAGTCGCCTTAAATGGCTGGACCAATTTTGACCAAGTAAAGCTAAGAACAATCTCAATTACGTCAGCATTCAAATAATAGGAGCTAAGTACGATGCCACAGACAGACACATAGATACTCGTACACACATCAAACTTGTGGACAAAACGGATTCGTTACTCCGGTAGCGAAATACAACAAATACAAAAAAACTAAGTTTCCGCATCACATTGATATCGTAAGGAAAATATCTTTAACCCTGAAATTCCAATTTTAATTTATTTATTTGTTTAACAATTTCTAGTGTTTAAAAATAAATAGACAAGTACAACAAGAAGAGAGGCGACACATTAAGTTATTCTACACCTATTCAAATATAGCAAAGAATCATCTGGATTACGTTAGCTTTCAAGAAAAAAAAACCGTATCTAAATCGGTCCACTCTTTTAGGAGCTCTATACGATGCCACAGATAGACACACAGATACACAGACATACACATATACACGTAAAACTTATAACACCCCTCTTAATTGTAGGGGATACCAAATTCCTTTATCGAACCATGATCCAGTCAAATTGTAACAAATTGTAATCAAAAAGTAATTTTAAGTACTTTAATTTGTGTAAACAGACCATTTACTAAAATTTAATAGTTTTTGAGTTTTAAGCAAGAAACCGGAAAAAAAGCAGAATTTTTTATCTTTTTTTGCGATTTTTTCAATGTTCCGCCACGAAATTTTTTCCGCAAACCTCAGATTCGGATTCAGTACCCCAAAATACATATAGAATGAAAGAAATCAGAACTACCCCATAACTTTCCTAGCAAAAACAATTTAACAGGAGTACCACCGAATTCATCAAAATGACCTTCTGTATCTACCGCCTTTATATTTACTATCATTGGGCTACGACATTAACCTTGCAGCATCATATTTCCTGAACTAACTGGAAACCAATTTCGCTTTCAGGAGTTTCAGGGTCCTTTGAGCTGTTCATGAGAGGGTCGTTTAGTCCAAAATATTGACTGTTGTTTGTGTCTTAACCCCTGACACGAAAAAGGGGTGTTATAAGTTTGATGTGTGTATCTGTGTGTCTGTTTGTGGAATCGTAGCTCCTAAAAGAATGGGCCGATTTCGATGCGGTTTTTTGTTTAAAAGCTGTTTAATCGAAATTGTTCTTAGCTTTGTTTGATCAAAATTGGTTCAGCCGTTTAAAAGTTACAAGTAATAGGATGTCTGGGGTAATGCAACATTTTAAAATTAAGAGTTATTCATAGATCTAGGAATTTATAATAAGGTCGAGGATAGACCGAAACTTACTCAAACTAAATAGTGAGATAGAAACTACAGTTAAAAAATAAAAAAATAAAAATAAATGCTACACACTCAAAGGCCCACACTAAGGTTTTCCCTTGTGTCGTGGGTCCCTTGGAATACACAAAGACAGACACATACCACCCATGACCCGAGAACAAACATCTGCTTTTTACACAAATGTTTGCCCCGACTGGGGATCGAACCCAGGACCCGCCGATCAAGAGGCAGCGTCACTACCACTCGACCAAACCGGCCGTCAGTTGCTGGTAAAAAGCTAATAATGTATTGCAAACGTGTCCAATATGATCTCTAACATGTCAGTCAGAAACAAAATTTCACAGTGGTCCTAAACAATAAAGTATGAAGTTATAAATTCAAATGTTTGTGGGCGATAAATCTAATAATTCCTTGAAAATTCGTATACGTTTGGAAAATCGGTGGTTGCAGAAAAGCATGTACTTTCTTACTTCACTTTTATTGGCAGGCATATTCACTGATTAAATCGATTATCAACATATTATCCTACTAGCATTCCGTCCGGGACTTCGTTCCTGTAGGAACTCGGGAAATTTATGTACTTAGCCTATGTTACTCAGGGATAATGTAGCATTCTAGTGGTGATAGAATTTTTCAAATTGGTCCAGTAATTTCGGAGCCTATACAATGCAAACAAACAATCAAATCGACGGCCGTTTTGGTCGAGTGGTAGTGACGCTGTATCTTGATCGGCGGGTTCTGGGTTCGATCCCCAGTCGGGGCAAACATTTGTGTAAAAAGCAGATGTTTGTTCTCGGGTCATGGGTGTTTGTGTTTGTCTTTATGTGTGTTCCAAGGGACCCACTACACAAGGGAAAACCTTAGTGTGGGCCTTTGAGTGTGTAGAGTTTATATATTATATTTTCCTCTTTACAATATTAGTATATATTAACATCGCAAAATCCCACAACTTTTTCCAAATAAAAAAGATAAACTAATAACTAAGAATTGTTCGCTAACGTTTCGTGCTTGTTTCGTGTGTTTGCCGAATTCCTAACGTTCGAATTTTGAATTCAAACTTCGAACACAGATACCATCGTCTGGCCAGGACGTCCGAGTCCAAAATTGTGAAAAGGAAATCCGAGCTTAGAGCATTTGAACAAAGAGATCCGACGCTAACCGATGCGCCTATTGAAAGGACGGAACAAGGCAGTGATAAGAACAGAGTGATTGGGATTTACAGCTTTGTTTTGATTTGGTTACATCTCTTTTGAAACTAGTGTAGGGACACATGATTCGTTTTGTAAATAATTTTCCACGTCAAAAACGTAAGAGTCACCGACTTCAATCCCAAAAACCCTCCTTTTTTGATGTTGGTTAAAAATCGACTAGCATGAAGCTCCTAGTCGAGACGAATCAAATGAGCACAAACACGGCGGAATTGCTTTATTTTATTACAGAGTTCCCATGGCAATTTACCGTCTCCATCATCAGACCCTGAATATCACATAGTGAATATCACTTATTAATTAGACTCTAATGAATATAATAATGAATATCACTTATTAATTAGACTCAAACACATTCAAATTCGATGGTATTACATAATTTTGTTACAGAGATCCCATACTCCTAAACCATTCATCATCAGCTTCATCATCAGCTCAGCAACATCAGATGGTGACCATTAGATGCAAAAATCGACATAGATTAAGATAATTTCTGATAAACAGTGTATATGCCTACAAAATTTAAGGGTTTCCCTCGATTTCCCCAGGATCCCATCATCAGATCCTGACCTGGTGACAATGGGACCACCTCTGACGTATGACCTCTCCTTTTTTGAAGTCGGTTGAAAATACAGTCGAATTGAGAACCTCCTCCTTTTTTGAAGTCGGTTGATTAAGCATTTTTGCCACTTCCAGTAGCGTTGGGCGGGGTGACGTCAGTCGTCTCTCGCCGCCGCCACGCAGGTCACTCATTGAAAATGTAATTTTGTTTATTATTGTAACTCAATAGAAAATGTGCCTCCGAGTGTGTGGTTCATTTCACCCTGCTTCTGCCTACAAACTCAACACTAGCAATGCTACTTGATTTCCAGGACTTTTTCATTGTTTAAATTATTATTGAAGTCTTCTATGACTCTGAAATGAATATAAATAAACGCCCCAAGCCTCGTCAAAACTGAGATTAATAAATTATTCATAAAAAAAAACAATAATTCTACGTCCAAAACGTAAGTCACCGACTTAAATCCCAAAAAGTCAATTTTTTCGAGAGTTTCCCTCAATATCTTCAGGATTCCACCATCATATCCTGGTTTCCTTACCATGGGACCACCCTCTCCCTTTCCAACAAAAAAAGAATAATCAAAATCGGTTCATAAACGACAAAGTTCTTTATCCGCGGACATACTCGTACACAAAAAAAAAATATACGGTCGAATTGAGAAAACTCCTCCTTTTTTGAAGTCGGTTAAAAAGAAACCATCTCTACATTCGATTGCTTATAACTTTGACCAGCAGCTCTTAGCACGATTACGACAAACTCGCGCTCGGCTCACGTTAAAACTTCACTTTGATTGCGCGAGGGTCCCGCGCAAAGGCTTGCTCACCCCTATGGCGTTGTGTTGACATTTTGACATAGGTCCGCGGTGTTGCCGCGGCGCTGTCACTATCGCACTCGGCCTGCTGGTAACAAAATAAATTGTATTATCATCTAACAATAGTACCACAATCACTAAATTAAACATAGAATGAACTTACTTTCCAAATTCAAAACCGTACAGCTCAAAACAATACAAAACAACTTCCATTCTTGAAAAAGAACGTTCCAATTTTGAGTTTTAGTACTTATTTATTTGTCAGCAATTCCTTGCGCAGACCGAGACACTGGCAGCTAACAATTTTATGGCCTCCTTGCAACTATAACATAAAACGTAGCTAGGTACTAAACTGCAAGATATAAACAGCCGAATATTTTACTGCAATCAATAAGAAATTGCAGCATTTCAGTAGTATTGCGTTCAGTTGCCAAAGCATTGTACAGAGACGGACTCAGTTATGGGTGAGGGGGGGTTATTTGGTGTGAAATTCGAAATCTATAGATATCAGTCATATCATATTTCATGAAACTATGTTGGTAAGGAAAATAATAAAGAGTAAGAGTTACCTAAAGTAACATTAATTAAGCAAATGGAAAACAAAATCTGCATTGAATCAACTTGTAAAAAAACTAGACATTGTAAAACAAAATTGAAGTAAATGTTGGTGGGCTCTTTTGACACACTAGTTAATTAAGTAAGTAATTGATTTTAGAGTTTTATTTGAACGATCAAATAAAAGTACAAAACAACGATTTTTGGCCACTAAATCCGTACCTATTACATCTAACCTTAGCTGACGATAGTACTTAAGACCTCGACCCCCCAACAAAAAGGGTGTAGCGACCTATCTAGCACATTATGTATGTATAAGTATAGTCAGGAACGTACGCAAGCGGCGCGGCTCGCGGATTCAGTCGTCCTGCCTTCGCCCGTCGCACACACACGCGTTAGCGATTACATAGATTTTCCGACAACCAAAATTGTAATAATCTTGTATGTTTTAAGTAACAATATACCCGGACTTTCGTGAACTGAACTTAATCGTTTCACTTGAACTCCCTCCTGTGACGTCTATGGACATAGTACCTACAAGGGGGTTTCTCATCTCTAAATTCGTCCCTGTACAGATCATAAGTCGACGAAACGTTCGTTTCGGCGCGGCGTTGTGTCGACCTAAGTTTACGATCTGGCACGATAGTCTCGTGATTACGATTTGTGTCGTAGACGAAATTAAATTATGAAAATGTCTAGTTACCAGTGTTGCCAATCTCCTAAATGGATATTGGATGTTTGGGAATTTATTGGGGAGGTTTTAATTGTGGATTTGGATGTTTTCTTTATGGTTGGTAGAGGAAAGGGAATTTTTGAGACTGACTATAGGTATGCCGTTTATTTTAGTTATTTGTCATACTAACGATGAATGTAGAGAAGACTAAAGATTTTGGTACTTTTGCATAGGTGCAGTGCTCCTATTTTCTTGTTGTCACTTAGCAAACTTCGTGTTTCGGTAACTATATCAAAGCAACAAAAAACATGTAATACTAAATTTATATTATAATACATGATAAATCCATTAAAGGCCCTAAGTTTTTCAAATAAATTAATAAATTTAATGCAAAAAAAAACATTCACACATTTCAATATTCCGTTTTAATGTTTTATCTCATATTAAAAAAATAAAATAAAAAAAATATTGATTCGACTGAACCACATAAACTTTAAACTCAGCCATATTTTCAACCGACTTCAAAAAAGGAGGAGGTTCTCAATTCGACTGTATTTTTTTTTTTTTGTATATTTGTTACGCGATTACTCCGGCAACTGTTGTCCGATTTTCAAAATTCTTTATTTGTTCGAAAGAGTATACTCCTGAAGAGGTCCCATATAAATTTTATCGAAAATGATTCAGCGCTTTTAAAAAAAATCAACAAAAACAAAATATACTACAAAATAGAACATCATCTAAATAAATGAATGACATTTCTGTTTGTAGTTATTTGCTAATAGGCATTGTAGTCCCCAAAAAACTAGATATCTACTTTGTGCGAACTGTTGTTGGGATTGAAGTCGGTGACTCATACGTTTTTAACGTGGAAAATTATTCTAGAATTATTTTTGCATACTTTAATCTTAATTATTTTCAAATAAAATGCAAATTTTAATAAAACTAAAACTAGACAATAAACTTCAAAACCTAGAGCTAGATTATAGTGCCAATAAACTTTACTTAGAAGACCTAGCTTAAAAGTTCTTTGTCCTCGACAATAGGGTAAGCGCACCTGCTAACGCCCACGGGCAACTAACACATTAATTGTCCCGCAATTTACATTCAAAACGTACACAACAATATGTCCGTCTATCTATCCGCTTTAAGGGCCTCCTGTCTATCTAAAAAGTGAATGCTAAACGAACAAACGCACTGACATTTAATTCTATTCTTTATTTTTACTGTTTACCGACAAATGTCGATAAATTTGTTAGGTACCTGACATCTGTTGTAACGACTTTAGTATCGCTTTCATTGCACTATAAACTTGGTATTGAAGGTAGTATTGTAGAAATACTTTAACCAGCGCCGCAAAATCGATTTTATAGGTTCAAATAATTGTTATAGTTATTAGGTTGATACATAACTTCGTGTTATGGACTTATGGTGTACTCAAAATGCCTTAAGGTCATTAGATTGCCTAACAAGGAGACCGTATTGTTGTATTAGGAGAGCGGGACTAAATAAACAGTGGTATAATTATAAATTATCGGGACAATAGCAAAATCGGCGGGACGGAGCGGTGTATTTCTATGTGTAAATTCAAGGTGTGCCATAATTGGTGCCGCCACCCTAAGGCTTTGCATTTCTTAGGAAGGAATAGTTAATTTTTATTATACGTTTTAATGTTTAAACGACTGTGTAAAAACATAATTAAAATAATTAATAAATAAAAAATACAGGCAGGTTTCTGTAATCTGGAAATGTTTTTTTATGGAAATGTCTTGACGAGTATATCTGTGGCATCGTAGCTCCTAAACGAATGGACCGATTTCGATGCGGTTTATTTGGTTTGAATGCTGACTTGATCGAGATGGTTCTTAGCTATATTTGATCAAAATCGGTTCAGCCATTTAAGAGTTATAAGCAATTAACTGCTTTACCACAAAAAATCAAAACACCACATAGACTTAAACTGATTTATGTCATTTTATTCTTGTTTAATTAATATCTCTCGGGTAAGGCAAAGGAATCTATTTCCCCTTTTAAAATATTATCTAAAATTTAGTTTCATTTTTTTTGGCCCTAAATGTCGAGGGTGTTATAATTTTTTTAAATTGTTGAGTTATGATATGAATGTTTTTTTATGTAGGTAGACCATTTTGAAATTTTATTTCTAGATAGTAATTTCTGCTAGGTAACCCAACGAGTTATTTTTTAATTTAATATTGGAGCTTGGTTTATTTTCTAACTGAAAAGACTCGAATATGACTTTAAATGCCAAAAGTCATGTCATAACACGTTTGTGCTGTTATTACCTGTTTATTATTCAAAACCCTGTCGTGTTTCAAATGGCTTACAAGTCATATACAGGTGTAAGACACAGCTTAGCAAAAATTTAAACCCTGAATTTAGACTACCATTCTGAATGATATCCAGTGGAATTTTCCTCAGAATTTCTTTGTTTTTTTTGTGAAGTTTTTAAATAATGTATGCTTTCAAATTAAATTATTTATTCAAATACACTCCATTATGCAAAAAAAAACACAACAGCTTAAAACACGAAAACCAGCAATGCTAGCGTAGCGGCGCGGGGGCCACCTATACATTGTGTAACGCCAAAGTAGATAAAGAACGAAAACTCCTTAACTCAACTTTTCCGGGAAAAAACAATTACTTGAAGCCGATCATAATTAGTTATGGATAGATTTCACCATTAAAGTATTTTGCTAATTTGTCCCTTACATCCTGTATAGAGGCAATTATCAAGTAAATGGCCATTATGCAGTAGGTTCTATCAATCCAAACTGTAATATGGTTCTGCACGAGAGTGCATGTCAATTTGTGGTCATAAAAATATTTTCTTAAATTGAAAAACGTTATATATGTCGCCGTAACATTGTCAAACTCGTAATATTTTTATTTTACTTAGTAAGATAATAATCTCTCGGTACTTTGTGAACTGCCTGAATTTTTCACGTTGACGGACTTTTTTATAATTCTAAATGCAACCTCAGCTAACCGACCGAACCAAAAAAAGGCTCTGACGCACTATGGCCCAAAAAGTGTTTGATATGGTCGACTTCGCCATTCTACATTTTTTTTTAAATACTCAGACATTGGCAAAATCAGGCATTGTTGTCGCCATTTTTTAAAGGAATAAAATTATATTTTAAATATAAAATTAATAACTTTGTATCACCCCGACATTCGATTGCTTGTAACTTTTAAACGGCTGAGCCAATTTGGATCAAACTTAGCCCAGAACCATCTCGATTACGTCAGAAATCGGTCCATCCGATTATGAGCTACGATGCCACAGACAGACACACAGATACACAGACATACAGAAAGACCCTTCAAACTTAAAACACCCCTCTTTTTGTCGGAGGTTAAAAAGGATAAACATAATAAGTAAGCTCTATAATATTTCGTAACTACCCTAACTACGAACGTAAACACACGTATAATGACGAGCTCGAAATTATAACCTATAATTTTTATTTAAACAACGAGAACGCATATGGACAAATAAAAACTATACTTAACAACTGCTTCTTATTAGCTATTAAATTAGATACGCTAATTAATGTCAAATTTATGAGGTCGCTTATACGTTACTTGAGTTTTTAAAGAGTAGCCACAGTATAGAGATTGCAGCTATACCAGTCAGTGTGATAAAAAGTTAGGTAAAAAATAAAATTAAAAAAATCAGTTGCTAGTATCTCATTGTTTATATCCACCGAGAACATAACCAATAGAGGTGCATTGAACATAAATATAAAATTAAAAAAATCAGTTGCCAGTATCTTATTGTTTATATCCACCGAGAACGTAACTAATAGAGGTGCATTGAACATAAATTGGTTAGAATTAATTTCTCACCGCCCGCCTTACCAAGGGGAAGGGAGACACGTGTCCTATCTTGCTTGCGAGAGATGGAGAAATGGAACTGACCGCACGCTGCTTTACAAATATCAATGCAAAATCACTGAAATGTTGTGACTTGTGAGAAACTGATCTCCCAAGATATCTTAAAGACATCGTATAAAAGTTTTAACTCAGTGTAGACACATCTTCCAAATTATTGTAGAGAAATCATTTTGTTGTTATTATATCTGCTGCATTTTCATGCCGGACTTCAAAGAAAAAAAAAACAAAGAAAGAAAAACTTTATATGTGCCAGCTGCAAGAGTCAGTATATTTAAAACGCGTACTTGCGTGAGGGTTACGCGCCAAATATTTTAATTTTTTTTTTGTAACACTGAATTTTCGTATACTGTGTCTGTTAATACAATGTCTTTCCACTCGTTACCACGGTACAGTGTGACAATTAAAAACAGTGCGTGTGACACGTGGTAGTCGAAGTCAAACAGAAAAAAAAACAATGTAAATAGTGTATAATGGACTGTGGTGACAGGTTTTTTTTTTAAATAGGACGAAGATAAGTGTTTTTGGATGGAAGAGACATTATTAAATTTATTTATATTTAGACTATGTCTGTAAAAATGGAAAGATACCACTTTGGGGGTGGTCATTAAGGTTCACGTTTATTGTGATGATGATAAAAAAATTGCATCGAAATCAATCCATCCGTTTAGAAGCTACGATCCCACAAACAGACACAGATACACCCCACTTTGTCGGAGGTTATACTTAAGTATTGATACAATCAATACTTAAGTATAAATCAAGACTTGAGTCTCCTGTAATGCGGGCCTGAGTATTTTTAAAACACTCGCGTGAGGGTTACGCGCCGAATATTTTTATTATTTTTATTTTTTGTAGCACTTTGACGGCCGGTTTGGTCGAGTGGTAGTGGCGCTGCCTCTTGATCGGCGGGTTCTGGGTTCGATCCCCAGTCGGGGCAAACATTTGTGTAAAAAGCAGATGTTTGTTCTCGGGTCATGGGTGTTTGTGTTTGTCTTTATGTGTGTTCCAAGGGACCCACGACACAAGGGAAAACCTTAGTGTGGGCCTTTGAGTGTGTAGCGTTTATATTTATTTACTGAATTTTTGTATACTGTGTCTGTTAATACAATGTCTTTCCACTCGTTACCACGGTACAAAGTGACAATTAAAAACAGTGCGTGTGACACGTGGTAGTCGAAGTCAAACAGAAAAAAAAAAAACACAATGTAAAGTGTATAATGAACTGTGGTGACAGGTTCTTTTTTTAAATAGGACGAAGATAAGTGTTTTTGGATGGAAGAGAATGTTTTTTTATTTTTTTTGGTATTTAGACTTACGTCATCAATTTGGTCCAAGGTTGTTCTTCTTGGGCGCCCTTTTGAAATTAGTTCCATACTTATAATTTTAGATTTTGGCGGTTTTGTAACATGAATTCGTTACAGAATATTTCAAAAAATTGTACTTCGTCGTTACGCTAAATACCTAATAAAGAAAAAATGGTAAAATAATAGAGTAGGTAATTCTAATTGTTTTTTGTTTTATTACACCTATTTTTATTAATTCAACGCTTCATACTCAAAGGCCCATAGTATTAAGGTTTTCCCTTGTGTTGTGGGTCTCTGGGAACATACAGTAAGACAGATAGAAACATACCAAACATCCGTTTTCAAAAATTTTCCCTAGCCAAGAATCGAACCCAGGACCCGTCGATCAAGAGGCAGCGTCACTGCTATTCGACCAAACCGACGGTTTCATTTTTAAAAGTGGATGGTGCGTATTATTTTGTATCCAAAAACAAACCATGCTACAGAAATTAAATAACACACTAGCCAACGTACTAGAAAACAAAAAAACCCTTAAAAAAACAAACAAACGTCAACAGACTCTGATTTACTTTCACCCAACCCTTTTTTTATACACGAAAAAAACAGAACACTTTCTCCACAACCTGTGTTAACAACCGAAAAAACTTAAATCTCACCATCTTACCACCTGAGATTAAAAAAAATAACAAAGAGATGTGTTTAGAGACTTTTTGTGTCGACAATTGTGTTTTGTTAACCCCTTGGCGCTAGACAGGATCTTTGCACACCTGCGCGAAGAAAAAGTAAAGGGTTAAAATGATTTATTCGAAATATTGAAGGAAGATAATTATATGGAGTATGAAATTGATAGTAGAAATCTGTCCCTTTGAAGAGAGTTGATGAGTTTGTTCGTTAGTCGTTTTGTCTATTTTTTGGCGGTTAAAAGTGTAGCACCCAGTGGTATAGTGGTATAGATTGGTGTTTTTTTTTAAACTTATGAATAAATATATTTTTAGCTTACCTCAAGATGTGACTACATCTTGTACCTGCGCTAAATTAAGCTCAAGATACACCAATTTTTAATTTAAGGTACATTTTTCTTATTGATGTTTTTACGCTAATGTTTTGACTAACAGTTTCGTGTCTAAGGTAATGATTAGCAATAAATTGTTAATCTAATTTAATATGACGAATATCTCTTCAAACTCTTTAATATTAAATTCGAGCTTTCTATGGGGTGACTTCAATTTAATTAGCGAAACTTGTCTGATTCTTCTCATGAAATCAGACACGTATGATGTAAATAGTGGATTGTGGTGTAGGGCGATGCCAAACAGGACACAGCTCAGTATGTGTTGAAACCGAGACCCTAATGCTTATTTTCAGCAACTGTGCCGTTGTGCCCTTAGTGCAGTTCTAATACTAATCAGCTGATCGCACAAGTCGTATGGAGAGATTTTTTTATAAAGTTTCGTGAGCTGATTCACATCCTTAATCTTCGCTTACTAATTTATAGTCAACTGATATAATTATCTTACAGAGTAAAGTTACTCCAAAGTACATTACCCACTACAAACCTTTCTCCGCCGTATCGTTACGCAACATTATTCACTACACGAGAATCAATCACATAACTCAAGAATACAAGAAAAATATTCACACGCATATTAAATAGACTAGCTTTAGCCCCCGGCCTCGGCTCGCAACAATAATGAGAAATCATTTTTTACCGAGCCATTGTGACAATCGCTCATCGCACCTGAGAATACGTATTCAATAAGTTGAATACAAATTTTAAATATAGAATTTAGAATACAGATGATTTATATTTGCATACGGGCCGCGATGGGTCGTTAGGAAATGACTTTGTACGGCAAAGGGTTATTGTTGTGCATTAATTTTAATTTAAGAACGTTTGTTGGGTTTTCAACTTTTGACGTAACGATTTCTCGGTGCGTATTTATTTTATTGTGGACCGATTTTGTAAATTATTTCACTAATGCAAATCTCAGCTCGGCCCGCGATAAAATTGGCGCGTCACGCCACTTAGTTGACAATGAAATTTCACATTGATTGCGCCAAAGGTGGCGTTGTCATTTCGACACTTTTAACATTTGTCCCCGGCGTATTGTTGTAAGTATGTACTTATTATTAGCAAATAACATAGGCTACATAGTTTTCCTGAATTCCCTCAGGAACGAATAAATGGTGCTTATTTTTTTAAATTCTAAGGTATTAATGTTATTTAATTCTGTTACAAACATGCAACTACGCGCTTGCGGCTGTAATTTTTGACCTAACAGTAATATTTTTTTTTAAACTCGGAATAATGTGGTCCATTAATATAACCAGGTTATTCCGAGCTATAAAAAAACAACCATTTAAACAAGTTACTCAATTTAACGTCGTGCTGCAGAAAAGGAGCAGATTTTTAATAGAATTGGCCTGCACACCTTGAATGTCCCTTCACAACTTCAAGACAGAAAATCTAAGGTCCGTATTACAAAACGCGACTCAGACTCTGATCTATATTTAAGTAGAAGTCGTCTTTATCGTTTAGATAGGATAAAATTACTATCAGGTATCGAATTTTGTAAAAACTTATACACGGTGATAAAAAACCTCCTAGCTATATTCAAAATCCTGAACCAGTATCACTCAAAGAACACATTTATGAATTTTTTTTTTCACATATATTTTCAATGGGAATAGTTCATTTTTTTTCCTAAACGTAGACATTACTCCTACACCAGCAATGCGAGGGGTGCGGGTAGCGCTCGGGGGGTGCACCCAAGTGGTGTTCTACGTTTAGGAAAAAAAATCCCACCGAAAAAATAAAATAAAAAAGTGTTCTGTAAGTGATACTGTTTCAGGATTTTGAATATAGCTAGGAGGTTTTTTTTCATACTGTTTAATTTACCGCTGTACCGCTGTATATTCCTATCTATGCTTAGGTATGTAATTAATTTGTAAAGTCAGTTAAAGTCAAAGTTAGATTAATTTATTTCGTAGGGCTTTAAGGTCTGTATTACAGAACGCGATTCAGACTCTGATCTACACTTGAATAGCAGTTGTTTTTGTCATTTTGATAGTGAGAGAAAGAGACAATCAATACTTAAGTATAGATCACGACTTGAGTCTCCTTCGGTAGTACGGGCCTAATACTCGAGACAATCAATCTCTACAGTTTTAAGCCCCCGTTACCCAGGATTTTTTTTTGTTTTTTTTATTATAAGATGGGTTAACTCTTGACCTCAATCTTGACCATAAGGTCAAAGATGCGGTCGACGATGGAGCGAGTTAACCCAGAAAATGCCTATAAAGGCACTGGTACTCCCACGCACCGACGGAACACAGCAAGCTGTTTGGCGTCGGACTTCGGTAGGAGGGTGGTCGCGAACCAGACGGCCCTTTACAGAGCCTTCCACACCGCATGAGACCATAGGACGACACCTCAGATCCAGAAAAAAAATGAAGTGTCGTTGCCTGGGATGGATTACTAGGAGGCAGGTTTAATTTGTGTTTCCTTAGTCGCCTCTTACGACACACACGGAAAGAGATGGGGTGGTGTTATTCTCAACCGATCACCACACGGTTAAACACCCTGTGACTGTGATAAAACTCCTGTGACCCAGGAGTAGGGTAACACACCCATCTTGTCACCCGACATTGCTACAGCGCTGTACTTTCTTTGGTATGGTCATACATATCGATCACGACGACAAAACTGTAAAGTAAAATCTTGGAAATTTTTGAAGTGAAAACTTCTTTAGCGGCGTTGTGCACTTGGGATGGGCAGAAAATGTTAAACTCGCGTCAGGACACGTGACCTGATCGAAAATTCGTAAGACGGAGGGAAAGTAGACCGCAAGGAAGTAATGGCACTCCCGGGGTGCAACCCGTTGTTTCTTTTTTTTTGGGATCTCCCTTACTCTTGAAAGGGCGATGGTTTTTTTACTCGCCCATGTCATCGTGTGGGTTGTCATAGGATTGCTTTTTTAAAGATATTAAATAGAAACCAATACTAGAGACAATCAATCTCTACAGTTTTAAACCCGTTACCCGGGATAAAACTCCCGTGACCCAGGAGTAGGGTAACGCACCCGTCGTGTCACCCGACATTGTTTGCCGTACAGCGCTGTACTTCCGATTTGCATATCGTTAACTTTTCTATAGCCACCTTTACCCTACAGGATTTTGTCTCTGAGGTTATACAGGGTGTTTTTTTTAGTTCGACTATGTTTTAAACTTTATTATGAAAATAGTAATAAACTTATCTTGAAGCTTTTCGTTTGAAATCGTTTGGTTTTCATATTTTCATATTTTACAGGTGACTTCTTTTTTCAGCTTTTCTACTTTGTTTTATTTTTTGTACAGACAGCAGCACGTCAGGTTACCTATTTGAACTACGAAAACCGGCACTATTATGATCGAGATAAGAGCGACGTCGAGGTCAACATGTATAGCCTGATGTCCTACCGTGTGTACAAATAAGTACTTCTTTAGACGCATGAATTCATATACTGAAGTAGATATTTTATGTTGAAATGGTTTATTCCGGAAATTTTATGAGTATATGTTCCTTGAAAGTGTGAGTATGTTTTATTCTACGAGTATATTAGTAATGTCTTTATTTATAGTAAAGTCCAAATTCATTAAATTGTTATAAGTATATAACTCCAGAAATAGTTTAATTCAATAAAAATCATGGCGAAAGGGGAAAATTTTAAGATTTAAAAATATATATATTTAGGGCTTTTTGTTTTCTAATGAGGTTGAAAAGTTCAAGATTTAAAAATAAATATTTAGGCTTTTTTTTACTAATGTAGTTAAGTATTGAATTTTTTTTGGCCTGTTAAGTAGTTAAGTATTGAATTTTTTTTTGAACAGCCTGTATATCGCAACCCGGAAATTCCAGGTACGCGACCGAATCACACATTGAATAGTTCATTTTGTTATGCAAAAATAAAAAATGCAGCTTGACATGCAAATGTGGTATTGGGATGCAAATTTATATTTAAAAAAACGACACACAATGACTACAACAACGACACTAGGAACGGGGTTCGATTCCCGAGCCGATCAATACGGCTATTGATTTTTCGAGTGATTTATTGGCTTATAAAGTGTTTGAAGTAACGGTTTATCAGTTGAAATACTTTTTAAAATTAGTTTAGTGGTGATTTTCTTTTGTTTAAATATGTCGCTGCGTAACAAGTTTTATAGATTTGTTCCTTCAAGAATGAATTTATAGATTCATTCATTAAAGAAAAAATCTACAAATATCATCATGTCAGATGCGAGTCGTCCACTGCTGGACATACGCCTCCCCCAGGGATCTCCACCTCGATTGGTCCTGCGCCACCCGCATCCAGCGGCTTCCCGGAATCTTTACCAAATCGTCGGTACACAAATGTTGTAAAAATAAATAAAACCACTGCCAATATTCGTGTCATCAACAAAACTCAAAATTACTTACAATACAAAAACCCCAATTTGCCGGTTGACCTCCCCTCGTTTCGTCATAAGTGGGTTTTTACCCCAAAACTGCATGCGTGGGGTGGAACATCCCCATAGTATTTGAATAGCCCCTCGCTAGCCAATCGGCTATTGGTACAAATTGTCTTTGAAGGGATTGATATGTGAGTACATTTTATATTTTATTTAATTGATGGACTTGGACAATAAAATGGACATTACATTATTAAAGTTTCATTGAGTATGTACTATCTTGTACTGGTTATTATTTATAATTGCCTGACATTATTATTATACTTATTACTTTTTATTTTTATATTTGACTAAAACATTAATCTTTGACATTTATGACATTTAATTTAATTATCAAATTCATAATGTTGGAACAAATGATCTAATCTACTCTTTATATTAGTGCATATGGAACCAGCCTGTAATAAATTGTGTAATAATAATTAAATAATAATATGTAATAGTAAGTAAGTTGCATAACTTTTAAACATATTTTATAGTGTAACAATTGTTGGCTGGTCAAATAAAAATAAAAAATAAACAAGAAAATCCTACTATTAGTCAGAATACTAGTATTATTAAAGCGGAAGTTCATAGTGTGTATGTTTGTTACTTCTTCACGCTCAAACCGCTGGCCTCATTTTGATAAAATTTGATATGAAGGTAGCTGACACCCTGCAATAACACGTAGGCTACATAATTTTCCCGAATTCCCACGGGAATGAAGTTTGATTACTTAGCCATTGACACGATAAGAAGAAGAAGTCAAAGCATATATGATTAACTAGTTTATCAAACAATGGAAGCGACTTCGAGGGGCAAAGCTAGTCTACTGCAATTATAAATATTAATAAGAGTTCCACGTGGGTTGTACACTGAAGAGGCGGTCGCTATAATTAGTCACCGTTTAAAACCATACCGTATTATAATATAATGTACACTGCTAGACATTATCTAGGGTTCATATTTAGTTTTCTTACGAATATTTATTTTTAAAAATGATTTTTTTTTTTAAAAGACAAAATAAATTAAGTCAGAAATTTAGTATGGATAAGTCTGTTCGTCAGTCGTTATGTCTTTTTGTTGGTTGTTAAAAGTGTAGCACCCATTTTAGTTGTATACATACATACATACGCTCTCGCCTGTGGTTCCAGAAAACCACCCAATGCCATGCTTGACACAAATGGTGAGTGTTTATTAGATGGAACATGTTGTGTAATGGTGAGAGGTGGTCAGCCTTTCGCCCATGATACAGCAAGACCCTCACGTCCCATTTACTGATTTTTCAGTATGCCTGGGAAGAGTAGGCAGCTGGCACATTCTAAGTTTTTCTTTCACTCCCAGTCCTTCGTGGAAGGATTAGTGGTGTAGTAATTTTATTTAAGAGAACAAATGTATGTCAATTATTGCTAATTAGCAATTTATGGTTGGTTGAATGCGTTGTGAAAAAATAATTTGTGCAAAAATATTCCCATCAAAAACTTCATAATAGTTTAAAAAGATCTTAATTTTGAAATTAATTGACCATTTGTGATTGTGCTGTGAATGAAAGAAGCGTGTAGTGTCTCGAAAATATACACATCAACACGGTCTAGGGATTTTTCATACGATTTTTTATACAAAAGAGGTCTGTTTGAGAAGTTACAAAAGCATACTCAAGATACATGGAGCGCTATAATTTTGAGACGAGCAAGTGCTAAACCTAAATTTTCAATTCTAATCAATAAATTTTGTTTACTTGAAATTTTTGAAAACGTGACGAAAATGAAAAAAAAAATTGCGTAAATTCGACTATTTTCATACAAAAAGCAGGCAAAAAGTGCATTTTCGTTTTCGTTTCCGTCACGTTTTCACAAATTTCAAGTAAAACAAAATTTATTGATTAGAATTGAAAATTCAGGTCTAGCACTTGCTTGTATGATAATTATAGCCCTCCATGTATCTCGAGTATGCTTTTATAGCTTCTCAAACAGACCTCTTATATGTATGAAAAATCGTGCAATATCCCTAGACCGTGTTGATGTGTGTAAATTATTTTGTTAAACTCCCAATATTTGAGCTTTTATTACTCTTGAACGACTGAATAAATGTTATATTAAATATAGCTAAAGAACCATTTCGATTACGTCAGCTTTCAGACAAAAAAATTGCCTCAAACAGACATACAGATACACAGATATTCACGTGCAACTTAAAACACCCCTCTTTTTTTGTTAGGTGTTGAAAATACTACTAGTCGCTCTTTAAATGATCCCAAAATATTGTCTAGCAGTGTATTATCGTAGAGCATGCTGTATAATAGTCGAGAATCATGTTAAGGAGTACTGTTATGCATTCGATGTTTTAATTCTATTATAAAGTAGTGGGAAGTTCTCTATAACTATTGTTATAGGACATTAAAGTTTATAGAGTAGGAACTGTGCTATAATCTTTGAAAATTACCTTTTATATGGTACTTTATTATCAATTAACTATGAAATTATAATATTATGTGAATTTATATGTTTATGACTGCACTTGGCTTTCGCCTGCGACTTTTTTCGTGTCCTATCTAGTCCTGTATGAAAAAAATTTCAAACAAATACAAATTTACGTTTAAACTAACACTGTATAAACAGCAGCACGTCAAGATACCCATTGCCCGTGCCCTTATCTAGATTTAATTACCTTACTTGGGTTCCCACAGGACACTTGCAACGCAATAGAAAGACACGTAATCAAACCCGGAACCGTCGCTTTAAAGGCAGCATTACTCAATCAAACTGGTCATAGGCCCGTATTACAGAAGGAGACTCAAGTCTTGATCTATACTTAAGTATTGATTGTCTCTTCCTATCACTATCAAAATCACAACGACGACTGCTATACTCACTTATAGATCAGAGTCTGAGTCGCGTACGTACTATAACGAGAGGGGTAGTAAGGAGGATAAAATGAGGACAAAAGAGGAATTGAATTTTAGTTATTTATCGGAGGAAAGAACTATTCTGAAGTGAAGCTACGAGAAGACTCTGTCAAAATACCAGCATAGACCATCAAAATGAAGCTAATTGGTTTTAATTACAAAATATATATCAAAAGGCTTTTTAGGTAGAGGTATACGACCTCTCTACAGTACCTTAATCGTCTTTGACTTACACATACAGAATATATTGTAAATCAATTACAAGTTAATGTTATCTCTGCTTACTCCTAATGGGACCAAGGCGTGAGTTTATGTATTTAAATAAATTGAAATTTACTTTCCTACCTACCTACCTAATTAATTCATCAACGGAAACCACAAACCACTAACATTTCTAAATGACTTAAATGACACTTTTCCAAAAACTCACTTTTTTTCGGCACACTATAATTTTCGATCAGAACTTGGTGAGGTGAATCAAAAAAATGTAGTGAAATTGGCAGTAGTGCGTAACCCGTGGGGTGGCTACCCTAAGGTGACGCCCATCGATTTTTTAGAGGGGGTTAAACACACCCCTCATAGTTTAGGGTGACAGCTGCTGGTTTCTTATAAGATTTTTTTTGTCAGGTATAAACGTGGACACGTTAATGTCGTATCCAGTTACTGATTTTTGTTCTTGTTTTTTTTTTGCTGCATCTAATAATTTTTATTTTTGCGTGAAACTAATAAAATTAACAATTCCAGAGGCTCGCAACTAGCTATTTGTTAAACTACATTAACTTAGAGTATGCATTTTTGAGTTTCATTTGTTTTATAGCTATAAACAACATATAACTTACATTTTAGGATTGAAACCCTTTCGTCCATTTTTTGTAATCAAAATCCTAGAAAAAAAAATTGAAAAAGAAACCCAAAAAAAACCGCGTCATATGTATTTCTGTCACTCCTAGCCTGAAAATGAAGTTAACATTTTCCCATTGATTAGAAAATCAATAGGTAAAAAAACGGTTTTATACAACATGTCGCAAATTGAAAAAGTTAAATTATGTATGTATGTATGTATTTATTCTTTATTGTACAATGATAATACAGAGGATAACAAGTTTACAGTAATAGGAAGTTTACAAAGGCGGACTTATCCCACGAGGGGACTAAATTAACTAAATGATTATAAAAAAAATGCTGATAATTTCATGTATTTGTATTTACTTACGTTTTCACCAGAAGAAGTTTGTAACGCCATCTATGGAGCCCTCTTGGTTCTAAACTCAAAGGGTTCAGAATGTTACCCCTTACGATTTGGTTTGATCCCTCAAACACCGAATGGTGGCGCCATCTCTCTGGAAATTCGTGCAACTATACGACAGTACAGTCAAGATTGAATGTGGGTTGCCTTATTCTATTACGATAGCGGCTTTTTAGGGCAAATCTATATAAATATATGTATATATGTATATATGTATATATATTTTATATTCTTCTGTGGGGAAGTATACGAGGTAATAAAATAAAAAAAACAAGTAAATTATTTAATTACTTAGTACCAGTTTGGTAGAGCTACTTATTTGTTGTCTAATAGGAACTAAGGAACTAAGAAATGTAAACCTTTTTTATGACCAGTTGGATCCCACTTCTGGGCATAAGATTACCGCGCGTAACTCTTACATTTGGGTTAAAATAGTTCATTGGCTTTCCTTGTCACAAGATTTTTTTTTAACTTTCCTTTCGTACTTTCAATATCTAGATCGACGCTAGTCGCATAGATCGATAATTAAATACTAATCAATACGCCATTCTTTTGTTTAAGTATTGATGCAAAAAGGCGATAATCACCATTTTTATGTATCTAATTGGATTGGCTATAAGTTCAACACGTTTGAACAAAAAAAAAAGAATTTACGATGCTATTGTTTACGTCACGTGTAACCGCTTAGCGCGCAAGTATTGACGTAGCTACGTAAATTAATGAAAAACTGCTCTCAAGTGTTACTTATGATGTCATAATAAGGTTTTCATTCGCGACTATTTTTACGACATCACAGATCCAGTTTATTTTATTTTATTTGGTGTCCCAGGCAACAAAAAATGTCATCAAGTAACATACCTACCGCACTTACCCTGTCGTCTTTTAGGAACGACAGATTGCCACGAGATGCGATCCAAACACACCTCCTTCGCTTTCTAGCAATCAATAAAAACTTAATTGGTTCTTAGCAATATGTAACATTATAAAATGTTATTTTACAAATAGAAAATTAACAAATGTGATGTTAGAAGCAAATAGGACACAGAACTCAGCATACTTGCTGCCTGTGATAGGCAACAAACAAATTTTCAGCTTTTCCTAAGTTATGATTTAAAAAAAATTATTAATGCAAAATAATTTTACAAAATGAAAAGTTTAGTGTTTTTTTTTAATCAATGTATATTTTATGCTTACGTTAAATAAAACATTGACACGTTTAAAACTTTCATTAAAATGCAGTTACGCCAATTATGCCGGTTGATAAACATGTCACAAATGACGTTATGTTCCAATAAGAAGTACTGGACTTCCCTATTGTGGGACTAATAATATCTTATAGGACTTTAAAGAATATTATAAGGTTATTCATATTAATATTCGTTACAAACATATAATAAAACATATATTCTCTACTTCTCTACTAATATTATAAATGCGAAAGTAACTATGTCTGTCTGTCTGTCTATTACGCTTTCACGGCTCAACTACTGAACCGATTTGGATGGAATTTGGTGCAGAGATAGATTAGACCTTGGGAAAGGACATAGGCTACATTTTATACTACAGCTAGGCATGATATAACCTATAGTCCACGCGGGCGGAAAGCTAGTATTAGTATAGGTGTAGATGAACAATCTACGATTTCATGGAAAGAGAAGCAATTTTAACGCCCTTTGGTAAAATTTTTCTAAGTTAGTGCGTAGATTTTTTACTTGATACTAGATCCAACTTTACCTTGCTCCAGATAAGTCTGGCTCTGATGGCAATTGTCTAGGAAATCTAGTTTTTAGAATCGGCCGCGGAATTCCATGGAAAACACGATCTGGTTTAGTCACGCCAATCTATTTAAAATAATTGCCCAACGATCTATTGTTTTGTTTCAGGCTGTAAGGCGATAAATCTTGTTACCTTTTATCAGAGGAGCTGTTGCACTTAGGGGCCATTCATTCATTACGTAAAGAAGTTTTTGACAATTTTCGATCTCTTCTCCGAGATAAGGGCAGGTAGAGATTTTGTTTTGGGTTATTTAAAATAAGTAAGCGAAAATTAAGGTTTCCTCTACAGCCAAATTGATATATCAGCTGATATGATTTTGTACAGTAAGACGCAACATTTTTTTTAAGATTTAGTATACCTATTTAAAATATTTACCCGCGTAAGGGATATGCACAAATAATTTTAAGGAAAAGAAAAATGTTTGGCATGAATGGGACTTGAACCCAATAACTCCGTGTGGTGATCGGTCGAGAATAACTCCACCCCATCTCTTTCCGTGGATGTCGTAAG
This sequence comes from Aproaerema taeniolella, assembly GCA_949987775.1. Lineage (NCBI taxonomy): Eukaryota > Metazoa > Arthropoda > Insecta > Lepidoptera > Gelechiidae > Aproaerema > Aproaerema taeniolella. Next base: position 15,112,568 of record OX465258.1, on the reverse strand, counting down.
AGGCGACTAAGGAAACACAAATGAGACCTGCCTCCTGTTAATCCATCCCAGGCAACGACACTTCATTTTTTTCTGAATCTGAGGTTTCGTCCTATGGTCTCTTGCGGTGTGGTAGGCTCTGTAAAGGGCCGTCTGGTTCGCGACCACCCTCCTACCGAAGTCCGACGCCAAACAGCTTGCTGCGTTCCGTCGGTGCGTGGGAGTACCAGTGCCTTTATAGGCATTTTCTGGGTTAACTCGCTCCATCGTCGACCCCATCTTTGACCTTATGGTCAAGATTGAGGACAAGAGTTAAGATCTCCAGTATTAGATCTCCTAGTGCTTTCTTTCATAAATTTTTTGTTTTTTAGATTTTCATTAATCTTTCTTAAGGATAGTTGTTCAGTTTCGTGGAGAGACACACTTTTTAAAGTTTCGCTAATTAATTTAACGTCACTCAATATAATATCAGGGAAAATGTAGGGGTATTGGTAACATTCACAATACATTGTTGCAAATCGTTGCGTTAACTACATAAGTAGGTATGTACCTACGTAAGTATCTGGCACGTGTAAGACTTATAAAACGTGTATGACTTATCTTGTTTTTCTGACTTAATTAAAAATGTTTAGACGTAGCAAATTTATCTTTTTAATCTCTGACAAAAAGAGGGCTGTCATAAGTTTGACGTGTGTATCTGTATGTCTGTGTATCTATCTGTGGCATCGTAGCTCCTAAACGAATGGATCGATTTTTATGCAGTTTTTTCTTTGTTTGAACGCTGATGTAATCGATATGGTTCTTAGCTAGATTTGATCAAAATTGGTTCAGCCGTTTTAAAATTAAAGCATAAGCTCGGAATGTCGGGGGATAAATATTTTAATCTTTTTAGTTTGACGTTTAATAAAAAATAAATCTAATATTTAAAACCCAATTTGTTAAATAAATTATTCTATTTATTTTATTTTATTTTATTTGGAAGATTTACAGCCAATAAAAAAACTATAGATATACACGGTTATTTGTTCTAAGCCAATTACAAATCTTCGCCATTAGATAGGTCATTGAGGCATAGTTACTAATAGAGGGTTAGGAAATAAAATCTACGAAATAACCCAAAAGATAAAAGAAGTTAAAGTTACGGTTAAAGTTAAAGTTAAAGAAGAAGAAGAAGAAGAGAAAGAAGAAGTTAAAGAAGAAGAAGTTCTATTCTATTCTATTTATTTTTATGTTATAATTTAAATCCAAAAAGAAAACTTGCTTTTAAAATAAAAACCGCATTCAAATCAGTTCACCCATTTAAGAGCTACTGTGCCACAGACGGACACATAGACAAACAAACGTAGTGGTCAAACTTATAACACCCCTCTTTTTGCGTCGGGGGTTAAAAATACCCCTCGAGTCCCTTTTTTCTGATTACTACAGTATGCCTCGAAAGTACTGGCAGCTGATTCAAACTAATACATAGTCTTTATAATAACAACTGTTTTATAATTTAAAATACTTCAAAGACCGTTTGAATATTCTTCCCTATTCCTATTCGATTTATTTTGTACCCTATCTTTGTACAATAAGGTTTGTTTTACAATAAACTGATTTCATTTAGATTATTTCTAAGATAGTTTTATAATTTTATATTATAGGACCGCATTTTTAAGGCCTGTGATTTTAAATGCGACTAATTGCAGCGCAGCTACTGTTTTTTTAATTGAATGAGTTGATAATTTTATGGTTATGGGCTTAACTTGTTTTATGGCTGTGACAATAGTGGACTAGGTTATTTTCCGTGTGGGTTTCCTGTTGGTTTACTTTATAACAGCTTTCTGCCCGTGACTTCGTCACTGTAACCGTGTGGTGATCGGTTGAGAATAACACCACCCCATCTCTTTCCGTGGGTGTCGTAAGAGGCGACTAAGGAAACACAAATGAGACCTGCCTCCTAGTAATCCATTCCAGGCAACGACACTTCATTTTTTTCTGAATCTGAGGTGTCGTCCTATGGTCTCATGCGGTGTGGTAGGCTCTGTCTGGTTCGCGACCACCCTCCTACCGAAGTCCGACGCCAAACAGCTTGCTGTGTTCCGTCGGTGCGTGGGAGTACCAGTGCCTTTATAGGCATTTTCTGGGTTAACTCGCTCCATCGTCGACCTCATCTTTGACCTTTATGGTCAAGATTGAGGTCAAGAGTTAACCCATCTTATAATAAAAAAATAAAAAAAACTCTCCGTTGTTAACTCCCTACAAAAGGAGGGGTGCTATAATTATAAGAGTGACGTGTAAATCTGTATGTCTGTATATACATAATGTGTATCTGTGTGTCTGTCAGTGGTATCGTAGCTCTTAAACGAATTAATCGATTTCAATGCGTTTTTTTGTTTTAAAGTTTTTAAACGGCTGAACCAAATCCAAGTTAGTTCTTAGCTAATTGGTTCAGTCGTTTAAAAGTTATACGCAATTGAATGTTTGGGGTGATACAATATTGAAAATTTTATTGTTATGTTTTATTTCTAACTAGCATTCTGTCCGGGACCTTTGTTCGTTGTAGCCTACATAATAATGAATTTTAAAAATCGCTCCAGTAGTTTTTAAGATTATTTCTTACATACAAAAATACAAATCTTTCCTCTTTATAATATTAGTGTAGATATATTTTTCAAAAATATAAATCTTTCCTCTTTATAATATTAGTGTAGACATATTTTTCAAAAATATAAATCTTTCCTCTTTATAATATTAGTGTAGATATATTTTTCAAAAATACAAATCTTTCCTCTTTATAATATTAGTGTAGATATATTTTTCAAAAATATAAATCTTTCCTCTTTATAATATTAGTGTAGATATATTTTTCAAAAATATAAATCTTTCCTCTTTATAATATTAGTGTAGATGAAACATATCTATACTTCTATTCTAATGTTTTAAAGAGGTAAAGTTTATACGTTTGTGAGTTTGTTTGTAGAATAAGTAATCTCTGGAACTAGTAAACTGATTTAAAAACGTACACCAACATTAGAAAGCTTCCTTATTAGTGGGTGACAAGCTACATAATTTTCCCACAGGAACAAAGTCCCAGGCAGAAAGCTAGTTAGTTTTAAATATCATTATTTTCTTGTTTTTTTTCACTATGGTTCATAGTTCATTGTGGCTTGCTTTAGTTTATAATTTGAATATTTTAAATATTTATGAAGACAACAAACATGACTTCTAGATTTTTCAGTACCTAAACAAATGAAATGTCAAAAAAAACGCCTCAAAATACTAAGCTAGATTCATATTGACGGCTGGTTTGGTCGAGTGGTAGTGACGCTGCCTCTTGATCGGCGGGTCCTGGGTTCGATTCCCAGTCGGGGCAAACATTTGTGTGAAAAGCAGATGTTTGTTCTCGGGTCATGGGTGTTTGTGTTTGTCTTTATGTGTGTTCCGAGGGACCCACGACACAAGGGAAAACCTTAGTGTGGGCCTTTGAGTGTGTTATTTATTTATTTATTTAATATTTTGTCCATACATTCTCAAACCATTTTAATTTAAAACATAATTTAAACAATTTCTTGCTGAAGTCATCTCGCTATTCTCCGCCATTCATTCGCATGGACAAGATCAATTTCGTTTCATTAGTCATCGTTTTCTTACTGAATGTCGGCCATTTTGCACTCTCATACCACTGACAGACTATGTGAGTTATTCTCTTCGCTTCAAACGTATGCAAAAGAAGAATAGTAATAGTAGACTGAAAAATAAAAAAATTAAAAGGGATACAGTTCTTTTCCTGAAAGAAACTGTGCCCCTATGTCATAGTCAAAGGTCGATATACAGTCTCTTCCCGGAATGACTGGTTTATCCTAGGTTTGACTGAGTTAGGTTAGCATAAGGATTTACTAGTCAAACCTAGGAGCGCCAGAGCTTCAAGGTTTGACTTTAACACCTAGATAAAGAGCCATCCAAATAGAGACTAAAACGATGGAAGGAAAAATACCCAGTGGTGGACCCTGGGGATGACGCCCCAAGAACATCTCGCACTTGGTGACCAACTGCCTTGGGTAGTCTGGAAATAACTTAACAGGCTTCGGACGGGAGTAGATAGATTTTTTTTATTTTATTTATTATAAGATGGGTTAACTCTTGACCTCAATTTTGACCATAAGGTCAAGAGCGAGTTAACCCAGAAAATGCCTATAAAGGCACTGGTACTCCCACGCACCGACGGAACACAGCAAGCTGTTTGGCGTCGGACTTCGGTAGGAGGGTGGTTGCGAACCAGACGGCCCTTTATAGAGCCTACCACACCGCATGAGACCATAGGACGACACCTCAGATTCAGAAAAAAATGAAGTGTCGTTGCCTGGGATGGATTACTAGGAGGCAGGTCTCATTTGTGTTTCCTTAGTCGCCTCTTACGACACCCACGGAAAGAGATGGGGTGGTGTTATTCTTAACCGATCACCACACGGTTAAAAATATCCGGGGAAAACCAAAAAAGTGGGGATTTTCCACCAGTAAACAATAAATCTATGAAGCTAGACAAACCATGGGTCACTTAATGCTGTCCCAACTGCCCTACTTTATGCTGAGGGAACTTCACAAGGCCAACTAGACGAGTTGCTGTGGCTGATTTTTGGGCCAATGAGGGATTGGGTGAAATGGTCACAAAAAAGTACATCACGCGCCTGTGCCTGACTTTGCCTTTGCCCGTGTGGTGATCGGTTGAGAATAACACCACCCCATTTCTTTCCTTTGGTGTCGTAAGAGGCGACTAAGCAAACACAAATGAGACCTACCTCCTCGTAATCCATCCCAGGCAACGACACTTCATTTTTTTCTGAATCTGAGGTGTCGTCCTATGGTCTCATGCGGTGTGGTAGGCTCTGTAAAGGGCCGTCTGGTTCGCGACCACCCTCTTACCGAAGTCTGACGCCAAACAGCTTGCTGTGTTCCGTCGGTGCGTGGGAGTACCAGTGCCTTTATAGGCATTTTTGGGTTAACTCGCTCCATCGTCGACCTCATCTTTGACCTTTATGGTCAAGATTGAGGTCAAGAGTTAACCCATCTTATAATAAAAATAAAACTGTAGGTACAGTCAAGTGTGTGGCAAAACCTGGTGTCAGAATTCAAATCGCCTAACTTGGTTTTAACGGTAGTCAATCGAAAACAGCCAGGACCGACAGCTTAACGTGTCAACCGAAGCACGGAAACGCTCGTGATAAACTACCACTTTTGTCACCTATCAGTTTCCCTGCCTCTGTGTACGTTGCTTGACCTCATTGATCGGCTCAGATCAGCGAGCGAGATGTATACAGCAAATCAGTTAAATATCAGATTAATTTAGAAATACATCCAAAATAAATGCAGAATAACCCAAGAGCTTCGCAAATCGCAACGCATCCTTTCCGTTGCGTTGCATGAATTGCGCGATCTTTAGACCGATCTCATTAAAACTTCATATGCTTCCATACTTCGGACACGTAGCTCGGTGTTGCCTGTGATGGTGCTGTGATATGTTAGACATATTGCTGGCAATTATGCGGTGTACTGAGAAAGCCTATTAATTTTATATAGAATCGAGTATTCCCAGTTACTTTCCAAATCCGTATGTAATAGGAAAATCTGTATCTTGAACATTAACGGTTTTGCTAATAAAACTAACATAGGTACTGCGTATAACAAGTTAGGAAAAACACTACTTAAAAAAGGAAAAACTTTGTTTGCGCATGTTATACGTACAATACAGTATTGTATTGTATTTTACTTTATTGCACAGTTTGAAAAATAAAAACAATGATAAAAGGCTTACAAATAATATTTACAAAAAGGTACAAGCGATTCAAGCGATTTCTTCCAGTTAACCTTTGGGTTTGTATCTTACGTACGTAGTGTATTACTAAAATCCGCCCGGGACTTCGTTCCCGTGGGAATTCGCGAATATTATGTAGTGTTATCCAGGGATAATGTAGCATTCTAACGGTGAATTTTTTTTTACAATTGGTCCAGAAGTTTTGGAGACTATTCAATGCAAACAAACTGACAATGAAATCTTTCTTCTATTTATAATATGATATTAGTGTAGATAGGAAGTCCATTAATCTGTTTCAGTTTACTGTCATCGGTAAATATACCTATCTTTAAGGCTTAGCGGCGAAATAGTGGCGGGCCCGACAAAGATTTAATTTGACTACCACCCCACCCTATCCTGTCTGCAACCAATGTACGTACAAAGCCGAACCCGGATTATCCTGTCCGTCTGTCTGTCAATCGCCCCTAGCCAAGCCTATATATGTAGATTGGAGCCAAATCTGATATAAGTCAAATTAGTTAGTGATGAAAGAGATTATTCAGAATTAAAGGAAAATTTAAACTTAGAAATCACATATTTTTGCGGAATTTCCTCAAAGTTTTTACATGTTTTTTAGTGTTTCTGTGGTACAATCATTGGCGTATCTAAGGTTATTTTCTAGAGGGGCGCGGGCCTGGCGAAAATTAAATAGCTTAATACGCTGTGTATTCAAAAGTAACTAATACTTTATTATAGTATGTAACAATAAGTAAGTATAGAGATTTGTCAGCTGTAGATATTTTTTTTAAGATTTTTGTGTGAAGTTATCAGTATTTTGATTACGTATTTGATAGAAAATAATCCTATTTCGCAATAAAAATCATAAGTAAATTATAAACTATAATTTTTACTAATCTGTGACGATGTCCTTTTTAGAGGTAGACGATTGTTATCATTATTTCTTAAATATGTATTTTCAAATGTTTAGATTAGACTATTTAAGGCAAAAATGTTTCCTTTATTAATAACAAGCTTTCCGCCCGCGTGGACTACAGGTTATATCGTGCCCAACTGTGGGATAAAATGTAGCCTATGTCCTTTCCCAGGCTCTAATTTATCTCTGTACCAAGTTTCATCAAAATCGGTTCAGTAGTTTGGGCATGAAAGACAGACAGACAGACAGTTACTTTCGCATTTATAATATTAAATATAGTATGGATTTTAATTAAAACCTTCGCTAAGTAGATCTTTTTGTTTAACTTCAAAGATAATAAAAATCATAGACCGACAACGACAATTTCTCACACAAGTGCAGAAAACTGATCAGCATTCCTCAACACAAGCAACTGTTGCTAATCCTAAACAGAACCGTAATAATGCTCTGATAAATTTAATGTAATAGCAATTTAATAGCTGCTTAAGAGCTGCATTAAAGTGATACTTATCAAAATGGCTTTATATTAGTTAAAATGCCTACACGTAAACCACTTCCTATATCGACTAATGAGTTAAATAATCTCAAAATCGGATTAGAACGCATAGCTATCACTAAGTTCTAATACTGAGTTATTTCAAACATTCCGTTTTGACCAAATCGAGAAACTAGTCTTGCGCAATCAGCGTTAAGCTGCGTTTGGACTGGCCTTAGTCTGAGCCTTGATCAATATAACTCGAAATTTAAAAAAAAAAGTAAAATCCCTACATTCATCGCTTATCTCTTAAACCGTTAAACCGATATTGATAAAATTGGTCTAATAACCTTATGATTGGTCATCTACTTAGGCATGATGATTTTTTCAAAGTCTTTATGGAAGGCAAGGTTGAAGGAAGGAGAGGAAGAGAGTGACCAAGAGGACGATTCAGTGATCAGTTGAAAGAAAAAATAGGAGTGTCAACTTATAGGGAACTAAAAGATATGTCTCAATAGGGATGTTGACTATTTTTTTATTGTTTATCTTAAAAAGGAACTGAATTTAAAACCCAAAACCGAAATAATTTTTGAAAACTATTGAGAAATAAAAAAATTACAAGCTATTAATTTTCAATAGAGGGGGAAACTTTATAAAATCAACACTGTCAACATCTCTATTCGAATGGAATGAAAATTGATAAAGGAACAACATCAAAATATATTTTTAAACAACTCAAACAGCACCATCGTCGTTAGGGTTTACCTTAACTATTGCTTTATCTATGTGTGCTAGATAACTAATAAAATAATATTGAACACAAATTTGACGATTCCCTCTCAGTTCGTCTAAACAAAGCACGGCAGACACAAATAACTTGATTATAGTTGACAGCAAATCTGTTAAGGCATCCAGTTTGCAAAGATCTGCATACCTTGATAAGGGCCTTCGGTAAATCAATTATTTGTGCAGAGGGAAGGGGCGAGGCGGGTCAATTAATACTGGTCAGGTTTAGTTTAGTAGCTGACAGTTGGGAAATCAGATTATTTGGATGCAGTGATCAGTTTTGGGTGTGGTATAAGATGTTCACTATTTTGTATATATTTTTTTTAATTGTCTAGATTTTTTCACCTGTTCTAATAAATCATGCCTGTAATCCATGTCGGGATAGGCAGAGCAGTAAGTAGTTCTAGAACTTCTGGACACATATAATAGTCATTGATAGTCAGCAGGTCGCCTATAATAAAACTCTTGCATCCCATTGACTAGTTTTTATCAACTGACTTCAAAAAAACACATTTACACGAACATTTCTTCATAATCTAAAAATTACTTCCATAAGAAGTGAAAGAAAAACCTAGAAAGAGCCAGCTGCCAACTCTTTATAGGTTTACTGTAGAAACCAGTAAGTGGGATGCGAAGGTTTTGCATGATAATTTCAAATGTGGTGTCAAGGGGATCTAGAAGTTTAAAGCTTGAGTTTAGAGATAGATAACCTAAAAAAAAATTCGTTTCACATGTGTCAATAATTTCTTGTACTTACGAATTTAAAGCTTCGCTGGAAACTAAAAAGCGCATCACCTAATCCTTCACTTTCTTTAAGGTAGCAACACCAATTGTTGCATACCTAGATACAATCTCGACCGAGGTCAGCTTTGATTGTCTAACAACTGGCAATTTCACCCTACACGACTTCCGCACAACCATTTATGATCACAATAGTGGTATAAGAGTCCTATAACTGTTATTTAACCGGTTTAGGAGTTAAACTTACAATTTGTTGCTCCAACACTGTATATTGTTAGTGTTTATTCGTGTACAGAAATGTTTCTTTTTTTGCTGCTTTGACTTTTAAAATACATAGATAAAATGGGTTTTTATTGTATTATATTCAACAAGATCACATTTATATCAAATTCTAGATACTTTACGATAAAATCAATTGTACCTAATACTTATAAAATGAGCTGTATGTACCACATCTTCAGATATGTCTTATTACTGGACAGATACATTTTACCTAAGATTTAATTTACTCAGACAAAACAGCGTGCAGAAATCGTTTATCTCCTTTTTTTTGTTTGCATTATAAATGCTTCACACTCAAAGGCCCACATTAAGGGTTTCCCTTGTGCCGTGTGTCCCTTGGAACACACAAAGACAGACACAAACGCCCATGACCCGAGAACAAACATCTGCTTTTTTCACAAATATTTGTGTAAAAAGCAGATGTTTGTTCTCGGCGGGTCCTGGGAATCGAACCCAGGACCCGCCGATCAAGAGGCAGCGTCACTACCACTCGACCAAACCGGCCGTCATTTATTTTAATAAATTTATAAGCTTTTCGCATATTTCCCCAAGTATATCCTTACTAATATTATAAACGCGAAAGTCTGAAAGTATGGATGTTTAGATGTATGGATGTGTGTTCCTCTTTCACGTTCAAACGGCTACTGATCCAATTTTTGATAAAATTTATTATGGAGGTAGCTGACACCCTGGATTAACACATAGGCTACATAATTTTCTCAAATTCCCAAGGGAACGAAATCTCGGATGGAAAGCTAAGTAAGTTTTCAACACATTTGCTCATAAAGTGGGTTTTATGTCAATGTTTTAAGGTTCATAATGATATGTATTACCCGCCCGTGATTAATAAAAATAAAGCACAAGTACATAATGGTTTTTTTTTCTTAATTTCAGCAAAGAGATCAGATCTTATTTTATATTTAAAATTAAGTGTAAATATTAAACTACTTGCACCTAAATAAAAATATAATTCCACTAAATCATTTAAATTTAACAGAAAATTATCATTTATTTATACTAAAACGTGAAAATATATAGTTAAGTATTTTTTATTATTTGGCTGTATGGCATACTTGTCAATGTGAATCTTATTTTGCGAGCGAATAAAGAAAAAAATAATAGCGCCTCTTTTCAGATGTTTTTACTTGGTTTTCACAAACGGCATTTGTATTCATCAGATTGTTATTATTGTCAGAAATACAACACAAAAAATGTCTTCTTCAAGTGCAGAACAGGAAACATACGTGGTACACCGCCAGAAATACTTTCCGAGGCGCAACATGCAAGTGATAGCTTGTTGCCGTCAATATCAAAGGATAGTTTTTATTTCTTTCTTTCCTCGCATATGTGTTGAAAAACGTCGTATGACACGCGTGCGCATTGGATATTACATTCTCGGCTCCATTGAGCCCGAGCCGAAGCCTCTAATGTAATATCCAACTTAGCACACTTGTAGCATAATGTACTATTATAAACTCTTCGTATATTTCCTTCAGCATATTCAACTCATAAAGGAATCACTTCAGCAATCATAAGGGGTAATAAGAAACATTGTACACACTTTTACGGCCTAGCAACAGGCGTACTAACGGAATGTACAGAGGCCAGCGCATCAGGTTACTCCATTTTCATTGCAAACCCGTCCTTATCGTAATAACACAGAGTGCACGCTTGTGGTAACCTGATGGGCCCTCTGTACCTTGGCATACAAACTACCACTAATCCCTCATTAGCACGCTTGTTTAGCAAGCTACCGGAAAACCAGCATGCCAATGGCTCTGGCACCGATTGAATACAATAAAGGCTGTCTATAGCTCGTTGAATTGCCAATGCGTTTGCGCATATAAGTTTGATGTCGATCTAAATCGAAACGAGTACTGATTTGATTTACGCTACACGTGCTGTAAATAGGTGATTAGTTGATTACGTGACTTTTAGGTTTGTATTACAGAACGCGACTCAGACTTTGATCTATACTTGAGTAGCAGTCGTCTTTGTCATTTTGATAGTGAGAGAAACAATCAATACTTAAGTATAGATCGAGACTTGAGTCTCCTTCTGTAATACGGGCTAGTCTTTTAAGACTGGTTTGGTTCAATAGTTTGTAACGCTGTCTTTGAATCGACGGTTCCTGAGATCTTTTATTATATTATAAGATGGGTTAATTCTTGACCTCAATCTAGACCATAAGGTGAAAGATGAGGTCGACGATGGAGCGAGTTAACCCAGAAAACGCCTATAAAGGCACTGGTACTCCCACGCACCGACGGAACACATCAAGCAGTTTGGCGTCAGACTTCGGTAGGAGGGTGGTCGCGAACCAGACGGCCCTTTACAGAGCCTACCACACCGCATGAGACCATAGGACGACACCTCAGATTCAGAAAAAAATGAAGTGTCGTTGCCTGAGATGGATTACTAGGAGGCAGGTCTCATTTGTGTTTCCTTAGTCGCCTCTTACGACACCCACAGAAAGAGATGGGGTGGTGTTATTCTCAACCGATCACCACACGGTTAAAAATCGATTCCCAGTCGGGGTAAATATTTGTGTCAAAATCAAGTTTGTTCCCGGGTATCAGGGTTTGTCTGTCTTTGTTTGTGTTCCAACGATACACGAAAAACTTTAGTGTGGGTTTTTTATTTTTACTAAAGTTTCTGGTAAACCAGCGATTACTTACTCGCTATTTCGACAGCGTATATTGTAATAAAAAAAACCATAACCATCTCCAAAGCATAAGCTAATTCGAAGCCAATTTTCACTGCATTTGGTATGGCCACATTTGTGCAAAAAAATATTTAATGTAATTTTAATTTGTTGCAGGTACACTCATCGTGGAGTACCTATAAGTGATACTGAAAATAAGGTAAGTCTATCCGTCTATCCATATAATCACGCCTATAATCCTCTTGGGGGTAGGCAGAACGTCATGTAACTTCGAACCACTTGATTTTTTAATTTGATATTTTGACCGCTGCATTCCTTCAGGAAAGTTCAGTTTAGTGGTCTGATTCACAATGTCAGTCGTGCGTCGAAACTTTAATTAAAAAGTCATCCATGGATCAGCAGCTCGAGTACGATGGTGATAGCGCGCGTAATGCGCCGCGGTCCTATGTCAAAATGTCAACATTGACAACGCCAGAGGGCGAGCAAGCCTTTGTGCGAGGTCCCGCGCAATAAAAGTGAAGTTTCAGCTGCTGATACGACTGGCAACACTAAGTTAAGTATATTAAATACAAAATGTTTATAATTCTGGCCAGTAATTGCGAACACCGCTACATATTCCATACACACGCGTCCGTCAACGTCAACGCCATTATAAAGTCGCCATACACCTCAATGCAGAATGCTTACAGTCACTTTTGTACAGAGACGTACTCAGGCTTATTTCTGGGGGGGCCTTATTAATGTTCATCAAATTTTTTATTCTATAAAAAACGCTGCATTGGTTTTCAAACTGCATTTAACAGGGAAACGTAGCATTAAACAGGTATGAACTCGCATCATTTTTTAAAGGGGCCTCAATCAAGATTTTAACTTAAGATAACTTTGCAAGACCCAGTTGCTTTTTTGCTTAGATTAGAGAGCAATGAGGCCGCCATAATACCTGTATTTGGAAAGAACTCATAATTGGCAACAATACTATGAATATGGGTCCCAAAAGAATTTGATAATCGTATCAATATGAAAGAAGAACATAAAGCAGTGATGGTAGTATTTTTATTTGTAAGACTAAATTTGTAAATTTACTTTGCGAGTGAGCAATTAAGTACACCAATTTCTATCCATATATCTGCAACAAATTTTTCAAAATATTGAAAAAAGTGAAACTGAGTACATATTTAAAAACTAATAAGTGGGTCAACCTGTATATGTCTAGCGTAGTGGACAATGACCCAAATCCTCTTCGTGTTTCGAAGGGATAGCCGAGTCCTCCGGTGGGGACGTATAAAAAAATAAAAAGTGGGTCAAAAAGACCCACTCCTTTTCCCTGGCTACGTCTCATTAAATGCAACTTTATGCATTCGCGTCGCATAACTGGTGGTTAATAAAGAATATTGTTTGAATAATAAGCGCAGTGTCACTTGAATTGTAAGTAGGAGGAGCACAGTTATCACGAATTTGACGTTTACTTCGCTGCATTGCATGATGATGTCGTTATAAGATGGCTGTGTCATTTTGAACAATGCTAAAGTGATGTGGAAAAAGCTATTGATATTCTCGTGGAATTTTTATGTTTTGATTAATTATCATTTTAACTGTAGATACCTTACTTTATCGAGATCCAATCGGATCCGTGCTAAGCGCTATTCTTCATGTTTTAAATTGTGCACTGCCAAGATATGAAATTTTCGCTTTCTCTACCAGCGTCTGCATTTCCAACTTCGTATAATACAAAATATTTTAAAAAAAAACGAACTCGCTACAAATTGTCAAGAGCGAACCCGTTCTTGATAAAAAAGTAACGATATGAAAAAAATAGGGGTAGCACTTTAAATTTGATAAAAACAGCTATCAGCACTTTAAAATAATATAATTTATATCTTTTATATTTTAATATTACCACTTCGATAAACATGAACCAAAACAAAATAAATCTAAAAAATAAAATAATCATTTCATAAACAAATAATTAATACGAGTATACTTACAAAAGTGACGGTTTGCAATATAACTGTGTCAAAAATTATTATTTCATTATGTAACAAAGTAAATTTCCTAAGTATACATAGCATGCTTACCAGTAATTGTGATGACAGATCATCAAGCCTTGAGATGGCTTATGAATTTATCCACAACAACTCTAATCCTGTCTCACTCGTCGGGACGCCTTCAGAGACAGAGGGGGAGTATGTAACAACATGAACAAGAAATAGTGCCTTTCTGAACCGCTAGATGGCGCTGGCTGTTTTCTACAACGCGGTATTAAAGTTGTCCGCCGTTTTGCTTGGGCCAATGCTTTCAAGACACGATTAGTTCTTTTCTGAACCGCTAGATGACGCTGGCTGTTTTTTACAACGCGGTATTGAAGTTGTCAGCGATTTTGCTTAGGTTCATTCGATGTAAATTCATATTCACTGGAAATCCTGGGAAACCGGGAATACACGACTCTGCATAGTGGGCACTTTGGCTTTCGGCCGAATACCCGCGATCGGATCGTGTACCCTCGGGACTCAATAACGCCTAGTGCGCTTCGTGCCACGCGCGAACACCTAGTCGTTACGCCCTCTCCTCTGTACGAGTGTATCGCTTTAGTACTAATAAAGTACCCCTTACATCCAACTGGAGTTTCACTGTCCTCCGCGTTCACACCTCCTCAAGCAACCGCTACAACTGGCGCCCAACGTGGGGCGGACAGCCGTTACAATTATAAATATATTATTGTAACTGGGGGAATTACGGGAAACTTGAGAGTCGCAGTTCCAACCTAACCTAACCGACAGGGGGATGTCGGGAATCTCGAGATTCCATATCATATCACGTCCCTATCACAGTTATACAGTGACTGTGAATACTTCACTCTATAACTGTGATAGGGATTTAGTAAGTTGTTGCTTAAATTATTAATAACAATAACAAGTGTATTTTCAGTCCCCTTGACCGAGTTATACAATTATATCTACTACACTCATACCACATACACATCACAATTACAAGTACTAAAAGTTATAAAATTAAATTGTGTACTTAGTGCAAAATATGAATTTTAAAGCTAGCCATTATTAATAAATAAAATTATTATTTTTATAGTTTAGTCAATGTATTTTAAAGCTTAGCTTAGCATATTTATAGTAGAAACCAATTTGTAGAGTTAATTCAATTAATTTTAAAAATTGTCATTTTAAAGTGTGTAACATTACTTTTAAAGCGCATTATGTACTTATCTGTAATCTTTTATCGTGTGATGATCGGTTGAGAATAATACCACCCCATCTCTTTCCGTGGGTGTCGTAAGAGGCGACTAAGGAAACACAATAAATGAGACCTGCCTCCTAGTAATCCGTCCCAGGCAACGACACTTCATTTTTTTTTTCTGAATCTGAGGTGTCGTCCTATGGTCTCATGCGGTGTGGAAGGCTCTGTAAAAGGTCGTCTGGTTCGCGACCACCCTCCTACCGAAGTCCGACGCCAAACAGCTTGCTGTGTTCCATCGGTACGTGGAAGGAGGTTACCAGTGCCTTTATAGGCATTTTCTGGGTTGACTCGCTCCATTGTCGACCATATCTTTGACCTTATGGTCAAGATTGAGGTCAAGAGTTAATCCATCTTATAATTTAAAAAAAGATCTCACTTTAACCATTCTTGGTGGGTTAATGTTGTTATGTTAAAAGGCGAATTGATTTTCACAGTCAAAAAGAAACACTTTATGAAGTAAATAATGGGTTCTAAACAAAACACTAAAACGTAACACAAGTTCACGTAACTCGATTTAAACACAAAACAAAAATAACTTTGAAAGCACTAAAAGTTACTGGATGTGTAATAATTATGTTCTTAAATAAAATAGGAAACAAATAAAAGAATACATCGTTTTAATATTTCTTGTTTATACAAAAAAAATTATCTAAAGAATTGGCAATATCAATACAGAAGCTGAGGTAATCAAAATTAATAAAATGTCACTCAATTAAAAATTACCTTTATATTCGTACGAAATCAATAATTAAATCTTAACAGCCGCATCAAATTCAAATAAGAATTTTATAACTAACAGAAGTGCACGTCATGATTGCACAAATTGCATCAAAAGACCTTGGAAACGACTGTGGGTGTGCAGTACCAAAGCAGGGACGGACTTAGGACCTGGCTGTGAGGCCTCGGTTTCTTCAAGTTTAATTTTGTAACAAAGAAGGCGAGTTTTGATTGTTATATGGCAGATATTACACAAAATTAAACACTAATCAACAAAACATCCTAAAAGAAATTCAAAAGCTTACCGTACCTATTCAACGCGTGACGAACTAAAAAGCAGTATGTGCAAGAAATTAAACGTTGTGAAATTTTGGGTTTGTTACTTTAATCCATGAACCACTGATGCTCTGCCTACCCCGAAAGGGACTATAGGCGTGACCGTATGTTTGTATGTATATGCTTTACTCCTACATAAACTGGTCACTCATCATCGTGTAAATAGGCCTTAGATGAATTTATGTCAAGGCCAGTCATTTTATTATATTTTAATCGTAGTATTTGACATAAAATAAAATTTATTGTATCGTGGCTAACAAAAGCAATAGAGCGAAATAAAGGGCCTGGATATGGATAAATTGCAAAACTGCAAACTGCTAAACTGCAGCCTTCACTATTGGCCCTAAAACCGACCCCAGAAATGCACTGTAGGAGTATTCTAATGACCATATCTTATTGGTTAATATATTGCATCAGATATAAAGGAGCCGACGAGTGGGTTGCATCCTTATTTAATTACTACAGCTCCTTTTATACCGAGAATTGTATAAACTGTATAATGTATAGTATAACTAGTATAAACTTTACGTCATTTAATACAGTTGCGTTGGCGGGCATTCGCTGTGTTATTTATCATTAAACATGACATTGGTGTCTATGCAATACCAATATAGAGTATGTAAATCGTATACAATGTAAATCAGCCCAATAAATGAAAAAAATATAGCTTTTTGTATGAGAAGTCGAAAGTGTTTTTTAGAGAATTTTACTTAGAGAATTTATTGGGGATAATATTTTAGTTTTACTTTTTCAAAGTCAAGTCAAAATAGCTTCATTTCATAGAACATCAGGATGTTAATTAAAATAAGTGAAAGTTATATTAAAGGATTTAAATACATATACAGGGCTTTAGGTAAATCTCTTTCAACCTCTCGGGTGGTACATCAGTCCATGAAACTAAACAACTTTCTCAAGGAACAAAGGTCGGAACACGAAAAAATTTTTTTAGTTCCCATACAAACTGCGTCAGCTGATAGCGCATTTTGTATGGGAAGTCAAAATTTTTTTTTCATACTTCGACCTTTGTTCCTTGGGAAAGTTGTTCTATTTCATGGACTGATTAACCACCTGAGAGGTTGAAAGAGAGATACCTAAAGTCCTGTATATATATAATTATATTCGTTCTTTTGACTCTACTGATTATGGTGGAACCAGCTGCTCCTGAAGTTTCGTTAACTAATGAAAAGTCACCCCATGAAAAACAAAAATGCTTCCTAAGAGTATTTATTGACAGTAGCGTAATGTGGTTAAATGGGGAAGGTGACATTTAAAAAAATATGTTTATCTAATAATTTCAGGTCTGCGGAGGAAAAAACATCAGACGGGATTTTTTAAAATTTTGATTAGTAATTTTGATATAATTTTTTGAAGTTCATTGAAAACCCTAATCGCGTTTTAACGCCATTTTGTGAAATTTTCCTTTGCGTGAAGTTCGGGCCCTGAACAATAAACCAAAAAAAATGTTTTGCTAATTTTATACCTTTTGAGAAAGTCAAAGGAATTTATATGTCCACACAGCCGAGGTATGTAATCAAAGAAACGTCAATTGTTTATTGTTCAGGCAATGGAAAATTTTATAAAGAGCCGTGCAAACAAGCGTGACACTGAAATTCAAAAAATGATAAAAAATGACTACACACACATTTAAAAAAATGTAACATGTGTTTAATTGATCTTTAAACCTTAGATTATTAGATAGAAATACCAACTAAAAAATGTGACCTCCCCATTATGATGCTTTGCCCATCCAAAAGATTCATTGATAACCACAATAACATGAGTGTCAGAGTAGTTATGCGTGTAGTCAGTATATGATTTAATGAATTATAAGTACTTCCTAGTAAGGAAAATCATAGAAAAGGTGGCTTACTCATGTTTTCAATGTCAAGCAGCGGACCATCTGTCATTGTATCGTGCCTTCGTGTTGAATCATCCCTTTTGCTTGACTTCATGACATGTCATTCTGACTCACCAAGGTACGTACATTCCAGGGATTGTAAACCTTTTATAATATCAAAGTCAAATACTTTATTGTATCGTGAGTTTTTACTATGCTGTTATGGAAAATGGAGGCACATACACGAACGAAGTTAGGGCACTGCAACAATGTTATTATTCTAATATCTAGAATACTAATTTGGTAGGCCCTTTACAGAGCCTACCATACTGCATAAGATCATAGAAAGCCACGACAGATTCAGAACAAATTGAGGTGTCGTTGCCTAGGATTGATAGGAGGCAGGTCTCATTGTGTTTTCTTAGTCGCCTTTTACGACACTCACGGAAAGAGATGAGGTGGTGTTATTCGCAACCAATCACCACACGGTACAATCTAGGAATTATAGCAAAGGTTTGCCTTACCTGTGTGAAGTACTAGTTTCTTTTTCTTTGTGCAGTTTTAAAGATTAGATTACTCATATACTCACGTGTGTGAATCGAGTTTCTTTTAAAGGTTAAATACAACATTTAGTGGCAATTTATCGTATGAGTGACACATAACTAAATACATATTTAAATTAGTGATACATGATACCAAAGAAAGAGAGAAAGAAACTTTATTTTAGTGACACGAACTTAATTTAATTGATTGCTAAACGTTTTAGAATCTCTTAACACAATAATTGTCAAATATCGCATCAACTACATGACGTTCTGCATACCCCGAAGAGGATTATACGCGTAAGTGTATCTACAGGGTGACATTGAAAACATTCGACAAACTTTGAGGAATGAACCTACCCATGATTTCGAACAACTTTTTGGTTGAGTAGGTATTGAACTTTTGTATGGAACAGCAGATTTTTATTTTTTAGTAGAAAAGTTGGACCAATAGAAAAAGTTGTTCATAATCATGTGTAGATTCATCGCTCAAAGTTTGTCGAATGTTTTCAATTTCACCCTGTAGATAGATGAATGGATGAACTTACAGTTTCTCTTATACTCGTCTATGAGTGAAACTGCAATAAATTAAAATGACATTAATTAGTTTTTGCACAAATGTGGCCTCAATGTAACGATCTTATTACCGAGTCTTTTTTTAATTATAAGATGGGTTAACTCTTGACCTCAATCTTGACCAAGGTCATAGATGAGATCGACGATGGAGCGAGTTAACCCAGAAAATGCACTCCTACACTGACGGAACACAGCAAGCTGTTTGGCGTCGGACTTCGGTGGGAGGGTGGTCGCGAACCAGACGGCCCTTTACAGACCGCATGAGACCATAGGACGACACCACAGATTCAGAACAAATTGAGGTGTCGTTGCCTGGGATGGATTAATAGGAGGCAGGTCTCATTTGTGTTTCCTTAGTGGCCTCTTACGACACCCATTTTCTAATTTTCTTATTCTTAGTTTTGCTGTAAATTTTACAAAAAAAACCGGTTTCTTTTGGTTAACTTGCTTTATCCTCTCACCACGCGATAACTTATGGTGAAGAACAAGTTTTTTGAATAAAAAAATGTTTTTTTAACAATAACAAAATTACACACGAGTTTTCGCATAAATTATGAGTCATGTTAGGTACATTAGGAAAAAAAAACCTACAAGTAATACGGCTAGTCAGATAATATTGTGGTTTAACTGGTGGAAGCAGTTGATACATTAACGCAGAATGGAGTACAGGGTAATTAACTCCGTAACACTATAGCTAATTGAGGTCGAATTAATTTAGCTGGCTCGAAATAACACTTCGTTAGAGCTGTGCTTTTGCAAAGTTTACATTATCTATACTTACTTATTGAGATTGGGGATCTATGGAGTTTTTTGAAGAGTGTAAGATAAATAATGTATCGAAAATAAAAAAATTGTATACCCCCTCCACATTTAAGGCCTTATTATTATTGATTTTAATGCACAAAAAAACAGGACATTACAGAAACAGAAACACGGAGAAAAGTACAATAGGGGCCTTATTGCTAAACAGCAATTGTTTTAAGGCAACCAGAGAAGAGAAATCAAGAAGAGAAAGATAGTAGCGGGGATTACTACAAAATTAAACTCAAACTTAGATAATGTTTAAAATTTTTTTTTTACTTTTAATAGAACTTACAATGATTTGGACATTTTTAAATTACGTTTATCCCAATTTGTTTCTGCCATCAAAAAACATCAAAAAACATAATTAAATTTAACTTTTTGTTTTTATTTTTGTTGTTAGGTTTTACCTTTGGTTTTATTGTCACTTGTTCCTATTTATGTTAAGTATTAAAAAAATGTTATTCAAATTTAAATTATTTAGTTTAAGTATACAACGCATAATTTTGTGAAAACTTGACCGGCTTATGGAACATTAGAATAAGTATTTTGTGTAGAATAGCTGTATGTTTTCCTTAATAAAGAAAAATAAAAATAAAAAATAAAAATGGCTGTATGGACATAAAATTGTAATTGCTTACAACTTTTACTAAAATGGCTGAACCAATTTTGAGCAAATATAGCATAGAACCATTTCGATCACGTCAGCTTTAAAAAAAAAACACATCGAAATAGATCCATTCGTTTAGGACAGGGGTTCCCAACCTTTTTTTGTCTACTGCCCACTTTAAAAATAAATTATTTTTTAACGCCCCCCTTTTTAAACATACTTAAAAACCGCTAAGTACTTATAACTGATTATTGAAACGCAACTTTATAGTATTCGGACAGAGTATCTTTTATTGAAAATAAAACAAACATAATCAATTCTTATATAAAAACTAATGTGAAGGTTGAATCTGATGCTGTTCAATAAGTTTGTTGATATCAGGTTCCAATTTACTCAAAAACAGCCGCAAGTCGCCACGTTCGATAACACGCAAACGATTTCTCTTTTTAGTAAGCAGCGTTGCCACAGCACTAAAACCACGTTCACACAAATATGACGATGGGAATGCTATCAAGAATCGTTGAACAATTGACCACAATCCAGGGTACAATTGCAGGATCGGTTTTTGAAGCCAAAATTCTTGATATCCATTTTTGAACTTGATTTTTATTTCTTCGTTTGTTGTCAATTCTATAAGTTCTTCTTCCAGCTGAGGTGACATTGCTATGTTGACATTTGAAAACGGATCTAACACCCAGTCTGGTATTTCCAAGTTTAAAATGTCCTGGTATCGTTCGGTGAAGTCAATGTGGAGGTTTTCCAAATGTTGGCAGTAGGCAAACAAGTCGTCGTTACTGCAGGATACTGATAAATTCGGAAAATTGTGAAACTCACGTCTGCCCATATTCTTTTTGTGCAGAAGCAGTTTGGCTGCGAAAGCAGCAACGACATTTTTTGTTTTAATTAAATTTAGTTCATCGCCTTGCAGTTGGAGGTTCATGTCGTTGAACAATTTATACAGGTCTGTCATGTAAGCTATATCATTCTTTGATGTTATGAGCTTGTTGCGCAGTTCTGTATCTTTAGTTTCCAAGAACTCTATCACAGAGTCAAACAGGTTGTAAAATCGAATCAGACAATTGCCTCTTGACAGCCAACGAACTTCAGTATGAAGCAATAAACGGTTGAAATCTTCGTCATTAGTTTAGTAAAGCTGATGAAATAATCTATCATTCAAAGAGCTGCTACGGATTTTATTGACTGCTTTGATGACATATTGCAGTGATTGAAATAGTCGTTCACTTAAGTTTCTAGCAACCAAATGTTGTCTATGAATAACGCAATGTATAGCAAGGACATCTGGAATTTTATTTTTTAAGTACGCTATGAAGCCTTTATGGCGCCGCCCTGTCATAGCCGGAGCGCCATCCGTAGCAACTGATATAATATTTTTCAAAGGAATCTCTTTCTCTTCACAAAACTTTTCCAATGTATTGAATATGGTTTCGCCTTTTGTATCTGTCTCCAAATTTCTGGCAAACAATAGTTCTTCACGTATTTTCTCATCTTTAATAAACCTCACGTAAGATAGCAACAACGCTTCATTAGTTGGTAAAGTGGACTCATCGAGCTGAATTGAGAATTGACTAGTCCTCAGATGATTGCACAATGATTCTTCAATGTTTTCAGCCATTTCATCAATTCGTCTTTGCACAGAATTATTACTCAAAGGAATTTTTCGGATAATATCTGCGGCCGGTTTATGAAGCACAGTAGTTATTACTTCCTTTATTGCTGGCAAAATTAACTCTTCTCCGATGTTGTGTGGTTTGCCTTTTTAAGCAATTAACAAAGAGATATTGTACGAAGCTCGAAGTCCGTCGTCATCTTGCTTAGCAACCGCCGAAAATAGTTTTGATACACTTGGCTGAGTATTATGCTTCTTCTCTAGGTCTTGAAAATATGCTACATTCTTGTCTTTCTTATCTGGATGCATTTTATTCAAATGATCTTGCAGTCTTGAAGGCTTCATTGCTTCGTTCGAAAATGTTTTTAGACATAGAAGACACAAAGGCGACGACGGGTTTGTGGGATTTTCAATAAATCCGAATTTAATATATTCCGCAGAGTATTGCCATCTCTTCTTTTTTACTTCCGACATTGTTTTGTTTTGAGAAATACGTAAGTGTTATAATGAAGTACTGCTTATCTATTATGCGCGAAACCGCAAATGAAAATAAAATAAATTTACGTCGTTTATATAGGATTGCATAAGCAGCACGCACCAACAGGAATAAGACAAACGTGCATAAACTCGTTTATCTCATTCGACGCCCAATCGTACTCGACAAGCAAGAACAAGTATTATAGAACCAGCCGATTGATACAGGAATGTACAAATCGGATTATTTAACAAAAACTTGTTAAAACATGATTGCCCGCGGTCTATTATATCGAACCGAGTTTGAGCTATATCTTAATTAATATTAGTTGATGTTCACAAGATGTAGTCGAGAGTCGAGAGCTCAGTCGGTGTCTAAGAGTCTTCCTAGCTAGGTAGATGAAATTATAAATCGACCCCAAAGCCCTACACAACGCCCCCTTTTTTTTCTGGGTCTCTTACCGCCCCCCTTTAGGCCTGCAGCGCCCACAAGGGGGCGTTATCGCCCACGTTGGGAAAGACTGGTTTAGGACCTACGAGGGCCAGACTACTAGGTACAAGAATTTTTTAAAAGTGTAAACTCGCCCGTGGACCAGATATTAGGCGGGCGAGTTGCCTCCTAAGCCCTAGACACACAGATATACACACATACAGATACACAGATAAACACGTCATACTTATAACACCCTTTGATTTTATTGGAACAGACGTCCAGGACCATGAAAATTAATTGGTGCTCCTGTAGTGAGACGATTTTGTTTTTTCATAATATTGCGATTTCTATGTCACTTTGTTTTCTTCATATAACTTTTTTTTTAAATTATAAGATGGGTTAACTCTTGACCTCAATCTTGACCAAGGTCATAGATGAGGTCGACGATGAAGCGAGTTAACCCAGAAAATACCTATAAGGTACTGGTACTCCTATGCACCGACGGAACACAGCAAGATGTTTGGCGTCGGACTTCGGTAGGAGGGTGGTCGCGAACCAGACGGCCCTTTGCAGAGCCTACCACACCACATGAGACCATACGACGCCACCTCAGATGCAGAACAAATTGAGGCGTCTCGTTGCCTGGGGTGGATTAATGGGAGGGCAAGTCTCATTCTCATTTGTGTTTCCTTAGTCGCCTCTTACGACACCCACAGAAAGAAATGGGGTGGTGTTATTCTCAACCGATCACCACACCGCAAAAAAAAAGATTTTAGTTGGGTAAAGTTTAGTTACTGGCCAACTCTATCCATTAGCAAGATCAGGTCAGCATTCAAATCACATTGTAACAATTTACTCAAACTCTCGCCTACTAAACATTTAATGAGACGACTCTTGTTATACAAAATGTATGGCTGTACCTCTCGTTTACTGTAATGCAAGGCTCCAGACCTATCAAAACAACTACAACATGTAAATTGAATATAAAATAATCAACTTCATTACTAGTAGATAAATAAGCACTAAATTATACCGTTATACGACTAAAAGGTATTTATTAACTCTAATAAACTAAACAACTGTAAATAGACTTATTGTCGTTCTAGTAAGGTCGGCGCCTACATCCGATTTAATATTAAAATTAGTGCTTAAGTTATAACCTAGCCTAGATTATGTTAAACCTTGATCAACAAATTGCTATAACAAATTGAACTTGCATAGTTATGTGATTATTTAGATTAGGAGTTGAAATTCGTAACAAACAGGAAACTGATAGGTTTATTATTATTAGGTGTCTATTTACTTTCCGCCTTGGACTTTGCTCGCGCAGGAAAGTAACCTATGTTACTCACCGTCCCTCTAAGGAAGATAAACTAACAAATTTTTACCTACAGACCATTGCTATAATTTTTTTTTATTAAAACTTCAGCTCAGATAAATCCTAAGCTTATTTTTGCTTTTAAATTGTTAGTCTAGCCTTGTTGTTAGTTAAAGATAGTCTTAGTTGTCTAAGACTATCTTTAATTAACTTTATGTTTTTCAAAACTTTCCG
This sequence comes from Aproaerema taeniolella, assembly GCA_949987775.1. NCBI lineage: Eukaryota > Metazoa > Arthropoda > Insecta > Lepidoptera > Gelechiidae > Aproaerema > Aproaerema taeniolella. The sequence goes on along the minus strand of OX465258.1, from coordinate 15,088,182 downwards.
AAAAAAAATCACACTTGTATTTCATATTCCAAAAAAAATACTAAAATGTTAGTAGAAATGAATTCGTTTCCGCAATTATGATTAGTCTAAATCAAATGTTCAATCATTAACATTAGAAATTTAACGTTTGCTTTAGTTACCTGAATTAGCCTAAACTAAACAACAAAAAGACGCTGTTTCTGAATAATAATTAGATTCTTCAATATTTAGATATCAGTTTAATGAATATAAATAGTATGTACCTATAAATAGTTTAGCTTTGTCAAAATAAATAAGATTAAAGTGTATTTCATGTGCACCTAAACCGCTGGCAACCCGCGAAAACCCCTACTTCCTCACTTAATATATCATTAATGCGAAAGTAACTCTGTCTGTCTGTCAGTTACGGCTAAACTACTGAACCAATTTTGATGAAATTTGGTACAAAGAGAGATAGATTAGACCTTGAGAAAGGACATAGGCTACATTTTATCCCACAGCTGGGCACGATATAACCTTAAGTCTACGCGGGCGGAGCCGCAGACGGAAAGCTAGTAAGTATAATTATATAGAGAACAAAAAAGTATTCGAAATATTTGAATATCTAACAATGCGGAATACAAAATACAGACTTACTCAAAAACACAGCCTAGTAAATATACATCAAGTTTCTAGCTATGCCATTAAAACCAAGCTACTATATTTCAAAATCAAAGCAGTACTTTAAATGGCAAACTCGGGTTATTAATTTTATTATTAAGAACCCCGCGGATATTAATAGAAGATATTAAAGTAACAGAGCTCTTATAACTCGGATTAATGGTCACCTTCATGTTTAATTCCTTAAGAAATTGATATTCATTGCAGTGTCATTTTATGGGTGCAGTGCTTTTATTTTATCATAAGGAAAGTACTTACGTAAAGCATAATTTGAGAATATATTTTCGTAAAGCTGACAACCTCTCACGAATATAGAATATGTTTTATTAAAAAGCCCACAGAATATTTATTTTTTATTTGGGATAACACACGCATTGATCCTAAATTCAAAACTTACACACTAAAAGCCAATTATAGTTTTCCCCAAATTGTAAGTTAAAAAAAAATAAGATACCTAGCAGACCAGTCTAGGTAGCACTGGGCTTTACGTCAAACTGGATTAAATAAAATGTGGCACCAAGTGGTTCTAGAAACACTAATGCTCTGCCAAACCCGATGGGGACTATGGGCGTGAGCGTATGTATGTATGTGTATTTTCATAAATTTTAAACAAAAACACCAAAACCGAATCTGAATCCGAAGAGCATGTATGAAGCGAATTATGAATGTAGGGGAAGCGAAAGAGGTTTGTTTGGATCATAGCAAGTGGCAATCTGTGGTCTCTGCCTATCCCAATGGGACAAAGGCGTGAGCTTATGTACAAAAAAACTGCTTCTCACACAAAGGTAATCAGCTGATCGCTCATGTTGCGTGGAAAGGTATATGTATATTTTTTTAATAATTTGACCTATTCTCTGGACGAAGTTGTTCAGTTTTGTGGACTAATTCACATTCTTAATTTTCGCAAAATAATTAAAAGTCACCCAATCATGTTTCTTTTTTTTTTAATATGAAACTATGGTTCTTGTATCAGTTAATAAAGTTATGTCTATGTCTCTTACTTTCCATAAGGGGACCGCATAGTTCTCAATATACTTATTTTCCTGTGGAGAGTTGTATAAAAAATATATTTTTGTTGTTCATTGTATGAAGCATTAACTACTTCACCCCGCATATAAAATATTTTTAACTGCATAATATATCTAAACAACATGATACCTATTTGAAAATCAAAATAAAAACCTAATAATGTTTTTTTTTAATAGTGGGTAGTGGCTGGATGAAAACAGCGGAGGATCGTGCAAAGTGGCGCACCTTGGGGGAGGCCTATGTTCAGCAGTGGACTGCAATAGGCTGATATTAATGTTTTTTTTTTAATTCACCCGGTAAGCTTTGAAAATCATACAGTAGAAATGGCAGATAAAATGGTATCAGTCGTTTTATCTTTCGAACAGCTACAGTAAAACAAACATTTAGTCCACTGGTCTCATTAAACTTAATCTGCGGCAATTTTTCTCAGCTAATCCACCTGTCGACGACCCCAGACCGCCCGCAGAGACAACACAGTACGAACCGAATAATATGCTAATACACCCACTAACTTGCCTTGATTAAATTGTAAATAGACACACGAAAATATCTGTTACACAGAAAAAAAGTGGTTTTGAAAAACTTGTTTCGAATTAATAGGCCCATAATTTGTCTTTTATACAACAACTAGTTCTTAAACACTCGTATAACGGTTTTGACAATTGTGCTGAATCGGCGCTACAATCGCGCGGGGAAATGGTGAACTAATACAACAACCCCTTTCACGAAAGTGCTGCCCTCGGAGAAAGTCACTTACAGATTCAAACCCTTAGTGAACCAAAAAGTTCCGCTATTCGCCGCCAGATGGCTTACGCAACGTCCCGAAGCATTCGAAAAACATGTGCATGTGTGGGTAAAAAGAGCGAGACCGCAAATGAAAAATAAAAAAGGAGTAAAATAGACAGCAATATGTGTATACAAAGGCGTGGTTACGTGCATGCAAACGATTTTTTTAGCACAGAAATGGCCGGAACTTTACACATTTTGCGTTAGACCGTAAAGTCGCAACTACATTAATAGATAAGCAGTTTGAGTTTTATTACATGGTGATAAGGTCGAAACTTGAAAGTTGATTAGTTGCAACTTGTGTTTAGTTGTTGGAGTTACAGCAAAATAATTGGCGTCACCGGGCGTCGCGGCGTCAAGAGACAGAGAAAGTCTGACGCCTCGAGTGATATGTTAGAGCGGCACTGCCTATGACCGTTAGATGGAGGGGGATGGCGAATTGGCAAGCATGGTGGCTAGAGTAGGACGTGGCGAAAAAATGTCCGAAAAAATGTATTTTGACTAAAAGTGCGCGGCGCGATAGAAATTACAGCAACATGGGCGCGGTTTAAAAAATGTTAGGGGCGCAGGCGCCCTCGCTGAGAAGCCGGTACGGAAGTAAAGGGGGAAAGAGACGATCTGAGTGAGCATGTGAGCCGCAGTGCCGCGCCGCGCGCCGCCGGTCGCACCGACTTTACAACAAAAACAACACAACAACCGCTAATTATTGCGTTGCGACTAATTCGAATGCCGTTTGTGTGCATGCAAAAGCTAGTGATGACAAATTAAAAAAACAAAAGTGTGTGTTCAGAAACCGTTGTAATTTGCGTGTGCAAAAATATATTGCGAAGTAAATACACAAAAATAAAGTAAAGTTGGCGGGGTTGGTTTAAATTATGGTTTTAATTGTTGTTGTAAGTTTTAAAAGGGTGCTGTCGCGTTAGCGACGGACGGTGTTTATTCGATTGGTGTAGAATATGTTATGTTTGTTTTTATTTTTCTCTTCAGTTAAAAAAAAAACAGAGAATCACAAAATTACTTCATGGTGGGTAAACTTTTAACCCTGATTTCTTGTATATTGAAATTATTACAAAATGTCACACAATCGTAGAGTGGTCATATTGAACACAAGAAAAAACCTAACTCTGCGTTCAGTTAGCTGAACAACTGAAACTAAGTTATCATTATCACAATCAAAACACTTAAACGACTCTTTTGCTGCTAAAATCTTACAAAAACACTTCATATCAAAAATTAAGTACCTAGTGACAAAAGGTGTCATTTATCGAAAAGTGACCTTTACCTGTGCTCGGATACTAGATAAAAAAACGCCTAGAATATTCTGTTACGTAAAAAGAAAGTCTTCAGATTCGTACAGTCATATAAAAATATATTGTTATCTGTTCGAATGTCAGTGTCGAGCGTTATCTTCGCGATAAACTTGATACCCGTGTCAGGTGGGAGATATGATATCATTGTCTTAAACTAAGTGATGTAAGGATCAGGTTTTTTATTAATATTGGATGCTACTGTGACTCTACTTTTAAAGTCCTAGACTACTGTTATTATTCGTGTTTGTTTCTGTCAAATATTAATAAAAGTATCAACACAGTTCTGTCAGAGATTAAATAGCCTAAATACCTAGTCTTATTAGATTTGGTAAAAACATTTGTTTGCTACTTATTTTCAAATGAAGAGAACGAATTTTTTAAAGTGTTTTTTTATTTATTTATGAACAGTTTCGTGTTTACCAAGGCTTTGAATACGTAACTTAAATTATATATTATTTAGCAATAAATAATAGGTGCCTACTACCTAGTCTTGAGACTCGATTTAGATTGTTTTACCCTGTAACAAAACGATATTGACTAAGTACGCTTTCTTTAAACTACAATTTTTTTTTATAAAATTGTACCCTATCACCCTATCTACCCAAGTTCTCAAATAGTTAATTAGAATATTTCCTGTTCCCCATTATCGGGTCATTCCCATGTAAATATTTAGATAAAGTTTAACATGTCTTATAAATAACCATATTAAACAATGTTTATAGGGCTAGTGAAAATGCTAGTGATAAATAATTACGTGTCAACGAAATTATGACTCCACATTTATAATATTTAGATAAAGAACTGTATTATTTTAGTCGTGTAACTGTATTTTAAAAACTCAACATATTTGCCTTACTAAAAAGTGTCAGTAGTTACCTAAAGGAAGTAATAAATTCAACAAACCCAGTAATTATTATTCTTATAGCCAAATTTAATTTGATATTCATAGAAATACAAGCTTTTATGCAGCTTTTAGTTCTATAAACGTTTAGTGGACGTTACTTGTTATTCTCAAACAATTGGTTAAAAAGAATTATCACTTCTAAGGATTTTGTTCTAAGTAGGTAGGTAAATAATTTTCAAAATAAGTAAAAATAGGAGTGTCAAAAACACCTGGACTCAATAATTTTAAACTAAGCAAGTAAAACAAAAATCCATTAACCCCATCAGTTTTCTTTACAAACATAATGCATAGTTTATGTTCGGCCGTTATACTAAACCAAACAAATGGCCCAACAGCCTTGCTCGGTCAACTTTCCAAACATTCTCGTCTATAACTAATTAACTTTACGATGGGAAAGGGATTTGAACCTGATTAAATAAATCAACTGACAGTGAAATTAGCTCTAGTAACACCTGTGTACCACGCGGCATTAAAAATAAATCATTCTAGCAATTTAAAAAAATAGCTTTTTAAGAAAGATAAAAAACATAAAAAAACTAGTTGTTTAAAGGTAAAACTGGCCGGTTCGGTCGTGCCCTCCACTAATGAATACCTCGTGAACTCGAATTTTGAAATGCGAGCCGCGGCCGCGAGTGGGCGTCGCCATCGCAATTGTGTAAACGGCTCTCTACTCGAATCCACGGAATTTTACATGCTTATATTTGTAAAAACAACTTCACGAGTCACGCGTTACGATTAGCATATGTTTTTTTTTAAGATTTGTAACGTTTTTTCGTATAATTGCTCTTGATAACTGAGTTGCTTTTTGAAAGTCAATATCAAGTACTGCTGATATAAAAACATAGCATAGTTTAGAGAAATAGACTACGGGTCCGGCCACGTCTATGTTACTTAGTCATAAAAGTTGATTTGAACAATCATATGAATATTCATCCATCAAGTGCTGTGTTAATTAAACATGTACAAAGCACTTCATTTTGACTCAGGTATAAACGGGCGTCAATAAATAGAACTTAATGAAGTCCACTGGGCCGTGAACACTAAGTTATTAAATATTGGCAAAAAAAGAGCTCATGTCGAAATATTAAATAAATTCTGAAGTTAGTACTAAGAGTGAGTAGAAAGGTAAAATTCGAAGTTTGAAGTTTTCAATTTGTCGTCTCTCATCAACGCGTACTTACAAAGTCTGACACTACGGCACTATTGCTCAGCAATTCAAGAGGACACACATGCGTTACGCCGTTCAACTTCCGATGAAGCGCCATCCCTTTCTCGCGCAGCGGTATCTTATTCCCTCTCGCTCTACACGCACGATCTGATCGGTCGCGGTCCGCTCGTCACGTCGAGCTATCGCATAGGGGTTAGATTGGCGCGTCGCGTATTCAAAATAACGTTAGTTATGGATGGGGATAGGTGTGGATGTGTGAGTGCGAGAGAGTGAGGTGCCCTCCCCCGCGCCGCCCCCGCGGCCGACGCCAAGCGAGCGAGTGGCGCGCGTTTACACAATCCGTTGATTCAGAGCGCGCGGAGCTCGCGTCGCGCGGCTCTTCTCGCGAGGGCGATCAGCGCGCGAACACGTATCGTCATTGTTTTTTCAACACATGCGGCTTCTGTGCGCTAAGTTTCGGAACTTCTAATAAGACTACTTAGATGTCCTAACTTTTTTATTTTAATTTTCCTCTCATCGCTTCCATCAAATGAAAACTTAGTGTCTTGAATTGTCCAAGAAGCTTAATAAAATTTTAGTATTGAAGTCAAGAACATTTCAAATATTCAACGTTTTTTACCGCCTAACATGAAGTATTGGATTCCAATTAGCAAATTAAATAATAATAACAGATTTTTTTCAATAGCAAAGGATTCTTATAAGACTTAAAAATGTGAAGTCTCAGTCAAAGTGAAGACGAGTGTTTAAAGTGTTGGAAACACAGCTCTACAAGAGAAGGCGCAAATAATAGTGCAAAGGAAAATGTTTTAAAATTTTTCGAATTTTAAACTTCTCCAATCCACACGACACCACCAACATAAACGGTAAGTTACATTTATTTAAACATTTTAATTTAATGTTGTGCTGTGACCCGTCGGCAAGGGGTATTTAATAAAAATCACTAGGAAATTTAATAAAAAATACTCACAAAAAATTTAATATTAAAAATCGATCACTTTAATCGCTGCCGCACGAAGGGACAGGTTTTTGTTAAACTTTTTTGGATGCAGCAAAAAAGAATGCAATCTTTTTGGATCTACATATATAGAACTATTTTAATCGGGCATAAAAATACTGATTCAATTTCGGCACATCACTTTTGAGATTTAATGTAAAATTTTGTTTTTATTGTACTTTTAATCAACTTGATGAACTCTTTTAGAAAATAGTGAAGGACTGTTTAGACTACTTTATAGCTTCTATACGGCTAAAAAGTGTTATTGTGTGCTAAAATTTACCATTTTGAATTTTATCATCGTAACAAAGTCGTATAAGTGCCCAAATCTTAGAATAGAGACGTTATCTATAATTATCAAAGATCAACACAACTAAATACCTACTTACAATTTTTTTTAATATTAATTGATTAATTTGTAACTAAATCTCATTATATGAGGTGAAAAGATTGTGTTTAAATTTTTTGTACTACAAATATGACTTTACCAGATAACTTATTTTCCACCACATTTATTTTGCCTGGAAGAGGTCTAAAGCAGACATCTAACGTGATAAAATAAAAAAGTGCAAACCAAGCCTTTACCACAATCATAAAACTAATATGACAGTAAATTCATTATCGTCTCTGATTTTAAAGTAAAAATTGTGGGCCCGCTTGGTAACAGTATAAGCTGTAGATAAAAAAACAGGCACATTTTTTATCTTGTTGCCACGATATTTGAACTTATTCGGCATCGACCCTTATCGTGCGCGAACAAATATAAAAAGTATAAAATATTGTAATGAGTACTTAAAATCTCGAAGCAAACATTTTTTTTCACAAAATCAGTTCTCTTTTTTTAAGTATCTTGGAAAAAAATTTAAGGAAAAAGACTGAATATAACGTACCTTTTTTTGGAATTTCTGATATTTTTTTGAGTTAGAAAGAAATATTATTATCTCCTCATCAGAGAGGTATTGTAAATTTATATGACAGTCATTTAATCGTTTACTATCGGTACTATATACTTATTTATAATACCTACTTTTATTAATAATATTTAATATTTTATTAATAAATAGATAAAATATTAAACATTCGCGTACTTTTTGAACACATGGTGTGCGAGATTTGTATAGAACGCGGCGTAAACAATCACGCTACGGGTTAAGAAGATTTTTGCATATACAGTGCTTTAGGTAAATCTCTTTCTTTCGACCTCTTGGGTGGTTAATCAGTCCATGAAACTGAAAAACTTTCCCTCAATAATAGGTCAAAATACGAAAAAAAAGTTGAGTTCCCATACAAATTTTATCAGCGCATTTTGTATGGGAACTCAAAATCATTTTTTTCGTATTTTGACCTATTATTGGGGGAAAGTTGTTCAGTTTCATGGACTGATTAACAACCCGAGAGGTTGAAAGAGATTTACCTAAAGCCCTATATACCATCTCAATTACTTGTAAGGTAGCTATCAACATATGTACATAACAGTAACTATCATTAAACTATTTCCTAAATAACAAAAAGTTAAACATTAGTATCAAGTAAGTCTATTATCAAGCGACAAAATTATCGCTATTTCGTAATCTCCTTTTTTATCTTGTATTTATCAATTCACCTCTATTCATCATTGTATTTTCACACAGCTCTCGCGAAAAGGTGATTTTCGTATATCTAATAAATATACGCTTGTTATCGTTCATTTAGCACTACTCAGACAAAACAACTCGTGTTTTGTTACAAGCTGAATGCTCTGCGGGCCTTATCTCTGTTGCTATGCTACTAGTAACTGAAGCTATAGCAATGTCATGTAAAAATACGGTCATAATAAAGTATCACGTTTTTCTCTTTTTAAAGTCACGTTAGCTGCCAACATTCATTTTTATCTTTATTTATTTGATTTTAGACAATGTGAATATGTTGTTGTATTATGAAAAAAAAAATTGTAGTTAGAACAGTTCTGATATGGAAATTTTGGTCAATTTGAATTTTAAGAGAATTTATTTTGCGAATCAACTTTTTTAATACAAATAACCTATTTAAATGCATAATGTTAGTCTAGTATAGAGTTTGAACTGACAAACCGTCATCAAATATTTAGCTTATACTACTTTTTGTACTATTTTCAATTACTTTACGAAATTTGCTCATGAACACCTACGCAAAATGGAATAGGTAGATAGTCATTGGACAAATGGAAACACCCTTTTGCGTACATGTAAATGAACAAAGTAGTAAGGTATGTGATCATTAAACACGCTTATTTTAAAATCTGCATAAAACATATAAGTACTTGTGAGATAATTAAATAAATGGTTGTAATAACTATGTAAGCCACGCATCTGACTGAAGTAAATTTAAAAAAAAAGTCCCAACAATTTGCGTTCTCAATTTAAAAAGTTAACGGAATCAACACTTTCCCGTGGCACCGTAACTGGATAATGGCGGTGAAGTAAACATGTGTTTTTGAATTGAGAACACGTTTCTATATTCGAGACACGTACCGAGCGACGGTTATAGGCGTTTCGTAGATATGTGTTGTAGCTGGCGACTTTATTCACTCGTTATAAGTAAAAATATACACACCAGTAATTAGTGTATACTGACCTTTTGAGTGATACTAATCATCAGTATAGTAAATACCAGCAATGTCCATTTTGTAAGTCTAGAATTATTTTTTGTGTCTGGGTCAGATAATTTGAATATTTCATCACATTTAGCATCTTTTTGCATCGAATGTTTTTATAGAAAATCGTCAACAAAAAAAACTACATCTCAACTTGTGAAACCTGACCTGACACTGCATTATTAAAAACATAATACCTTTTCCTTTAACGGGATTTCTGTTGCATTTTTATTTTCTGACACATTTTTCCAAATCAAACGCCGATAAAATATTTTATCTTGAATTTGTGTTGTTGGAAATAAACATCAGCTATTATAAGACTGTAAACGCTGTATTATTAATTTAGTTTGCCCTGAGGCTACCTTTTATGTTATGTGGCCTTAAAGTTTATCGTGACTCGAAATTTTGGACCTTATCTTTGTGCCGGAGGCCATTTTTGTTTTTTAAACTCCCTGACCGAATTTCAAGGCATGCTCATTCGCGTGCCGAATACTGTTATTAATTTGATATTTGATTGCGTTGAAGATAATTTAACAGGGCTCAAGATAGTCAAAAGAAAGAACTTTTTTTATTTTTTATTTTTTTATATATATTTTAGTATATCTATTCCAAATCGTTTATCAGTTATTCTAAGTAAAACAAACCTCGTCTTTGATAATATGAAAGTTACTAAATACTCCATTGTTAAATCTACTTATTATTCCACTTCTCTTACATAAATATATGCTATTGAATTTTGTTTAATTCGGGGAGGTCACATACTTTTTGGGCACATGTAAAACACATTTGTCAGTCAATTACAAGCAATGCAATCGCAAACACTAAAAAAACGTGCAGTATTATACCTTCTCCTATTTTTTGTTACTTTTCTTTGTTGTCTACTATTCTGCGTTAATATGCCATTTTAGCACTCATTGCTGTATAAAAGAGTTACAACTAAAAACTTTAAAAAATATATCTCAACCTACGTATTAACTAGGTAGATAATTAGATATGCGTAAACTAAGTTTTAGCAAATAATAATGTTTAAGCAAAACTGATAAGTGATAATACAACACTAACCTAAACGAGTTGTAAACAACAACTAAACAACTAAAATATTTTATAGGTGTTCTGTAAAAAATTGGTACAGAAAAATAAGTGTTAAAACTAACTTGAATTTCGAACTCGATAACTACTGTATCAGAAAAGATAACATTTTGAATGATTGCCTTTGATACTTTCACAAGTATGAAGATATAAATTGTTGTTGTTATTAATTTCTGTGAGCCTCGGGCGACAAGCTTGATCGTTAGTCCCAGGTTCGAGGCTCAGTCTGCTAATTATTATTTATGGGCTTCTCTTATCTCTCGCCCTGCGGTCACTAGGAAGTACACATTATAAAATGCTGAAGCTCAACTTGTTAATTGAGTTCAGTTTTTGTGTTCAAAGTACTCATGTTTCTGAACCAAGAATATTATTATAAATCATATTTAAGTGAAACTCTACAATTATTTATTTTATCTTGAGTGATCTCCTTTTTTTCTATTATGTAAATTTTGATAAAATACGTAGAGTAGACGATTTTAACCTACAATGGGACTTAGTGTTGCCTTGTAATAAAAATATTCCAGAAAAGGCATAACAGTAAAAACCTTTACAAACACTTCTTTTACGACTAAGATGAATGAGCGTCATTCAAGCAATTACAAAACGTATAGGTACCTATGAAACAGGTGCTATAATTAGATAGTGCTTTAGCTGTCAGTCAATAAATTTTAGATAATTTCAAGTGGCTATCCATCCACTGCTCTGACAACTTTATACATCGTAAATACTTTGGCCAAGAGCCATACAAATGCAATTAAAAATATTTTCGGCTTAACACGTTTATGCACCTAACGTACAACGTTTAAATTTAGCATTTTAAAAGCTGTCTTTAAGTGCAATTAGTTCGTTAAGAGCCAAGTAAAGTTAATAAGAATTAGAATTTCAGTTTTTTTTGTTAAAAATCAGTTACAACCTTTGGATTTTCCTAAAACTTATTTTTAAAAAGAAGTTACAACTCAAACATTTATAGTTTATAGGTACATAACATATATAGGCAGCTAGATGTAAGTCAGTTTTATTTAAATCTCGGAATGAGAATGATTACTGTGTAGGTGTTCAGGTCAGGGTTGGATCCAGATAACATTCTAGGGCCACAAAAAAATGAAATAAAATTCGCTAGGTAAATGGATCAGGCACTGAACACATTGTCTATTTCTCCACGCGAACCTAGTCGCAGTCGAAAATAGTAATCTGTAGACGAAGAGCCTGAATATCTCAGAAACAAAGTAGAATTTTGATTATTTGTTATTGAAAAAGGAGCTTACAATAAAAAAGCACAATATCTGTTTTCTGCTAAATTGATATTTTAAATAAGATTTAATAATTTGAGCTTGTTTTCCAAGTAAAACCTGCATAGGTTTCTCTCAGGAGCGGTTTTGTTTGCTTGTCAAATAACATCAAGATTCACTCAATCTAGTAAGTAATTAAGTGTGACCTGTTGTCAACCCCCTCTTTCTATTCCTTGTGGCCCTGGCCCTTGTTTCAGTCTTACTCCGGCCCTGGCGAGGACAAAGTTTGCATCAACGCCTCTATGCATTTTAAGCAGATTATTATTATGAGACATTTTCCGGCTGGCTGGAACCGATTCAAGGTTGTTATTGCAACTTGTTGTTACTTTGAATGTTTGATTCTGATGCAATCATACTTTAAGTGATTTTAATGCTATTTTTATTATTCTTTCTTTTTTCTTATGTTTAGAGGAAACATAATAAAGAATGGGTTATACAGCACACACAAATGATAAAATTTGTAATCATGATCTGATCCTTGATAATCAATTATTACTAAGTCAATAATTTGATTACATGATCTTTTTATTGAATATACAGAAATATATCCAGTTGCAGAAACTTCCATTAATGTTAATGCTACCTTATACTGTTACTGTCCGTCTAGTTGACGTAAACAAGGACGGCATTACATCTAAAGAGGTTTTAACTTTAATAAACGTTTCTTCATAGCCTAATATGAATGAATGTCTTAATGATCAATTTATGTTAAATTTAATAAATATATCATTTCATAATATTATGTCCTTTAGAATATGTGACTGTGTTAATTAAAAGGTACAACTTTCGCGGTAGTCAATAAGAGCTATTTACAAAAGCTCATCACACTAATTTTGAACCTTAACGACTATCAAGAAAGTTGTAGCTTTCCATTTCCACAATCACATATGTTCTTTAGAATGTTTTAATATAAAAAAAATCTTAATGTACAAAAATTGAAAATTTAAATGAAATTTTATAACCAAACAAAATTAAAAAGACGTTCCGTAAGTACAAATGTAAAATTTATTGTATTCAGTTAATTTATTTTAATTATGGTTGACCCAATTGATGCAAAATTTTTCAAGTTAAAATGTTCACACTGTTGTATTTTGCGACACTAATTTTCTTTTACTTAAAAATACAAATAAAATTCCGTGTCAAAAAGCTATCATGTTATGAAATTAGTAATCCATTTTATTACGTAGTACAGTGGACGACAAAAACTGTCTCCACATACATAATAATTTTAACATATGAAACCTACCAGTGCACTTCGTGTCTTCTCCCAATAAATTACAAAACTACACTTGCACGCGAGACCAATGTTTTCACAAACTATCTCATTGGTTAAATTTATACTCCTACCTACATTCAATTGTTGCTAATTACCAACCATTATCGACGTCCATTTTTTTAGTGGCATTTTTTAATGAACGTGACTGTACTTTTAATTAATAAGCCCAGTTTGATTGGCGTTTGAATGGAAGACTTTTTTGAAATTCGAGTGTTTTGTTTTTATATTTTTTAAATTATATTATTCTCTCTGAATGTCTTGACCTTTAACTAATTTGTAGAGCTTGTTTTTAGAAAAATTAATGGTTTTGTTGTCCCACCTGTATCTTTTTAAAAGAAAACATAAATACATTTTAAGGCGACTACAGCACCCGATAAAGGCAGCACACATAGGAATAGTGCCATCTCCGTCTCTCAACAGGCCTGGGCCGGCAGTGCGAACAGTGTCGATACACGAAGCTTACGGACTATGAAAGCGTGCGTGCGTAAAAACATGTTCGAAAGTTAGAATAATGAGATTTATGGAAAGGTGACAGCTTAAATAGAAAAATGCGTTAACTACTTATCGAGAGTGTTCAATCACGAACATTTTGATAGCAAATTCAAGTTAATGTATGCATTTTACTATGGTTTTTACAGCTTAAAAGATACAAATATTGGGTATTTAGAGGTGACTTTACGAGCTTTTTCTATCGAACCAAAAGTGCTGAATCATGTTTCTAGCAAACTACTTATCTAGTTTATGTCCTGAATATTACCGTAGTATTTTTTTCTTCGATTTAATACAGTGCATCATGCTTATCTACGCATCATAAAATCGTAATTTAGGTGCTGTAGTCGCCTTAACGAATCAAATTGATAAATCAAATGGAAGGCCACCTTAGTTTTCTAGTAAAATTACAATTATTTATTTCTCATTTTCTCTTTTATAGAATTCACAAGTTATTTCCTCTACGTCGTAAATGAATTGTAATATTTACTTAATAGTTTTACTTCTAAACCATTTAGCTATAACTCCTAATAAACAACATAAAAACATGTTCTCTTTCACAGTACAGTTACTTTCAAATAGTAGTGATAAAATAGGTAATACAGATTGCAATTGAGTCATAACCTCGACATACAGGCTCGACAGCTAACTGGCAAACCAATTTCCATAGAGCTGCTATAACCCAGTTGAACGACCACAAAATATTGTTCTCGAAGCTATAAGCTCAAATGATACACCGTTCTATATCATTACATTCTATGATGATCGCTTCTGGACCTGTAATTTCTATCATGTCCTATAAGTTTGCTATAATGGTTGTACCGGAGATTATTTAGCGACTAATAGCTACATAAAGGTTGAAATCATATGTTATATACTTAGCTAATATATTTATATGGGAAGTTAATTCGTCATTGCGTGGCTAATAGTTTTTTTACACATTACACGATATATAAAACATGTGTAGATATCAATTACTTACATATTAATAAATGGAAACGTATTACGGTTTCTTTTATATTTTATGCTATAACTATAACAGAGAATTTTGAGCTTGGCAAAAAAATAAAAAAAAAGTCTTACCAAGTAGGCTCGATTAATAACTGAAGTTCTAAACACGTATGTACATTGAACATTAAAGTTAATATGGCTTATATGCCTCTATAACAATATGCGTGATACTTACGTACATATTATGATTATGACAGTAGGAAAATATGTTTGTTGCCATTCGAACCGAATGAGTCATAGAGTGGTCATAACCGAGAATAGTCGTAGTTGTTTATATATTTAAGTGATATTAGGGAATATTATTAGCACTGCTTTTATTAATATTAGAATACCGGGTGCTAGTCACTATCTAGACCAACTAATCAACAATACCCAATACATAGATAAAAGTTAAGGTAGATTCTTTATTTCCCTGATTTCCGTAGGTATTGTTTAAGGCTCGTATTACAGAAGAACACTCAAGTCTTGCTGTGATTGACTCATGAAGAAAAACTTAAAAGTACCAGCTGCCAACCCTTCCCAGGCATACTGTAAAAGCCAGTAAGTGAAACGTGAGACCTTTGCTGTATCGTGGGCAAAAGGCTGAAAACCTAACACCACTAAACTCATGTTCCATCTAATAACCCTCAGAATGTATGTCAAATGTGTCGTCAAGCGGTTCTAGAACTACATGACGTTCTGCCTACCCGGAATGGGATTATAAATGTGAGTGATTGGTGATCGGTTGAGAATAACACCACCCCATTTATTTCCGTGGGTGTCGTAAGAGGCGACTAAGGAACACAAATGAGATCTGCCTCCTATTAATCCACCCCAGGCAATGACACCTCAATTTGTTCTGAATCTGAGGTAGTCCTATGGTCTCATGCGGTGTGGGTAGGCTCTGTAAAGTGCCGTCTGGTTTAAGACCACTCTCCTACCGAAGTCCGACGCCAAACAGCTTGCTATGTTCCGTTCGGTGCGTGGGAGTACCAGCGCCTTAACAGGCATTTTCTGGGGTGACTCGCTCCATCGTCGACCTCATTTATGACCTTGGTCAAGATTGAGGTCAAGAGTTAACCCATCTTATAATAAAAAAAAGAGTGTTGGATGGATGGATTATCCTGCGCAGCACACACCAAAATAAAAGAAAAGCGCAAATGAAGAAAAATTCTAGACAAAAATTCAAACAACTCTCTTCTTTCAATGGGGTATTGACCGTAACAAAGTTATTTTTGAGTCACAATAGATAAGGCAGAAAAATGGTTCATCTAATTAAACCAGTGTTCCGCTATCGCACACAAATTCGACAGTCAAGGTCTTAGAGTCACTGTTTACACGCCGTTGCCATGCAGCACACGTGGCCTGCTGGGGTTCCGTAGGGATTGGGGAAAACCCTTCATTGAAACTTCTTATTTGAGGCGGGGCTTGAGTTGAAAATTTTTTTCAGGCGTTGGGAGTGGTTTGGATTTTATGTTGACACAAATGACAAAAAAGAAAATGTTATAAAATAGACCAACATTTTATGATCATAAAATGCCATACTGTCAACTAAATAATTTATTTGTAATGTGCTACGAATGAAAAAAAACTTTTTTACTTTTTGTTAAGTGTACAAAATTACACAAACTAAAAAGTAGTAGTGTGGGGTCCTTTTAGACAGCTAATGTCTGTTAAGTACCTAAATAAAATTTAATTTTACAGACTTAGACTATAAAATTTATCAGAATATCAAACCAATCAACAAAGAGTAACATGATTTAAATCAATGAATTATTGAAATACAGTAGTGTAGACTCTAGGTAGACAGATACAAAGGTTTAATATACTTATAGAAAAATACTACAATTGCCTGGAAGAAATTGCTCTTGCATTAAGACTTGTACGTACTAATAAGTCTTTGTGTGCAAAAAAAGTATTTTGCATCTTTTTCTCTATACCAAATAGGTTCGCTCTTGACCACAACTAGCTCAGGGGCGAAGATACGTTCGAGGATGCTTGCTACACCGTTGTAATTCCATGTTTGCTCACCCAGAAGATGCCTATTCACTGAAAATTTCGTATAGATTTGACTGTGGCATTAGAATTTCTTGATTAGACTGAGGTTAACAGTTTTCAGAACTGTACTTAAAGGCACGGTAGCTCAGTTAGTTAGACCATCAAAAGATCTGATCCTGGGTTCAAGTCCAATTTGCGCCGAACATTTTTTTTTTCCTAAAATATGTCATAAAGTTTTCCAATTGATAAAATGGATACACGTTACGGAACCAATGACAGATAATTAGTTTAACACACTTGGCTCTTTTTTTTTGGTTGTTTTTCTTGCCTTCTCTGTTTTGGCGTGTGGCTAAAATTAGCGATCGCCGCGGCGAGTTGTTTTTGTTTTAGTTTAAATTAAACGTTTTTGAAAGAACTAGTTACTAGCCACAGTTAGTGTTTTAAATGAAGCAGTTTTTTTTTAAATTTCTTAAAGGTTCCTCGGGGAAAATTCTTCAGTGGAGAAGATTACCCCTTAAAGTTACGCCAACTAAAATGTTATTTATTTATAGGCAAATATTTTATAATATAAAACTATGGAAAAGGCGAACAATTTTATGTGGATTCCAGTTTTAGATGAACTCATCGTAGGGTTTAGAACCTCCTTCCACGCTGGACTTAGAATGTTGCCAGCTGCCTACTCTTCCCAGGTATACTGTAAAAGTCAGTAAGTGGGACGTGAGGGTCTTGCTGTATTATGGGCGAAAGGCTGACCACCTCTCTCCATTACACAACATGTTCTATCTAATAACCCTCACCATTTGTGTCAAACGTGGCATAAGTGGTTTTCTAGAACCACTGATGCTCTGACTACCCTGTTAAGGATTACTGCGTGAGCGTATGTATGTGTGACATCATAGATCATCGATAGATCAAAAATTTGGTGGAATAACAACGGGACAAGTTTACTTTTATCATTAAAATAACTATAAATCGTCAAACGTCTTTAAATTCACGTTCCATTTCCATGATAGTTTGACGGCCGGTTTGGTCGAGTGGTAGTGACGCTGCCTCTTGATCGGCGGGTCCTGGGTTCGATCCCCAGTCGGGGCAAACATTTGTGTGAAAAGCAAATGTTTGTTCTCGGGTCATGGGTGTTTGTGTTTGTCTTTATGTGTGTTCCGAGGGACCCACGACACAAGGGAAAACCTTAGTGTGGGCCTTTGAGTGTGTTCTTACCAGCCCATATACGTCCCCACTGAGGGGCACGGGCCTCCCTTCGAAACACGAAGGGGATTTAGGCCATAGTCCACCACGCTGGCCCAATGTGGGTTGGTGGACCGCTCGTCTTTCGAAAATGAATTTTCTTGGACGGCGGGTTTCATCACGATGTTTTCCTTCACCGTTGATCAAGTGATAATTAGAAATCCGTACATAAATCCGAAAAGACGAATTTAGTGGTACAGGCCCGCACCAGGATTTGAACCCGCGACCTTCGGATTACAAGTCTAGCTCATTACCAACTGGGCTATCACCGCTTTGAGTGTGTAGCGTTTATTTATTATTATTATTTTTATAGTAGTGTTTCAAAACCATAATTTCTTTTTTCTATGAACGGTTTTTAAAGATGGCCCAGGTTAAAAAAAATGTTCTTTATCTGACCCTACAAGTTTAGCGTCATCATTATTGTTGTTTTTTTTTTGTTAAAGGTTAGATGTCATAAATGACAGGTAATTAAACAAAGACGGCTTGAGTGCATTGTCGAAATAGTATTGCATTGTTATTTATTACTTCTTAGTGAGTAGGCTACGAAACTGGCGTGTTTTGGAGCTGACTTATCGTAGGTACTGCAACGGTGTTTCTGGGGGGCGTTCAATTAAACAACTTGATTCCTCTTCAATATATGGTTATAATAAAAAAACTGCACTTCTGTTACAATATTATTTTACTTCCCATCACATCCACAGCTAGAAAGTTAGACAACGCTTAATAAGTGCTATTTGCACGCCTACGAACGTATTTTACAACTTATTCCGCGAGCTCACTAAAACGAATTCACAACAATCAATCAATGAATCGCGCAAGGCCAGATCTTCAATCATTTGGAATCATGACATCGAATACCATTTCAAACCTTTTAAATTGATTTTCGAATTATCTTCTTCGAAATGACCGAATGAGAAAGAAGTTGCGTTATGCCCGATCCTCCGTGAAGGTCTGCATACCACAGTACCTTGCATTTTTGAAATGGTCAACTGCTAGCCATTAGTTCAATACTTATTAGTGTACACATCTAAGATTTCAGTGTGTTGCAAATTAAATTTTCACTATTTTTGGACAGAGATATATGCACAGAAAATCGTAAATTTTTGTCTATCTATCTTTAGATTTGATAGGCGATTAAACGTAAGCACAAACATGTTGTTAGTAGACTGCTATTGGGCCGTATTTCTTTTTTTTCTTTGTTATTTGCATCCACAGACTTAATGCCTTTGTTTGCTAGCAAATTCTTCTTACTGAGTATTGAGTGAATAGCTGATTTGACGAGCCAATCTAATACTTTTTTTCCTGAATATGTGGAAAAACTCAGTTCCCGCTCTCGCTATTCATTATACTTCATAGCCTCAACTTGAGAGTAGCCCTCCATTTGAATCCAAGGGCGTTTTATGACATGTACAAATGATTTTCAAATTTTTTTTGACCTTTTTATTCACAATAACAGATTGTTGTTTGCGCCTATCGGCTGTTGCAACGTATTGAAGTATTCTTTGATTGAAATTTTTAATTTAGTGTTAATGATATTGTCTATATGTATGTAATTCGTGTTTAGCTTATTATTTTTTAACTCTTTGAAAACGCAGTATAAAATTTTTATCATAAACATAACTTTACTTCCACACTGGGCTTGGAGTCCAATGTACCAGCTGCCAATTCTTGCCAGGCATACTGTAAAAGTCAGTAAGTAGGTCGCGAGGGTTTTGTTCTATTGGGCGAAAGATTAACCCTCTTATGTCAAACGTGGCATCAAGTGGTTTTAATCACTGATGCCCTGCCAACCCCGATACGGGCGTACCAAAAAACTGAGCTCTTTAAAAATTACATCGTTTTTACAGACACCATCATCAGCGCTACAAAAGCTAAGGTCACGTTAAGGTCAACATGAATACCCTGATGGGCTACCCTACCATGTGTACATTGAAGAATTTCTGTATATGTATTATGTAATCTTAGTAATCTTACTATTATCAATTTATCATCCACTTGACCTTTATATGTTATCCCAAAAATTTCCAAACATTTCGAAACCAACTGTTCAGAAAACAAACCTATTTTGCGGAAACGAAACTAGTTCTGTTTAAATTTTGACATGAAATTGTATTTTACGAGCCGCAAAAACAAATTGGTTGACTCGACGCATGACGTAATAGAGAAAAAAACAAAACACTGTCGCTTTAAAACCACATTACAATACAATACTTTCTCCTTTAGGGTTGTCACAACAAAAAAAAACTCATAAAGTATCAAGTAATCCATTTCTGTCTTGTACAACAGTACATTACAATGCCATACAATACAATAAATAGTTCAATGTACTACAAAGCAATAACTTTTTAAATCGTATTGAATGGATTGAATTGTTTCCTTCAGAGCAACTTGTAGAGCTCTTAATATTTTTAAGGGTTTTGTTAATTGGTTCAATGCTTTTTTTTATTTATTTGTGGGTAGTTTTTTGCTTTTGTATTTATGGGATTTGAAAAATGTTATGCTCTTTATACTTAAGATCGTGTCCTTTGATCTATTAATATTAAAGAAGGTTAAGCAAAAACGAAAAACTGAATTAACATGGGCAAATAAATTCATGAAATATAATAAATAGCTGTTAATTTTTCTCGGGCTAGTATGGTGCTTGTTTGCAACTGAAACTATACATATTCTTATTATTGATCTTATCTAACGTTTTTCTTTGTACAAAGTTTTTTTTTTTCATTTCTTTGTTTTTTTTTTTATTGCCGAATTATTATGCATGCGGAGTTTACTTGTAATAGATTAAGCATTTAGTTTGTAACCATACATTATAAATATATATTACTAAAAAGGTAATAAAGTATTAACCGTTGGTAAACCTTATAAATAAAAAATAAAATAAATAATCTTCTCCGCTGAAAGTAAAACTTAGAAAGTGCCAGCTCTCAACTTCTCAGGCATACTATAACAGTCAGTAATTTGAATGTGAGAGTATTGTTGTATAATACTAATGTTCCAACTGATAACCTTTTGAATGTATGTCAAGTGGTTTAAGAACTTAAAACTTCACTTCACAATAAATTACTCAAAAAGAAAAAAAATATATCAACCCCGACATTTGATTGCTTATAACTCTTTAACGGCTGAACAAATTTTGATAAAATATAGCTAAGAACCATCTCGATTACGTCGGCTTTCAAATAAAAAAAAACGCAAAGAAGTCAGTCCATTCGTTAAGGTGCTACAGACAGACACACAGACATACAGATACACAGACACACACATCAGGGGTTAAAACATATTTGACGGATTTTGTAAACACTAACAGACCAAAAACTATACAAACAGTAAAGCATAAATACGTACACACATATATGTATATGTTTATCGATCAAGGTGTCATCAAATTCGGCCATCCATCTTTGTCTGGCGGTATCGCTGCAAAATATCTTGCACATGCATATTTTAAGCATTTATTTATGCAACTAATTTGCATCAGTTAGAAGGGTAGCCACGAATGAGCGAGGCCGGATGTTTTAAGTTTGATTTTTAACCGCTGACAAAAGGAGAGACGTGTGTATCTGTGTTTCTGTACGTCTACGTATCTGATTTCGATACGTTTCTTTTTATTTGAAACATTTAATCAATTTAATTTTCGCATGCAAAATGAATTATTTATGAATTAATATCTTTTTCTTATAATGTACCTACCTATATTTATTTTATTAGATTATTTCATATTATGTTCTAATAATGAAATTATAATGTAAGGACCTGGATTTTAAATGTATTTGTGATAGATGTACGAATTATCATCCGACACATTAATTTGTTATGGATGTCAATAAATGAAATGAAATAAGCTTTATTTGATCAAAATTGGTTCAGCCGTTTAAAAGTTATAAGCAATCGAATGGCGGGGTGATATATTTTTTTTTAATTTTGGAATAATTTTGTAGGATTTAAGTCGGTGCCAATCCAAATGAGTTTTATAGGCCACCTTAGCACCGACTTCAAACAGATAGGGCCCTGATTCTGTAACTTCAGTTGTATGTCGATGGAATGGAGGCCATTTTATCTGTTTAGGTGGCGAAATTGAGAACTATTTAATTTTCATATACTTGCTGACAACCACCACGACCAGCAGCGCCACCGCCAACCGAACGTAAAGTTGCAAACTACCTAGCAACTGAAAATTTATTCGGCGGTGGCGCCGCCAGTCAAAGCAGCTGTCATTAGATGTATGAAATTTGAATAGTTCTCAATTTCGCCACCTGAACAGACAAAATGGCGACCATTCCATCGACACACAACTGAAGTTACAGAATCGGGGCCCTGTACTTACTACGTAGCAGATTGAATTATGTTGTCTTTATTTCTTGCTTTTTTGAAGTCTGATTATAATAGCAATTTTATTATTAGAGATACAATAACATATTCATTATCGTTAAACATCATAATATCAATAAATTATTATGCTCTTATAACGTTGTTAAGAAAACGTGTCCAGAATTATTTGTGATAAATATTAATTCTAATAAGTAATTAGTGTATTAATGTGTCATGTTTTCCTTGTTTCAGATTGTGTTTGTGTGTCGATTGATGTTTCGTTGGATTGAGGTAAATATTATTTAATTTTATGTATACAGGGTGAAACCTATGCTTTGTCTGGGCATTTAATTTTACTGGGCAAACTGTAATGACTGTAATTTTACGCGGGTGATTATATTTTCATTAGTGAAATTGTTATATTACTGTTTTTACAATTTTACATATATACAGTTACATATATGTTCCTCCTTTACGTAAACTTCTTCCAAGTTGTTAAAATAATTCATAAAAAATAAATATGTATGTAATTGTTATAAATATATGTACAAGTATAAATATTTGGCATTTGCCCAGCAAAGAGGTCCGTTATGAAAAAATACATAATCAAAGACTTCAAGAAATACATTTTTTATGGCAACAAAATGGTTCAAAACAATCAAGTACGCGTTGACTCATATCAGCCTATTTATTTTCAAAATAAACGCACAATTTAATCTGTCCCAAGTCCCGAGCAAACTATCAGTTGCATTTCGTCCCACTTTCTAATGAAAAAAATCCTTTTAACTCCACAATAGACATCGCTCTTTGTCTAAAAACCGACAAATGATACGCATTAGCTTTTTTATTCATTTTGGGGTTCCTTAGGGTTATGAGATGACTTTTGCTGCTAGGATAATACATCGTGATGTGTTTTTAGTTAAAGCTTACCTTTTTTATGGTCAATATAGCAGAGTTTAGATTTTTGAAGCCATATTTGGGAAAAACCTGCTCTTATAGGTTTTAGTTTATCAAGACTTCAATTACTTAGGCTTGTTTGTACTAGTTAATGAATGTAGGAAAAAACTGCAGTCTTTCTGTAGAAAAACAATAACAAAAAAATAAAAAAAATAATACAATTAAATTATACAAATCATTCTAGGGAAAGAAAAATCTTCGGCGCATTTTTCTTGAACAATTTTTGTTTCCGTAAATGATTTGTGAATATCCCTCACACGGATAAGCATTTAAAAAATATTAAATTAAATAAACTTACATTTATAAGAAATATTAGCAAACAAAACCGTAAAAAAATGTTTAATTTGGTCGAAACTTTGGGCATCAAATGAATAAAAGTCATTACAATAGAACCCTAGGATTAGAAGCCAAACTCAAGCTTACCCATTTTTTTATCTTTTCTACTGCGTTATGAATACGTTTAAAACAGGAAGGATGTGAAAGTTAGGGTCGAAGACGCCGTATGGTATCGGAAGGGTTAAGTCGGGGTTTGTTAGACCGGTGCCAGAGAATGGGTTAAAACATTGCATTAAAGGATGAATTATGTCTTGTGGTTTATAGTCAATGTAGACCTTTTTGAAATTAATGGTGAGAGAAAATTGTATTAAAAAAAAGAATTAACCTGCTGTTGTCATACTGGCGATGGCGTGTAAAAGCAATAACAAAGACTGTACAATTTTCAGGAAAAAAAGTTTCCAGTACATGGTTTGATGCGACTTTTCATTAAAAAGTGTCATTAGATATTTCTTTCTTTCTTTTTCGATCTTTATAATTTGAGATAAGTTTTCATTTTAATTAGATTTAATAAAACTTCTAAGTGTTAAAATGATTCCAAATATTTGTTTTTTTAATCAGACTTTGTTGATAGATAATGCTTACAATACATCTACCTCAAGTTCGAGTTTTTGTCCTAAACCAACTCAAAAGAAAGTTATTTTAACCGATAAGTCGATGATTGATAGCATAGTTCACTTTAAATATAAGATTATCATAATCTTATACTGATATTTTTTATATCTGAAGATATACTTTTCTCCTTCATGAATACTCAAGGACAATTAGGTGTTGATTTTGACAGTGATCTGTGATGTAGAGACAGCATACAAAAACAGTATAAAGTTGTTAAAAATAAAATCAATACAAATTCAGACATTTCAGTTGTAACTAATGATTTCCTAATAATAACTAATTTAATTAATGTGAAAAAAAGCATAAAAACAATTTTAATAGGTTTACCTAACCTACATGCTACAGCAAAATACCCACACCGAAACTTTTTGAAAAATTTTGTCTGTACTCGTATTTTGATGTATGGAAACCAAAAATATGAACTGGACAAACTTATCAACAACTTATTATGTATGTTAACCTTTTTGCCTGATTTGTCCTTATATTTTGTTACGGCAGATCTGGATGAAATTTTTCTTCTTTTTTTTCTTCTTTTTATATCTTTGAAGTACCTCGTAAATGTACGTTGTTTTTAAAGTTTGTATTGCTTTGACTGCACAATAAGACGAGGTCAATTTTTAAAATAGCCGTAAGAATCCGCTCTGAACCCATTTAAAAATTTCACGCTCGCCAATCAAGAAAACATAAAAATCAGTTTAATTAACGAAACAAATTCTTTAATTTAAATCAAATGGACTTTTTCTTTCCTCAACCGACTAGGGAGATTCTACAATATCTTACCAACCGCTATTGTTATTAACACAAAGAGATGAAAAGGCTACTGTTAGATTCTAAACTACTTTGAATAGCGCATCCTTTTGTGAATATTATAAATATTATGCTAATATGATAAAAGGTTAGTTTTGACTCCAGGTGTTCGAAGGGTTAACGTGAGACTTGCTTCCCTATTTGAATTTGATCATTTATTAAGATTTGGTCTGCTGTAACCCCTTTGTTCGCTCTTCCCATACATTAAACATGCATACCTAATTTATGTGAGAGAGTAGTACACAGTCACCTATCTTAAGCTTTACACACAGCGTATTACAAGTGGTTAAATGCTAAGATTGCTAAGCAAGTGTAAAGTTTTTTAGAACCATAAATTTCTTTTCTAACCCGCTCATGTTCTTTGGGAATTAGAAAGCTTCGTAAATTTTCAGATTAATTTTATTTATTTCTTTACTATTTTTTTTAATGGATTCGTTTTATAGTTTGCTTTTAGTGGGTGGTCATAAAATAGTGTCAAAGTTTTACTACTTTTCCGTGTTATGATATATATTTTTATTGACAGTAAAAAACATACACAATTTAAAATACTTAAAGTAAATTTAAGGCTTTGGGTAATATATAAGTAAAATAAACTTGAAACAGGTGTAATGTAAACGTCGTTTTAACACTCAATGATTTTTTTTTGTTGAAACAGGTTACCACAAAATTGTACTATTATAGTTAATTCACATAGTACACTTAATAATACATACCTACCGAATATTGGATTTCTTTGCACTAAAAAAAACACTGATACATCTGTACTTACTTAACTTCTTTAATTATTGATTTATGTGACACCGTATGTCGTAAGAAATATAAAGCCTTTATTTAAGAGGATCGACTACCGCGCCCATGTCCATACAAAAAGGGAAAACGTTTTGCTACCCCTAAATCTTCTCCGATTTTGATAATTTTTCACTATGTTGTTGTCCCTATCAAAAACTATGCCTCTATGTTTTCCTTTTTTGAAAATTTTGTTTAGATAAAAAGTTATAAGGATCTGTAATCTTGCTTTATTGGGTTTGAAAAACATTCATTTTAAATTCATTGTATTTCAGAAATAAAGTAAATTTTCGGAAAAAACAAAAAATAGAGGCATAGATTATATTCTGCTGAAAAGATTGATACCAAAAAGTAGTATATTTAGTACAGTTTAGGGGTTGGGAAACGTTTTCCCCCCAAACGCGATTTTCGACAAAAAAATACCTAGAAACACAGCCGAGCTGCAACTGTCTCTATCGCACGCTATGCGCGGGGGCCGAGCGCGGTCGCGACAGAGAATGATTCTCCAAATACCTATTTTCCTACGCTCGCGGCGCTATAGAATAGTCTTAATTTTATGACATTTGGTTTGCCTAACTAGTAGATAAATGTGACGACATGAATATCCTGTCTTTTCATTATTCAGTCCTTAAAAGACAAAAACCTGCACCTTAACTGATACGAGTATACAATCCATACCCTAAGCCACCTTATCTAGCTATGATAAAGTAGGTTTTGCGAAACACGTGCGGTAAGCTATCGATTCACGAGTGGCAGTTTTTATTACACTCTTACTAACTTATACAAGGCTTTATTGTTTTCTACTTTAAAAGTAAACTTAAAACAAACATTTAATTATAGACATCTGTCACTGAGTTCTTTTTTGAAGCCGGTTCTTTTTTTTTAACTCGCTCGATAACAGTTCGAGTTGTCGATTCGTAATTGGCGTTATTTTCTTACATTCAATTCCGAAGTACCTAATTATATAATTATGGAGAAAAAAGGAACAAGGGTAAGCCATATATTACGTCGTGTCTTTGCACATTTTTCCAAGTCGTGCCATTTTCTCGTTCCGCTTGTTAGTTACAGGTTCAAGAAGGTTTTCTTTGAATAGCTTACATTTTTGAAGTAATTAACATCAATTATTTTGTACCCTTTCAGCGAAATTTATAGTATCATTGACTTTGTTTTATGTTTATGTGGTGTTTTCTGTGAAGTAAGATCATTTGTCTCTTTAGTATGTTAATTGTGATTAATTTTCTCTCGTTTCGCAATGGATTTGGTACTCGTAAATTCATTTGATGGATTTAAAGTTGATATGGTAAATTTAGCCACTTACCATACAACTCCATAGCGCACGAAAGAATTAAAAATCTTAGAATATAATACAGAGTATTTTTAGTTTACTTTTAGTCATGTAATCACCTAAGATTCTTAGATTGCCTAGAAAAAACTGCAACCTAGCAAAAATACCGCCTTGCTGTAGTTTACTATGTTCTATGTCCATTACTTTGTAGGTTCTATATGTCTTTTTATACTTACAAGTAAAGTAAAGTATATTGCACTGGGTTGTAAGATTCAGAAAAAAAAATCATCTTCATTTTTATTTTCAGGTATTTTAATGCAAACTTGCTCATCTAATATCGACATAATAAAATACATAATTCCATTAAATATTGACAGTTTTAATGTTATATCATATACTAAGTAGTATTTTCTGTCTGTTTTTATCGAAGAAATACGAGCATGTATAAACATAACTTTTTTTTTCTATCATGACTTTTTTCAACATTTGTGATAGGCATTTGATTATTATACATTTCAGGAAATCATTAAGAACTGCCCCTGCATTATTATCTTTCAAAAAAATACAAAACTATTCCTCGTGATCATTAAAGACTGCAGATAGATTTCTATTTTTATTGGCACTTCCCCTTGTTTCTTTTAATATATATTTTTTTATTGCGTAAGTATATTGTTTCACAAGTTACGATACTCCCCTAGAAATAATCACATAAACCATCTAAGATTACTTCGCCCCGTAGTTCACGACTAGCCCTTTTGTAATTTAAACATAAACAGTACTAATTTAGTAGTTACCCTACTGGTCTGGGCACGCCATTTGACCACAGTTTTCTAAGAATAACTCTAAAGTTAGTTAGTCAGAAATACACAATTAAATAGCGTATGATACGAAAATAACGTGAATTCGTTTTGTGGACAGTCACCAGTTTTTTCAAGAATCCTAATTCATCCGTCTTTTTAACCGACTTCAAAAAAATGAAGGTTTCATTTTATTTTTAAATTTGATTCCATCAAACAGAAAAAAAGTATTTCCAAAAAGTTAATTGCAGAACAAAAATCTTGGTTACCAAGTTTACAAATTTCTAAATATTTATTATATTTCTATAATCGGTTCGTTGATCTTTTCAATGTTTTGCAGTCTTTCCTTATAGGTACAATTTTTTTTATAAACAAGATGTTTACATGAATTTGTGTTTTTTTGTAGGCTCATAATCATAATTATAATGTGTTTTCTGTGTTTTATGAGGTTTAAAATTTATCTGTTTTGTTATGTTACAATAATGTTTAATATATGTTAATAATGTTAATGTTATGTTACAATAATGTTAATAACTTGTTAATTGTTAGTAAAAATAATAGTAAAATATTAAATGTTGGTTTGGCAGTGTCATTATTTTTGTCTCAAGGGATGATAACTTAGTGGGGTCTTGAGTGTGTGAAATCTATTGATTGTAAAATCCGAAATACGATATTATGTGACTTTAATGATAATTTTAATAATATAAATTTTATTCATCGCATGGTTTGTAAATACGATAAGGGATCATCCCTTAAGCTATTTTGACTCAATGTTTTTTATAGTTTACTAACAACTGGTAGTCTTAATAACACACAAAATTTTAGTAAAAAAAAACAAGTGGTTCCGTAGAAAAACGGTAATAAGTAAATTAAACCATTTTTCTCTCCTAAATTAATAATTATTTTTGAGTGTATTTGGGGTATATGGTTCTACTACTGTAGATGTACAAGTAATTAAAAAAATACCATGTACCTTTCTTTGATTTTAATAACTAAGCCTAACAAAAAAAAGAGTATATTTCAATCCAGAGCAACCGCTCCAACTAAAATGAATTTCAAACCTTTATATAGTTTTTGAGGTGACTATAGTCACCACTGGCGGTTCAGTGGTTAATGACCTATCACAATAATAGTCATTAAAAATAATAATTGCTGGAATGCAATGTGGTCAAAGTTGAAAAATACATAAGTAAGTCAGAACATTGTGTATTTTTTTAAGTGACACAATCCTGAAAATTGTGTCACTCAAAAAAATATCTCTAAAATTCAAAATATTATGTCACCCCGACGTTAATCGTTTATAAACTCTTAAACAGCTGAACCAATACACGTCAGCTTTAAAAAAAAACTGTATCGAAATCGGACCATTCGTTTAGGAGCTACGATGACACACAGTCAACACGTCAAACTTATAACACCCCTCTTTTCTTGTCGGGGGTTAAAAAGTTATTACTCCCGGTCGTATTTACATTTGATTTTCAATTACACACAACGGCAAAAACCTGGTAAGGCTATTAAATTCAATCTTACCTGTATAGTTGTATACAATATTCTATTTGCCCACTTCCATTTATGTTTTTGTCCGTGTGTACATCCGTCCGTCCATCATTTGAGCTCGACGGATGCGCAGTCTATTATTCTAGGTCTTAGGTAATTATGCTAGCAGCTAGATAGGTTATAGATCTCAGTAATATGTTTTGTGGCTGAAGGAAAATGTAGCTTTTTAAAAGTAAAATAAAAATATTTATCAGGAAAAAAGTACTTCCATGCTGAACTAGGAGTGAAAGAAAACTTTGAATGTGCCAGCTACCAACTCTTTCCAGGCATACTGTAGAATCCAGTAAGTGGTATACGAGGGTTTTTCTGTATCGTGGGCA
Source organism: Aproaerema taeniolella (assembly GCA_949987775.1). Taxonomy (NCBI): domain Eukaryota; kingdom Metazoa; phylum Arthropoda; class Insecta; order Lepidoptera; family Gelechiidae; genus Aproaerema; species Aproaerema taeniolella. The sequence continues at coordinate 15,058,600 of OX465258.1, read as the reverse complement.
AAAGGCCGACAACCTGTCATCATTATACTCATATTGTATTAAATAACCCTCAGAATGATTGTCAAATGCGCCGTCAAGTGATTCTCGAACTACGTAACGTTCTGCCTACCCCGAAAGGGATTATAGGCGTGAGTGTATAGATAGGTGTTTCTATCAAGTATGCGACAATAGTTATTCTTTTATTAACTTTGCTTATGCAACCTGCTGACATTGGAAAAATCACGAAAATCGTGGACGCCATCTTTTCAATCATTGAAGTTTGCCGACCGCTTTGTTATTGATTTACTTAATTGAATCTCTTTATGCATATGAATAATTAATTAATAGGTAGGAATATATTCATTCTCATGCTAGAGATTGTCAAAAAGACAGCCCAAAGTATAGCTTTTTTTATTCAATAGTTTTTTTAAAATTCAGAAGTGTTGTTTTTATTTATAAGCGGGATGGGCTTAAAACGTCACATTTTAATATTATTATTATGAGTACTTTTACCTCCCATGCCGTCCATTACATTATTAATTTATTACACTTATCCCATTCTAAAATCCCTTTAAAGTCCGTTCTTAACACCTCAAAAGCCGGAGAGAGGTGTTCAGGGCACGTATGGTACCTACGTAATAACAGTAATAATAATAATAAGACACACATGTTCGTACAGCTGTTGTACTATTCTTATGCAAAACAGAGCCCTGTAATAGTACGGTAACAGAGCGGGAGTGGACGGGTTAAGACGTTGGGAGTGACACAAGCGACGCGCGGCGATCGAGAGGTTAACTTTTTTTTTAATTTTTAAAATATTTTTTTTGGAATTACTTAATTAATTGATTTTCGAAAAACGAGTGGTCCACCAACCAGCGTGCTGGACTATGGCCTAAATCCCCTTCGTGTTTCGAAGGAAGGCCCGTGCCACTCGTTGGAGACGTATGGGATTGGGATGGTAAAAAAAAATGTTTGGAAAAAGAACGAAGTTATACAGCGTGTTTCATAAATTGAAAATTAATAAAAAACAGATTAATGCGCAGCTCTATTTCAAACGTGTCAAGCATGTCACGTTAATTATATGAAACCTTCATTTTGAAAGATGCCAAACCGTGCAACTGATTATTAGAGTCAACTATTTCATTTTTGAATAATATCTTTTTATTGGGTGTTTATGAAACACGTATTATATTTATAAGTGAGCGATATAATTCGTGTAGCTATACTTATCAGTAAATTCTCTTTTTTTTCGATGGCGATAAACGATGAAGCTTTGCCACGTAATAAAGATGAGATTTTCTGGTCCTCTAACCAACTGAGCTATGGTGCATTCAAGACAAGCGGCGAAATTTCTCATTTCTCATCCTGGGGTCGTGGGGTCAAGTCTCATTCGTGCCAAACATTTTTGTTTTCCTAAAGTGATTTGTCAGAAAATTTCTTCAAAATGACGGGATCTCTATGGATGAGGTTGACATAAGACCATGGCGATTGGCACAGAAGAGGCCTATACCCATTGGGTTAATTTGGGCTGAGTATGATGATGAAAATTATATCTGAATATCCCTCACGCGGGCAAGTATTTAAAAAAAATACTAAATTAGTCGTAGTTAATTCCACTATTTAACTAAAATAATAGAGACACAAATAAAGATCTAAAGGATTCAGTAATATTGTCGTGGTATTTACTAACAGGCCATCAAATCCAAGCTCCAGTAAAGCATCCCTAAATTAAATACCGAAAACATTTGGTTCGCATGAGGTGGACGGCTTCAGTTCACAGATCTAAGGTAATAGATGCAGGGGGCATTTCAATTTTTATTTAATTTATTACTAACTATAATATTAAAACTCAAACGAAATTGTTTTCCCGTATATTGCACAGTACATAGTCGTGGATTTATCCACGTTTGTAGATGTTAGCTGGTGAACAAGTACACACATCAAAAAAAGTTTGCGATCACTTGGAAAAGTGCTAATATTTTTTATTGTAGAAAAATAAAACTTAATCACTTTTTATCTTTTGATTCCTTATTTAAAAATATGAAATTTAAATATAAAATAATTTCGTAATTCAAATGTTTTTTCATTTAAAAAGACAATCAACCCTTGCTTGCTTTCATTCAGAAATCTGACATAGTCGCAACTTATCAATATTTTCAATTAAAAAAAAAAAAATTAAGTTGGTAACGATGCCGAGAGGATTAACTGCAGTTTTACGAGCCAGAATTCTAACTTTAAGTGGAGAAGGCTATTCCACGAGGGAAATATCACGCAGAGTTCATGTATCCCAATCCTGCGTGGTGACCACGTTGGAGAGGTATCAGGGCATGGAAGATTTAGCTGATCGACCTCGCAGTGGTCGCCCAACTGTTCTTACTGCAATTCAGAAGCGATATATCAGATTACTGGCTGCCCGTGACCCAACAATGAACGCTACTAAAATGAAAGCAGAGCTGCGAGCTGCCACCGGCCGCGAAGTTAGCACCCAAACGATTAGAAATTGCTTACACCAAGCTGGATTACGAGCAAGGAGATCCTGGCGAGCACCTCTGAACTCACAGCAACGGAAGCGGCGCAGATTGCAATGGGCTAGGCTCCGTCAAAATGAAGAAATTGAGGACGAAAGCATCTGGCAGAACTGCTTCTTCGTTGACGAAACGCGGATCAGTACACATCCAGATAACCGACGTGTCCGTGTCTGGAGAAGACCTGGCGACTCTGAAAGGCAGAGAACTGCCACTGGAACCGTTCAGCAGGGCGGGAAATCAGTGTCCTTTTGGGCCGGGATAATGATTGGGGCTAGGACGCCCTTAATCCCGTATCAAGGCACCATGACCGGAGCCATGTACAAAACGATTGCAATCGATGGATACGTCAGACCATTCCGCATCAACCACGGGCGCCAATTCATAATGGTAGATGATAATGCGCCCGCACATCGAGACGGACGTGTTGATGCTGCTCTCCAGCAATACGACATCACCAGGTTAGACTGGCCTGCCGGCTCGCCTGACTTAAACCCGATCGAGCATGCGTGGGATGCTCTTAAGCGAGCTGTTTGGAACCGTCAGCCACCTCCGCGAACAGTGTCAGAAATCAGGGCAGCTGCTATTGAAGAGTGGGACAGGTTACCACAAGAAATGCTAGATAACTTAATTCTTAGCATGCCCAGAAGGGTTTCCGCATGTGTGCGAGCCAGGGGAGGAGTCATTTTATACTAACTATTAATTTTTTCGTAATAAATTTTGTTTGTTTTTTCATTAATTCAAATTTTTCATTACATTACATTTAAGCCAAAATTGCATTTCCTAGCTTTTGTTAATAAAAAGTAAATAATTAATAATGATTCTTTTATTTACTTAGTGCATTTTCATTATAAAATCATAAAACGTAAACAGTTTCTTTAAATAATTTATATTTTAAAGAATACACCTGATTTTGCTACTGATCGTAAACTTTTTTTGATGTGTGTATGTTATGTGTTTCATTTTATGTGTGTAGCTTTAACTATGTTTAATACATTAATTTATCGTCTTCTTAAATTTTGCGTCTACCTATTCGCAATTTTATTGACCGAGCTAGCGTGAAACTCGAGCGAATCGTCTCCGTTTCAGATAGGAAAAATGCTTTCGTATGTTGCCCCTCGGTGGAGACGTATATGGGCTGATGACGATGTCTGTCCTAATGGTCCCTTGTACTCTACATGTCACACTTCTTAACCGATTCTCATGATAATGATGTTCAGAACTTTTTGTTGATTCACTTTTTGGAAGTTTTTCAAAATGGCGCAGCCATGAGGGTTGTAAACGTTGTAAAAAATGTCATATTTCAGCTATTTCGTAAAATATTAACTCGAGAGGTCTACCTACAGCTCATAGAGAGAGCCACTAGTAAAATCAACACACACACATACGTCCATAATCCCTAACGGGGTAGGCAGAGCATCAGTGGTTCTAGAACTACTAGATGCCACGTTTGACTTAAATTGTGAGGGTTATCAGATGGAACAAGTTGTATAATGATGAGAGGTTGTCAGCCTTTCGCCCATTATACAGCAAAAGCCTCGCATCCCTCTTACAGACTTTTACTGTATACGTGGGAAGAGTAGCTGGGACATTCTAAGTTATTCTTTTACTCCCAGTTCAGCAAGGAAGTAGTAAAATCAAAATGTGTTATAATTGCTATATACTTTTCACTTCGTAGTGAATTGTGTATGTTTTTTTAATATATTTACTATTAGAACTGAAGTTCCCCGACCTTTGTGCCGCCCCATCGTGTAAGCGTTGTCAATCATCCGAGCTCTTGGCTCGGCTTCAAGTGTTTGCGTAGAGCATCCACATTGTTTGATCTATGCGTTAAGTATATTGGACCACATAAAATTATTTAATCGTCCGAAATAATCCAGCTAAACGCAGAAGCGCCGGCGACAGTACATGTGTTATGGCGCATCAGATACATCAAATACCACCAGGTTATTCACATCTTAAATTCGCTTGCTTCCTTAATAAAATTTTATAGGTGATAATTAAAGTAACAGCGCGGGACCACACACGGCCACGAAGACGGACGTCTTTTGTTTTTTGGAAAGTAGCCCGTCTCTCTCCACCGTATGTCTCTCCTTATCTGATGAGTTTAAGACAGTCAATTGTTTTATTCGCCGTCTCTTGTTTTATAGAATTGATTAAGGAATGTTTCTCAAATGACGATCGTCACTTTATCGACGCATACTTTGAACATTTTGTCACGTTTAAGGTGAATTTTATAGTTATTTAAGAATTTTGGGTATTTAAAAGTTTTGTGAAACCTGTATAAATAAATTACTGTTTTTGCGAAGTAATTGCTCACAGTATAAACGTTAATTGGACGTTATTTTTAACTTGTAGTGGAAAAAAGTTTATAGCAGAAAGATGAAAAGGCACCTAACTAAAACAAACAGTTAAACCGCCCCGAAGTTATCAGTTATTTGTTATAAAATGTTATTAATTACTAAAGCGAAGTTGGACGTCCGTGCTACGTCCAACTAACTCCAGTACAAAAAAAACTTTAACCAATTAAGTCAAACTTTTAATTAAAGGTTCCTTTCAATTATTAGTTAATTTAATTAGCGATTCGTATCTGAAACTGGTTGATATTTTTTATTTCGTAATGTTAGCGAAGTTTTATTAAAAATGTAGTTGAAATTAAAGGACGTTATAAATTATAAATTAAGAATGACCCAATTTTTTATCACCTGTCATCGATAGAGGGATAAGTGCTTCGTTTCGCGCTCGTGTTGTAATAAAATAAATAATATTATTATTAAGTTGGTCACGCTATAGCGGCAACCCTCTGAATCCGTCAGTGCGCAGGCGTGGTCGCGAATGACGGGGACTAATCGCTCCCCCGCCGATAGATATGACGCCATCTTGGATTTTCTTTTTTTTAATACTCCTTTTTCATTCACGAGCGCAAACGCATCGATATTGCCTGTGTGCCAGTTGCCAGCGCTAATTAAAACTCCTTGTTTGGTCTGACGGATCGTATTCCCCGAATTTTGAACGGCGATTTGTAATTCCAATTTCAAAATGCACAGAAGAGAGTTTTGTTTTGTTTCGTTTGCACTTGTTTAAACAAATGACTAATTATATATGGCCAGCATCAGTAGGCCGGTGTTTATGAGAAGATATTATTTATTCTGAATTCAAATTTTTGCCGCTTTTAACATTTCACAAGACGCCAAGTCGAGTTCATTAAAGAATTTCTGCCTTTTCTGGCTAGATACCAATCGGTAATCTGATGGACCACTTTTCTTCTGTCGGCGAAGTCGTCTCGGCCTTTTCTTGAGTATTTTTTGAAGCGATAAAACTGTATAAAACCAGAATATCTACATGTAACAAATGGCCAAGTTCTCTCATATCTGTAGCGGCATCGCTTTATAAACTCGAAATGTTTTCAACTTGAAAAAGATGCATAGTGGACTATGTAGAAATCCTGATAAAAGAGATAAAGTACCTAGTTTCTTTCCTTTTTTATAAGGCTGGATTTGAAGCATAAGTCTTTCGATATTGCTACTTTTAAGTTGAATTTCTTGAATTTATTTGTGTAATTTTTACGAGGTTTGTGGCGTTAACATTATTCCCATGTCAAAATTACTATTTAAAACTGTTTTCTAAGATATACACATCAACACGGTCTAGGGATATTGCACAATTTTTCATACAAAAGAGGTCTGTTTGAGAAGCTACAAAAGCATACTTGAGATACATGGAGCGCTATAATTTTCAGACGAGCAAGTGCTAAACCTGAATTTTCAATTCTAATCAATAAATTTCGTTTTACTTGAAATTTGTGAAAACGTGACGAAAATCAAAAAAGCAATTGCGTAAATTCGACTATTTTCATACAAAAAGCAGGCAAAAAGTGCATTTTCGTTTTCGTTTCCGTCACGTTTTCACAAATTTCAAGTAAAACAAAATTTATTGACTAGCATTGAAAATTCAGGTTTAGCACTTGCTCGTCTGAAAATTACAGCCCTCCATGTATCTCGAGTATGCTTTGATAGCTTCTCAAACAGATCTCTTTTGTATGAAAAATCGTGCAATATCCCTAGACCGCGTTGATGTGTGTAGTTTCGAATAGTGGTGGGATCATAGGTATTATTTAAAAAAATAGACTTAGAAGAAAATCGATAGAGTATTAACAATAATAATTAAAAAAACGAACCATTCTCGTCTCAATTCAAAAACATCTTCGAAACCGGTTAGAACCAGTTGAAACCGAATAATTATCTGTACTGTAGCGGTTTGAATTTTTTTTTATTCATTTCCTACGCCTACAATTAAGAAGAACGGTTAGAATAACATGCGTCAGCGTTCAAGAAACAAATGACTATTAACAATTACTAGTTAAATGACTCATGAGTACCTGGCAATTTAAAAATAAAATAAGTATCTAGTAAAACTTATGGCTAAAAGTTTTTAAAGTTTTCTAAAAAAAAATGTTTCGTCTAAGAGCCATGTTGAACTAAATAATTCGTATCGAATTAAAAAAAAAACTACTTAATTCGATTGTTAATCGTAATTTTATACATCGATTGTAAAAAACAATTTATTTCCTACATCAATTAACTTTAAACTTATCTATATTCACATTGATTTTCCTTATGTACTGCATATAATGATTATTAATTTATTATTTAACAGAAGTTAGTAATTATCTTAAGAATATGTTGTCGTATTATGTACATAATGTGTGTCATAAATTTTATGTAGGTATATTTTATTTTTAGATAAATTAATTAGTTACATTCTCGAAAACGACTATACAATACTATATATATACATATAAGTGAGTAATATACTTGTTTATACAGTATTTACATATTATTGCGTGTGATTCACTAATTTTTATAGAGTGGGGTTTTGTCTTCGTCTAATCGTAGGTAGATATAATAAACAGTGCGGATGAAGGGGCTTATTACGAAGGTTAAAAAAAAACGTGGAAAAATATTGCTCTAATCTATTCGTCATGTCATATTTAATAGTTTTTTTTTTCATTTAGTATTTTTTCATATAGCTCAGTTGGTTAGAGCGCCAGAAGATCTATACTAGCCTGATGTCTTGGGTTTAAGTCTCACTCGCGCCGTATATTTTTCATTCCCTAAAATTATTTGTGAGTTCGTTTTTCGGTAAATAAAAACACGGTAGAATAACGTGTCAAAAGTGGCTCCGAATGGTTCGTGTGATATTTACTAGACTTGGTGCGTTGCTTTTTTTTAACTTGCCTCGTGTCTAGATTGTGTACTCTCACAACAAAGACTGGTTAAGACTTATGACAAAGAAACAGACACGTGTTGCATAATTTAATATTATTAATGTATTAGTTCCTACTACATACAATTATGATCAGTAAGAGACAATCGTTTGTATACATTTATACCTTTCCTGTAACAACTTCTTAGGTATATTTTTCCGTTTTTGTTTTCATTGCGGTGTGAGTGAAGAAACTCATTATTTTCTTGCTAAAATTCATCGGTACTTGTATAATGTCTATTTATTTAATTACGTAATCTAAAAATTGTTACACACACAGGCATTACTAATAGATAAACGTAAAAAACATTGAAGTGGACTATGGTCTAAGCCCCTTTCGTGTTTTGAAGGGAGGCTCGTACCCCTCGGTGGGGACGTATACAGGCTGATAAAAAAAAACTAAAAAAAAATTACAAAAAAGTATCAACTTTCCAGTTGAAAATTTAAAAAATCTCGAAACGGACAGTGAAACTAAGAAAACTAGCAAACAAAGGCACCGACATCTTGTCTGTGGATAACAATTAACAAAAAACCTACCCTACATTAAAAAAATTACAATTAAGTCAGCTTGTTTAATAAGCGCTTTACTTCCACTTGAAAAGGCACCCCAAGACTAGATCATCAAAAAAAATAGAAAACATGACCATGAAATGTAACACTAGATCGGTCGTAAGGCCATACACGACCATGACCAAGCCTGCCTCGATTAACAAAACACTCTCTTTCGTTACGTTTCTCAATTTACGTTTCTTACGTTACAGATACCTCACGACGTGAGGGAAGCCGAAAAAAAACGAAGATACCCGAAGCCAACATGTTGGCCTCAGAGACATTTGGTGAGCGCCTAAATTTATTCTTTACCCTTTTTTGTTCCACTTTTTTAAGGTAAAAAAATGTAAATAATACGATCCTTTTGAAAACGTCGAGGTACAAGTGGGGTAAGGTTAGAAGTATACTGAGCGAAAGTTTATTTATAATATTACAACTTTGATTTGGATAGCTAACTCGTTTGAAATGTCTGTTGGTACGAGTAGATAGAGTCAAGAGCATATCTCAATGATTTTATATTATGAAACGTTAACTTATTCCTAAACTTTTTTTGCTAGCCTATGGTGCTTGCAACAGTGCTACGACGGGTTAAATATTGGACACTCATTTAACCCGTCGTGTGCTTGTTTACGCCGCGTGCGATATAAATCTCATACACCATGTGTTCAAAAAGCACGCGAAGGTTTAAAACAAAAATTGTGGTAAGAATCCGTTATAATTCGATTAAGAGACAGTGTCACTACCACTCGACCAAGCTGGCGGCCAGATAAATGAGATGTTTTTAATTTAATAGACAACCATAAGCTTTAATACAGACAACCATGATTTATATTGATTTTGTTAATGTGTTTTTATGACGTTTTTAAGCAGCACTTTGTATGTTCTATGAAATAAACATTTTTGACTTTTTGATTTTTGACTTTCTGCTCTACTTTATACTTACAAAATGTAGTTAAAAAATTACAAACTCAGTGTATCTCAGACCTAACCCCACGCATCTCGACTGACAGGACCACTCGGTCGACTTTAAGTGCAGGTATCGTCTTCGGATCGAGTTTTTTATTTTTATTCTCTCAAAAAACCCGCTCGGAAATAGGTTATAACCTATTTATTTTGCTTTTGAAATTGGGATAGGATAAACGATAATTTGATCGCATGCGGCTTGAGAAGGGTTAACATTTTTTTTAGATTATAAGCTACGGCTATGTCTTAACATTATTTTAGATTAGAATTTTTTGGAGCTATTTTCGATGCCTCGAAGGAATGCTTTAATAAGAAACGTATTATTTAGTTGTCTGTTTGGGACGATGTGGATGCCTTATGTTTCAAGGTGATACTGTCGACTTTTGAAATTTTGTTTCATTTTTTACAAAATCAATATGAATAACATTTTAAAACGATATTTTTTTCTTATCATATGCGCTACCAGTATCAGTTTCCCGTGGGAATTCGTAAAAATCATGTAGCCTATGTTATGGGATAATGTAGCATTCTCATGGTGAAAGAGTTTTTAAAATCGGTCCAGTGGTTTTTGAGTTTATTTGTTACAAACACACAAAAATACTTACAAATCTTTCCTCTGTATAATATTAGTGTAGAAGACCAAGTTTTTTCGATAGTCGTTTGTTTAGTGATACTTTTATGAAAACTTTCACACTAGGAAAAATTCTCCATATTTTGAATAAATTCCAACACATAGCTGACATTTTAAACACAAGAATTTAATATTGCATACGTGAAAAATTAAATAAACTATTGTTAACGCCATGTAAATGTCTTAATTTTTTTTTCAAAAACAGCCAAGGTAAATTACACATTATATGTGACATGCATTTTATTAACGGATATTATTAATGTCAGTAATAAAACTTGAAATGTATCTCGTGTCTAAAGATCATTAATTTGATTGCTCTTGTCACTATAAAGTCACATTGAGACAATAACCCTTTTGATATCTTTTAAATTATATATTTCTTTACGGCCAACCTGCTATTCATTCATTGATCCTGCCATTCTACTTGATCATTGGAATTTAAACCTTATTTTCTAAGACCTATAGTTCAAAAAAGCGTAAACACTCCGCGGTTTACTTTTTATATCGGTTTGCTTGAAAAGAAAGATAGTATGCAAAAAATATTCAAGTTAAGCGACTTAGCGAATCAAAGCCGCACACAGTAATTCAAGAAAGTATTTATTTTGTATAAAATATAAAAGATTTTTGTATTTTATATATAAAAGATTTTTTTAGCAAAAAAAACGTGAAGTATTGTTTTTTAGAAATACATACTTGTATTAGTCAACTTTTGATCCACAACGGTCGAGAAATAATAACACAAGATTAGCTCGTTTAATAGTATAGGATTTATAGCTACTTTAAAAATGTGTGCCTTTTACATCCTCAACGTTAAAAATACCTAATTGTTCTGTCGTATCAAAGATGTTAAAACATGTTCTTATTAAAATTATATACGACTTCGAAAAGTGACTTTATCTTGAAGCAAAAGACACTGGTTATTCAAAATAAAACACATTTCTTTATTATTTATTTAATTTCATGTCTGCATGTGGCATGATGCATCCCTGCACCTGCTCTCTTAGGACCGGTCTATGAAGAAAAAAAGGTTTTTTTCTTTATTTAAAAAACGAACCGTGGGATTGTTTATAAGTTGAGAGGGATATTCTCGTGTTTACGTTAAAGCTGGCCGTTGACAACGTTTGTGGTGTGGACGTGTAAATCGTTCGGAATTTGAAAAATAAACTTGCATGCAGTGCTGCCAACTTGACAGTTTGTTTTACTTATGAGATGCAGATGTAAGGAGATTTTTGTCGTCATAATAAAGACCTTTACGCACTTAGGTTCGTATTACAGAACGCGACTCAGACTCTGATTTATTCTTGAGTAGCAGTCGTCTTTATCATTTTGATAGTGAGATCAATACTTAAGTATAGATCAAGACCTGCGTCAGAAAAAGTCAATTAAAAATGGTGTCCTTAATTTAACATTTCAATTTCATGAAGAACTCATCATCTCGAGGTACTAATACTATAAAGAGGTAAAGTAATAAATTTGTTTGAAGGATCTCCTGACACCTATTTTGAAAATTCTTTCACCAATAGAAAGCTCTCTTATCAGCGGATGACATAGGCTACATAATTTTCCCTAATTCCTATCGAGACGAAATCTCGGACGCAAAGCCAATAATTTCATAGATATCTTCTTCTTCTTAATATATAAATTGGAGGTCCTATCCTAACTCATTGACTCATCAACGCCCAGCCCAAACCCTAGGGACCTGGAAAGCTGAAATTTGGTACAAAGGTCCCTTTTATGACGTAAGCAAGGAATAAGAAAGGATTTTACAAAATTCCCACGGGAACGAAGTCCCGGGTTTCCTCTAGTCACATTATATGTCGCTTGTGAAACATCGACTATTTCATGAATTCAACATACAAATTAGTATCTCACAACTAGGTCCAATATAAACTAGCCATCAGGGACCCGATTCTGTAACTTCAGCTGTGTATCGATGGAATGTTCGCCATTTTATCCGTTCAGGTGGCGAAATTGAGAACTATCCAAATTACATACACCTAATGACGGCTGCTTTGACTGGTGGCGCCACCGCCAACTGGATTTTGAGTTACAGGTAGTTTGCAACTTTACGTTCCGTTGGCGGTAGCGCTGCTGGTGGTGGTTGTAAGCAAGTATATGAAAATTAAATAGTTCTCAATTTCGCCACCTGAACAGATAAAAAGGCCGCCATTCCATGGACACACAACTTAAGTTACAGAATCGGGCATTCGGGGCCCAGGTTTAACAGTGTCAAAGCGATAGAACGTAAATTTATGGCACCACTTAATAGATTTAAATGGCAAAGCTGGTCTTTGCAAGCTAATTGGCACGGCACAGCTAGGCTTTAAATTTGGTGCTATTTAATATACTTTATGTACTCATTTGACGGACTTATCGACTAATTGAGGCTGTAGATTTCTATCAATAGCACAAATTACAGATTTTGCCTAATTTGATAAATACTATGAAACATACTTGTTTAATAGGTATTCGAAATTTCTCTTTTTTTAAATGTAATATTACTTTTATTAAAACAACTGCAAATGTAATATGCGTAAAGTGTGTTTTTTGTTTGTCTTTGCTTCACTTCGAAACTGAGCAACGGATTGATCTGATTTTTGCTATAGTTGGTGAGCTGGAAAATGACAAGCTATTTTTCCATATGCTGCACACTCAAAGGCTGTGTGTTCGTATAATGAGCGCAGGTCAAAATGATGGGGCTGAAGAGTTTTTCTTTAATTATTTATTTATAGACGCTACACACTCAAAGGCCCACACTAAGGCTTTCCCTTGCATCGTAGGTCTCTTGAAACACACATAAAAACAGACAGTTTTACGGAGAGAATCACCTACTGAAGTTTCAACAAATTTAAACTTATATCTGTACTTATCAAATTCTAACAGCTAATTTCCCTACATATACACAGCGGCAGATACCTATAATTATTTTCAAAGTGGTTCCTCCATCAGTTTATCGCCCCGAGTCCACTTCGGATGCTATTAAACCGCAGTTAACTCAGATAAAACATCTATTTGGAAAATTCCAAGCGATCCAGTTAGCTCTGCGGTTTTAGTTAATTAAAAACTGACGATAAAAATGTCTTGAGCGTCTGTTTAAAATTTTGTGAGCTTATGATTTTATCTTTTTGATCGTAGAATTTAAGGTCCATTAGTTTTTCGCCCGGGACTTTGTACCCGTGGGAATTTAATAAATTATGTTGTTTTCGTGTTATTCTGATGTCTAAGCTATATTGCTGCTAAGTTTCAACAAAATCCGTCCACTAGTTTTGCTTGAAGGAGTAATAATCATGTATTAATCTTCAAAGGATAGGAATATGTATTATTTATTTGTTAACCTTTTTTTGGTAGCGACCCAAAATCTTTGATGGAAGTGAAAATTTGTAGTAACTTTATGTGCTGGCTGTACTTCATTAGGCCATGGATAGAGCGAGAGTTAATACGAAGAGATTCACCTTTTATTGCCACAAAGTCATAGAACATTGAATACGTTAACATAATTAACTTTAAAAATTACAGTAGGGGATTTATTTTGTTCGTGGTTTGTTTCCGAAATTGAAACTTTCCTTTTTAATTTAATTTTATTTATTGACAGAAATATAACACTTCCCACACAAATATCACACATCAAAATTCTCGTCGGTAAACCGTTTTAATAGTCATTTTTTAAATTAGAAATTAGAATTAAACATAGATTGAGAAAGTAACACCATTTTTGAATTATTCTTTATATTGATATTGATTATGCCTCCGAGATAATACTTGGCTTAAAGGACAAGATTTACAAGCCATAATTGTTCAAAAAAAGAATAAAAATAAATACCTTCGACATTATGATTCGAATTTTGAATTCAAAATAATAAAGTTTGATCTTCAAGTCTTTAATACTAACAGTAATCTCAGAACGTTGCTTGAAGTTTTTTTACATAGAATACCACATTTAACACCTTTGTTCTGAATGTTTCATCGGAATTGATTCGCGACACTTTATCAAAGCAATCAGGGCTGACTTGGGCGTCCATTTTTTACGTGAACGATCAACAAAAAGCACTATTACAAAGGACAAGCAACAAAGAGTTAGGTCATACAGGTCACGGCGGACATTGCACGTTGGTATAAAAACGCAACATCATCCGGCAAAAACACAGAACATATGACTCATATTTTTATTCCTTTGTGAAACGGCTTTTATAAAGGGAGTTGATTGTAGCTTTAGCCGCAAAATAATGATGCATCTGGTTGAGAAAAAAATCGTTTGATTGTCTTTTTAGATCAGTCATAAATTGCACAAGCAAAATACCGCGACAAAGCACTAAGAAAAAACTATTTGCGTCTGGTCCCTGCCGCACTAACCTGAAATTGCATGACTCTGTTGTTAGAATGTATAAACTACATGAGTTGTATTCAGATATTTTAGATTTAAATGTAGATTCAGAGGCTAAGATTAAAAAGAATGTATTAGATAAAAATGCTGCTTTATAATGTACTTTCTACTGTCGCTATGTATAACTTTAGTAAAACTTAACTTCATTGTTTTTAGATCTTATGTATTCATGTTTGTTTAAGTCGCTTAATATATAAACTGTGCATGTGGTGCTGTCCTGTAAGTGGTAAGGCACTTAGTTCTAAATTAAGTTAGCATAAGTAATGCTACATGTATCAGTGTTCTTGCTGTTGGTCAGCCAAATAAAAATAAATAAATAAATAAACCGCTTCTTATCTTGGGCATGATAGTAAAGTAAGTAAGTTTGTTTGTCCAAGATTTTCGTCATTTAGCCAATGACAAAGTATTTTAAAGAGCATACAACCCTTAAAGGTTGTATTAAGCCAGAGTCTTGTCCGTTGATCAGCAGGGTGCACCGCTAGCAGGTTAGGATGATGACTTTTGGAGCACTAAGATTGTATGACCCCACACACTCTGTAGAGTTTGGTAGGATTTTGGTAGAGTCTATAGACTGGATTGTCAATGTCGAAATCTTGCTGGCTTATGTCGACATTTTCATTTTGTCAGTACTTATTTGATTTAATTATTAATTGTATAAAATAAAATTGCATTTTTAGCTCATAAAATACTGATGCTAGGATAATTGAGTTCACTGATAGAGGGGCTTTTTTAGATCAGTTTATTTAGGTGCAGTTTTTTGTTGTTTATTTTTTATGAAAGCAAATAGCTTCACACAATTATAATCATACTGTTTCCTTGTTGTTTCTATCTATGAGCTTTATAAGTCTGGTTACGAATATTAAGGAAGGGTATTTAATTGACTAAACATAATTTAAATACTCGTAAATCCAAATGCATATTTTAATCCTGGAAAATAAAATGCAATCATTTAAAAAAAACATCAACTATTGCTTGTCTAATTGGCTTTTATACTCACAACACTGTGTTATATATTTAGTGAACTGTTATGTACCTAATTAAAACTAAACTAAGTAGTCCAAAATTAGCGTTCCAAATGCAATGATTAGCCCTCATCAGTCACAGTAGCCTGACAAAGTAATGACTAACCATTGAATGTGACACCAAGAGGACATTAGCGTCAACAAAAACACAAATAAAGAGCGATTTGCAGTATTCCACCTCCGCGCAAATTGTTTCTTATAAGACGTCCGTAAAAAAATAGAACCAGCCAGTACAATGACAGTTGTGTATTTTCATACCGCAGTTCAAAAGCATTGTTAAGACTTTAGCTATGCAAATGTGCATTCCACTTCAAATTACAAATGCGCGCAAAAAGTACTGAACACAAAAACGGTTTAAAAATTTACCTAGGATAAACGTCCGAAGTTGACCGAGGCAAGGTCGTGAGTATTTTGAACTTGGAACAAAAAATATTCTACATTTGAATGTTGGCGAAACTGATTGATAGGTTTTCTTTTCACGACGCGCGATTGATTTGCTTTGTTTGTTTTTTATTTACATTGCATTTTGTATGCTGCCAGTGATGTACGCGATTTGAATTATTTTTAGGTTATTTTATAATGTCGTCTTTTGTTTCAGGTCTTTCAACTTGCGGTTTTCGTGCCAAGTGTGGTGACTTTTTGTGAGTCTTTGGTTAGGTTTTGCATACTTAAGTAAGGTTTTTTTTTATATATAATGGCTTGAATTTCCGTTATGCATACGACTTTATACGGGCCCTAGAAGAGCGTCGGCACGGCAGTCTCATTGTCTTAGCGTTCGTCATGAGTGAGTCACGCTATTGTTACGTTGCACAATAGACGTCTTTGTGCATTGTACCCAAGGGACCCTGGTGTTACGTATTTTGTAATAATTAGTCGACCTCTATTGAAATTACTAATGACATCTGGCTCTCTTCAACTTCGTCATTAAAACGGTAGAATTTTTTTCAGTTTTCGTAAAATATAAAGCAAATACCATGTTAATATTCTTTGTTTCAAGATAAATTCGTCGATGACGTGTGCTCACAAGAATTTGAAATGAAAATGATGGGTATGTCTGCAGTAATAAGCAAAAAAACTTCAAGTTTTTGTGCACGATATTGATCCACAGCGAAATAAGTTTTTATATGAAACGAAACGCAATATCTCACACGGCACGCGTGCGTAGGGGCTCGCCCTCGAACTTCCAACATTTTAAACTACAAAGCAAAAAAATTAAACCCAAAAAAGGGTCTGGCCAAAATATAATAGATATGCGAAAACTCAATCGCTCGCTCTCAACAATAAAAATGAATAAAGCCCAATGAGGTCTGTTCCAAATTTAAATCAACCAATCGAATTTCATCCCTGTGGATTTAAAAATACGAATTATATTTACGCATTTGTGAAAATTCAAGCTCCCCTTTGCAGCAGAGTTCAACATGTAGGCGGGAAAAGTGGTCGTTCGTTTAGAAATGTCAAAACAAATTAGCAGCACTACGTAAGTGTAGGTAGCACTACTTTATCACATTATCGATTTCGTGCGTGCGAAAAGGATGGTTGTAAAATATTATTATTGGAATCCAATTTATTGACGGAGCTACCAGTTTTGGTGTTTACAGCGTGTGGGGGCTAGGATTAAGGCGTTTTAGTTTCCTGTAATAATATTGCGGTTTATTTATGACGGTATTATGCGATATTAAACTATTTTTGTGCTGAATTGTGGAACGTACAGTTTAATTTTTGATGTTCATATTTTAAGAACGACCGCTTTTGAATTATTTGTGTAACATTTGCTAGTATTCCCACAAGAGTAGTTACGTAAATTGCTAAAGTCTTCAACATAATGAAACTCGACCACAAATCAACACGCACCCCCGAAAAAAGTAATCGGATCGAGAGCGAGTTTGAAAATCGAATGAAACACCTAATAATCGAATTACAGTTGTTATCGGCCGCCATTACATCGATAACGTTCGAAATTTGAAAGTGCGTAATTACCGGTCAGTTGTGAAGACCGCAAAGAAAAATGAGGCCTTCGAATTTTAAATTACATTCGTATCATTATCTTTTGTACAATGTTTGTTTGCTCTGTGAAAATACGTCAGTTTTCGACAAAAAATGTGAAATACTCGTATTACAAATCTCATTGATTTTTAAATTTTCGACAAAGTCGCACAATTTTTTTTCCAAGAGATTTAAATAATATCTATAACGCCCAAAACCGCGGCTAAACAACTAGCCAGCACTAATTCAAATATCGAATGATGAGTCGAGTGGGTGGCGACGGTTCGACGATGGGGTAAAATTGGGGTAAAAATTACCCCTGGGGGTAATCTCCCTATGTGTTTGATATGAAACTAGTGTGTGTATGTGTGTTTATTTGCTAGAGGGGCATGGTAATGGCGTATTTCCGCTGTAAGAGGGTCTAGGTACTGTGAAATCTAGCGATTGCATGCGTTGAAATGAAAAATGTGAAGAGATAAGACTTAGGAATGTGGGGGTGTGGAGTGAACTGTACCTATTAAAAGGCGTTCGTGCTTGCTTCGAATTTTTCGAAAGTACTTTTTAGTCGTTGAGGTATAAAGAGCTTGATGATTCAAGAGGCGAGACACGGAAAATTTTGAGCGCTATCTAGAGTCATATTATAACACCACCCCATCTCTTCCCGTAGGTGTCTTAACAGGCGACTAGGTATCATTTTTGACGTTCCCAATTAAAATTCGGTAGATAAACGAAGGGCAGACTCTCAGCTGTTTTTAATTGTTTCTTTTTTTATTTGACGAACTAACTTTAATTCTATCAACATCGGTTCAGTATTTTATACAGGGCTTTAGGTAAATCTCTTTCAACCTCTCGGGTGGTTAAGCAGTCCATGAAACTGAACAACTTTCCCAAGGAACATAGGATAAAATACAAAAAAAAAATTGAGTTCCCATACAAACTTCATCAGCATTAAGTAGCGTATTTTGTATGGGAGATCAAAATTTTTTTTTCGTATTTTGACCTAAGTTCCTTGGGGAAGTTGTTCAGTTTCATGGACTGATTAACCACCGGAGAGGTTGAAAGGGATTTACCTAAAGCCCTGTATAAGTTAAATAGCAAATAGTTTGATGTAAAGTAATTCGGTATCCATCTGATCTGCAGAATCCTAGATCATGGCTAAGCGTACCTATTCATTTATTTACTTTCATTTACTTACCAAAACATCTAAGGAAACATCTAAATGTACAAGGACGTGTTTTTTTTAAATAATTTAGTTGTAAAAGTAAACTCATATCATAATTCTTTATTATTTACTTTATGTTCTCTTTGCGCGTCAATTTTAAACGTAGCTTATCATTACGAGCTCATGAAACTGCATTTAAGTATGCATTTTTAAACACGTGCTAAAAATTTAGCATTACAGTTTACTGCACGAGGTGTCAAAAATTACCAACTGATAAAAAGGGAAAACTATAACAAGGTAGAATTAAGAAGAAACAGGCTTTTTACTGGCAGTATTGGCACACCATAATGTTGAACTACAAGAACAACCTGCTTCATAAGTGTTTAATTAGTATTCAACTCGTGTTTTAATCCACTTATTTGTTTCAATTAAAATAGGTCTCCTATAAATTAATTTTATCAAACTGGTTCTCAAATTTTTTCTCCTAATATTTTTGTCTCTTATTTTAGTTTTAAATGAGGAATTTATATAAACTGAGCAAATTAATGTAATGTCATGATCACTGGCAAAAATAAAATTATTTTTCTTGCAAATTACTTATCTAAAGATTTAAATCACATCACATCACACTAATATTGTAAAGACGAAAATTTGTGAGTGTATGTGTGTGTGTGTGTTTGGATGTTTGTTACTTCTACACATGCATGGCTGGACCAATTTTAACCAAATTTGGTATGGAGGTATCTGAAACCCTGGATTAACACGGATAATGTAGCTTATAACGAAGCTACTAATTACATACACGTACTAAGAATCTTATACGCTATACCTAGTTTAGGATCTGACAGTCAACATTCTCGTATGTCTTCCCTTAAAAAAATATACATTTTAGCATCGTCAAAAAAAATAACAAAAAATTAATTTTTCAGCCAAACTCCTTTCGCCTCACCATACCCTTCATGGCAGGACTTGAAACGTTTTTATTATGGTGCATAAATGTAACGTATTGCTTACAAAAAGCTAACAAAATGGGTATTAAAATGCGCCATTAAAGTCTCCACGGTATGGCACCAGAACGACTGTTTGCATTTTAGCCAACCGACAAATGGTTATTTAGGGTTACTACACTTAATTTATATGCATTTATTTGCTCTAGCATTGTTAAAGATTCTGAAAATAAAATACAGTGGAGCAACCGTTAAATTATAAAGATTGTTTTCCAGGCGAAGTCTTTATCTATCTACAACTATGCATTAGTCCACGTCTTTGTCTCATCTGGGTAGGTAGAGACCACAGATTTTTACCTGCTATGTTCCAAATATACCTATCTATATAAATAAAAGTCAACGTTTACATGTTTGTTCTGTATACACTTTCGATGAAAATAAAACGTTGGTGAGTTATTCTGCTTACGCCCGCGAAGATATCACAAAAATGTGCAAAAAGAAACCTGGAAACATCGGCTATTGTTACATAAAAATGTAAAACTTCTTTTAGCTTCATTTAAAAAAATGCTTAAATTCAATTTTCTAAATAATTTTAATTGAACAGATTCGCTTTTCATCAAAAATCCTAACTACAAATAGCTCAGCTGAAGAAGTTTCAAAAACATTTGATGTTTGAAAAATCTACTCATCTGCTGATTTTCATTTCAGTAAGTTTTTAGCAAAAATAATTATGAAGTATTAAAGTAATGTATTTGGTAGTAAAAAAGGAAATGACTAGCGAGTACTGGTAACCCTGGCCAGTGCATTTCGCGCCAGAACCGGCGCCATAATTCAAAAGAAAATGGCCGCGAAACAAAGCGCGGGAAATTACGCGACTTCACACATAATTACCACAACTTTAACTACACCCCTTAGAATTTAGGGTTCAGCCTTTTTATGGTGGACGGTTTTCTTTGTTTCGGATTGAAAGGAGTAACTTTATAATGTTAATTCTTTGCAACTCCGTGGTACAGTCAGCTGAAGAAATACTCCTACCTGATAAAAATGATGTTATCTAAAAAAAACGTTAACTTTTTAAATTGTGGTGAAGCATAATTGTTTAGTTGGAAAAACTTTATTAATATTAAAAATATCATTTGAATCCCTGAAACATTTCGTCGAATAGCTTTACCATATTCATATTATTCATTATATATTCATATATAATTTCATATTAGTTAACTTAGCACTTGACTGTAATTACTACAAAGTTTCTTCTACTTATCTATAGCCAGTTACATAAAAATCAAAATAATCAATACACTTTCATACTGTTTAAACCAGAAAGTAATCGACAACAGCCAGAACCCTTCGAAGCTGGGAAACGTAGTAAATTTTTACTTTGGTCACCCATCTGGTTTCCTACACCTGTGTACATTGCTTAACATCACTTATGGCATCAGTTCGGTGAGCGCCAAAGGTTTATGAGCGTTTCAATTCATAAACATTTAAACAAATTGAGCGAAAACGCTTAACAAATTCGTTTTCTGTCAGTCATGCGTGTTAACCAAAAACAAAACACAAGCGAATTTTCTCTTCTATTGACTTATCAAGCAATAAACTTGTCATACGTGAAACTCTCTAAGTAGGTAATCCAATTCCAAAGGTATTCCTAAATTGTGTACGAATAGCTCTATCGACTACTCAGTTCGTGCTTCAAGTCCCATAAGTTATGCCAATTTGAGTTTTATGTCCATGAATTAGAGACTATAGATCAGGACTTCGTGGTAGAAACTAACTAAGCGAAAAAGTGCTCCTTCACACGAAACGTCAAAACATGTTGTAACAACCAATCAACTTGTAAATTTGACAGGTTTCATACATTTTGTATGCTGTTAATTCGGTTAAGTGCGTCGGTTCGTGTACTGAACATTGTTGTGTTTGATCAATCAATTCATTGTTTTTTTTTGTATATGTATGTAGGTACTGTGGTATGCAGACCTTCATGGAGGATCTGGCATAACGCAACTCCTTTCTCAATCGATCATTTTGAATGCTGACATCGAATACCGTTTCAAACCTTTTAAAGTGATATTCGAATAATCTTCTTCGAAATGACCGATTGAGAAAGGAGTTGCTTTATGCCAGATCCTCCTGCATACCACAGTACCTTTATAGGTTTGGTGGTTTTTTGTAGGTGGTTTCTTGATGACGAAAAATTTAACATTTTTTTGGTATTTATGGTGAAACTAGCTTTCCGCCCGCGTGGACTACAGGTTATATCGTGCCCGTATGTGGGATGAAATGTAGCCTATGCCCTTTCCCAGGCTCTAATCTATCTTTGTACAAAATTTCAACAAAATTGGTTCAGTAGTTTAGGCGTGAAAGACGGACAGACAGACAGAGTTACTTTCGCATTTATAATATTAGTAAGGATTGAATTTTTCTACCGTATGATTTTTAACTTTTTAGTATTTCTTTTATTGCTATGTTAAAGAAACCACTTTTTATACATGCCATAATTTTTTTTATTTTAAAAATAACATTTCTGGGACAAGCGGTACTAAATTAGGTAGATACTAATTCTATAAACGGATAGTTGTCACTCTAACAAACACTGTTACACGAGTGGATCAGTAATTGAAATTGAAATCGTGCCAATTAATCGGCTCGTCTGTGGCAGCCATAATTCGCGAGCGCATAAAATCCGGTAGCCTGTTACACAGTTTTATAAATAGTACTAGTATACAATATGCCTGTTATATTGCAGGTTATTTGATATACATACAAATTAGATCGCGTGCGGATCGGCAGTATCATCCGATGCGATAAATACTTATTTTTGACGCGTGTGCGTTAAAACCATTATAATGTGAAACTTTGTGAAATAGCGCGGTTTCTTATACATGATATGTATGTGTAAAATAGTATGCATTCTTTACGTATGGAAATATATCCCGATGAGTGTACTTTTTATCTTGATTCTTTATTTCTATGACCGCTTGCCTACTCTAGTTGGGAAAATAAAAAAAGACTTGTTAGAAAATTTACTGCAACCCTAGCATATGCAATGAGATTTTAACTCTCGTGCGACTATGGCTTTCCGAATCAACATATCGAAATTGGTCGTTATTTGTATGTGGAGCAATTTTCTTTCTCTTGCGTTTGAATTTGGACTTTTTAGCAATTCAAGATAATTGTTAACCTCAGTAGAAAGCAAAAGAAATGCAAACTTCTTATATTATATTTAAGATTAAGTTTTCCTTACCAATCAACTGAGAGTGAAATCTCACTGCGTATGCTAGAGTAGCTGGAAACTTGGAAATATTACGACATATCATACAATTTTAAAAATAACAGTTTCAATAAGAAATAATCATAATCACTTATTAGATATAGCTATTTGGCTAAATTGATTGAAACGAAAAAAAGTTAATGCTACCTAAAAAAAAAAAACTCAGATAGCTACCTACATAACTTGAAAAAATCCCTCTATTATTTACAGAGTAGGTGCTCTAGAATAGTAACTACTTACAAAAGAAGGTGTGGCAGCTCTACCTATACTGGACAGCCTCTCAGAGGCAAGTGAAACCAAGCTATTGTGACCGAATTCATTAGTATTTTGTACCTACTACCGTGGCGCAACTAAGTTGATAGGGTTGTCAGTGATGTGATGACATATTGGTATTGGCAAATAAAAAAAATGTAATAATTTTAGACGATTTTGAAGTTTCCTAAAACGTTATTTTCTAGATAGTAAATGTAATTAAGAGTAGCTAACTGGACTGGATTAATTATTTAAAAGTTTGACTTTATAGTCAAACTTTTAAATAATTAATTATTGTTAGGACCTAAGTTATACAACGTAGGTACATTAAAGTGACTTCGTAACTAATATTTTTCTTTCAAATCTTCAGAAAGATATTTAAAAAAACTTTGGATAAGTGTTTATATAAAACTGGATGAGCATCTTATCATTAAAACAACAGAAGATTTCGTTAATATAATGTTTAAAAATCACTACCAAAAATAGCTATAGTTTTCCCGCCAACCCTATTTTCCGAATGCGTAACTGTTGCGAGTTTACACGCAGTTTGAATTGTTTACGGCACGCCACCGCCACTGCACCGTCCATCCGATCTGAGTTATGTAGGCACCTACAATCTACTTTATAATCATCTGTCTAAACTGAACAATGAATAATCTATGAACTGTAAACTGCAACAATCAGTTCGAATTTAGAATAGTCGCGCGGCGCGTTCTTTTTTTAAATTACAGTGAAACTAGAGATACCATTTTGAACAATAGAAACCGTGAAATGAATCACTATGATAAATAATTCTGAATTCGAAATTTTAATGTAAGCTGTTTTTTTATATTTTTAAGCCATTTAATTTTTTTTTTGTCAGGGCAGTTTTCTTGCAAGTTTTTTTTCTGTATTTCATTCAAAACTTGGAAGCGTCAAAAATACTCTTCAGAGAGAAGACTTGGCATTTAATTGTTACAGTCATTCAAATGACTTATTTAACATCCAAAGTTTTTAGTCTCATTATTATTGAGTAAAATATATAGGCAGCATTGTATTGAAATATGTATAAAAATAAACAATAATGCGATTGAAAAACTTAACTAAAATACTAACTTAATAAATAAACGATCCCTTGAATCCTTGCTATGTTGCTGTATAACAATATTCCCTTATCTGTATAAAAGCAGCCATTTCTTACATTGTTGAGCCATGTAGAATTTATTGGGATAAAAACTCGTCGGGCGCCAAAAGGCTATGCATGCGTTGATTCCCATGCTTTTACGGGTAAGACTTCTATGCATGCATGCGTTTATGGCAACGACATCTTCTGATCGTGCTCCATTCAAATTTTAATGGCATTATCTAAAAAATAAACACGTTCCAACTTGTCTACGTGTTTCTTAAAAGGATGTAGACACTTGTGTTGAAGTTGACTTGTAGATTTGCAGTCTTTTTTTTATGTCATTACTAGCTTTCCGTCCGAAACTTTGTTCTCGTGAGAATTTGAAATAATTATATAGCCTATGTGTTATTCTGATGTCTAAGCTATATTACTACAAAGGTTCATCCAAATCCGCCTAGGAGTTTTGGCGTGAGAGAGTAACAAACCTTCACAAACAAAAAACTTTTATATTTATCTTTTTCTTTCTAAGTAGGTCAATAAAATGCTCATTTTAATTTCATTAAAAAATTTAATTAAATTTACACCTTCCATTGGGGTCAAAAATAAATACGAGCTAATTCGAAAGACAAAGACAAAAAAAATATATAAGTTCTTACAAAAATTATTTTTGGAACAAAAATTACTAAATATTCCTTATATTCTTGCGCGTTAGATCTGACAGGATAAAAACAAGAAAAGGAAAAGCGTAAAGTATTTGAAATAATTAGATATAAGTATTCCTGCATATTAGGTACAGAGGCCAGCTCATCAGGTTACTCCGTTTTCATTGCAAAACCGCTCTTATCACAACAGCACAGAGTGCACGCGTGTGGTACCTAACCTAACGCGTGTGGTAATAATGGTGATTATTTATGTGTAAAATCAGTATAAGAAATGTAAGTTTAGCCTTAAGTCCTCACATTTAAATAAACCAAGTTGTCCTGTTAGACAAAACAACAAAAACATCACAAACGCAAACAAATGATCTGTCTGTCTTTTACAAACCACACAAAAAAAACAAGACGAGCCATTGGACGGGTTATTTATCAGCATCCCTTCCAGAGAGGGGTTGTTAGGGGTTGTTGGAGTGAGGTGGGGTGGTTAAGCTCGAGATTCGGAACTAATTTCAACTGCAAATCCGCAGAATGAGCGGGATTTAGGAGACGGGCTTGCGAGACACCTTTATGATTATTTTCTAGTACTGTGACGCTCAAAGTGTTAAAGTCTTAGCTATTTTTGTGGATGATTGAAATTCTGGTAGAAAAATATATTTCTTTTAGGAAATGTTTGCAGAAAAATATATCTACACTAAATATTAGAGGAAAGATTTGTATTTTTGTATGTAACGAATAAACTTAATAAACTACTACTAGACCGATTTCAAAAATTCTTTCACCATTAGGGAGTACATTATCCCTGAGTAACATAGGCTACATAATTTCCCGAATTCCCACGGGAACGAAGTCCCGAGCGGAATGCTAGTTTTTAATACAGTGACAGGTGTTTTCATTATTTTCCATTTTTTATAATATTAGACGAAAAGTGTTGTGATGTCCGAAATAATAAATTCCTCCGCTTCTATCTTTCTTTACAAGTATTTTTTTCTATCCATTAATCGTTTCCTTACTAATATTATAAACGCGGAAGTTTGTAAGTATGGATGTATGTTTGTATGTACGGATTTTGTTCCTCTTTCAAGCTCAAGCGGCTGGGCCAAATTTGGTATGGCGGTAGTTCACATCCAACACATAGATTACCTAATTTTCCCAAATTCTCATGGGAACGTATCAACTCAATATTTTAAAATAAAACTAAACTGCCAAAACGAGGACAGAAACTTTGATTTTAAAGACACAGTCAAATTGGGGGATTCTTTGTATCGTAGACGCTTGCGATGCACAAAAGACATGAATACATCTAAGACGTTTTTTTTAGCCGGGGAATCGAACCATGAACGATTAAAAAGGAAACCTTACTACCACGTCATCTTCTCCCAATATATTTAGCCTTCGATCCTTACAGTATATATTACAGTAAATATATACTCTAAGCTTCGATCAATATTGAAATTCCGAAGTCCATGGGGCAAAACTTTGGGAGCCACTGAACATTTTCAGATAAGACAATCACATCTTTATGTTTATCCTTATTTCACCACCCGTCTCTAAATCCGTGTCTGAATACCATCGAAATAACTCAGATAAAACATTTGACTATCACATCGTTTATTATGACAAAATAATAAATGTCAAGAGTTGTTCTTGAGATTTGTTGATTCGATACTCTGAAAAACTTAAAAAAATATCTGAAAAGTTTCAGTCTCAATTAAGTACAGATGAAATATTATACTTAAAATTATTATTAGTAACACACATTTAACTAGCATCTAAATTAAATGAATTCGTACATAAAAAAAATTTATTAAATTTTTTGTCAAACGGCTCGAATTCGTCAAGTTTTAAAATAAATTATAATTTTTTGATATACGTAATGTAATGTGACGCATAATATACACGTGTCTTATAACTTTATAACATAGAGTACATGGATCACTTGAGTACGTGCTCTATCTATGATAGAGGATCGAAATCGATAAACACATTGTACACTAATTTCTTTTTCACTGATTTCTTCTTTTTCCTGTGAGAGTTTTGGAAAATCTTTTCTTAGTGCTCGCCTCCCTTACTGGAACGCTCTTGTCAAACATGCTTGTAGGTAGAACCAAAGGTGTTAGCTTCTTCTTTTAGAATTTTTGTCACTCGTTTTGTTTTTAATTTTGTCTTCAAATATTTACCGTTGCTTCGATGCGAAGTGAAGAAAGTATACACAGAAATATTAACAGATTTTACACGTTTTTAGTATTATTAAGAATTTAAAGGAATTCAATACCTATGTTTTCGACTAACAAGAAGGAGGTAAGTTAAAAAAAGTTTAAAAAACTGAATAGATTGTTATCAAAGCAATAAATTCCTTCCCCTCGTTTAATAAGGATTGTTTTCATGTCACATTAACGCGAGCTGCTAAATTCTTGTAATTTTAAAAATTCACATAATGGATCCCCTTTGTTTACGACCGCTTTAACATTTTAATAATTGTAATAAATAAGATGGTATACATAGATACTATCTTTTAAATGTGCTTAGCCACCATTTTCGTTAGACCTTCGTCGCTTATTAATATAAGCAAACACACAACAGCACAATAACAGAAATAACAGCACAATTTTTTTTTTTATAATTAATTTTAAATTTTCAAAATATTTATATTTTTATACAAGGGAATTTGTTTCCCTTTTTTATGTCAATATTAATATCGTGAGACTAGGGGATTCCTGTTTCTTATTGTTCATATATTTATAACTGATAGTTATTGTTATATGTAAAATGAAATGAAACATACCTACGATAACTTTGTAGGTTGTGACTAAAAAAAAATAAAGATTTTTTTAAATACAGCTAGTCAACACGATTTCGTATTAAATTACTTAATTAAGCTTAGAAAAAATAATAAAAATGTCATAATCTTCTTCTTATCGTGTAGGTATAGTCAAATGCGTGGCCAACTTGATAAAATGGACAAAGGTGTAGGTTATTTTAATAAAAACCATTAAAATACAACTTTCAATCATTTAGTTAATAAATTGTTGTCAAAGTTTTTGAGCAAAGTTTCACGTGTCTTCACAAAATGGTTTGCCTGTAAGGTACCACCCGTTGCCACTAATTGTGCACAGGGTGTACCTTTGACGTCAGCTTACGTCAAGGCTCATTAAGAGTGAACTTTAAAGAACATGTGTGTTATTGTGCATCCCTAAGGCATATAATCTATATCTATACTGAGGGGGCTGGTTATTGTTTATTAGAAGCTATAATTAGGTAAAAAGGGTGTTTTCGCTTCTGTTTGTAAGAAAAAACATGTTGTTTCGTTCGTTCTCTTGTAGGTTTTTATTATTATGTGAAAACCGATCTTTAGTTAGATAATAAATGTAAATAAATAAACGCTAAACACTCAAAGGCCCACACTAAGGTTTTCCCTGGTGTCGTGGGTCCCTTGGAACACACATAAAGACAAACACCCATGACCCTAGAACAAACATCTGCTTTTCACACAAATGTTTGCCCCGACTGGGGATCGAACCCAGGACCCGCCGATCAAGAGGCAGCGTCACTACCACTCGACCAAACCGGCCGGCCGAGTTTGGAAAGCGTTTATGTCGCGCAAAAAAATACGTTCAAGAAATAGTTTCATAAATTTAAAAAAAAACTATAGTATTTAGATCCAAATTATTATACTATAATTTGGATCTAAATACTAACAGGTAAAAAGTACGGGTTAAAGGGATCTTTATAGCTTTGATTGTAAATAGAAACAATTTCACATCAATAGTCTTAGTACAATTAACTACTTATTTTATTTTTTATTATTTTTTTATTATAAGAAAATGAGATTTTTTATTTTTTTTATTTATTTAATTATTTGCAGATTACTTATTTCAAACTTACATTTTCGTTTTCATGAAAGTAAAATTTAACCAGCCCGAGTACCAGACGACTAAAGGATCAAGTTAATACGAGCTTAGGCCAAAGTTGTATGTTTTCATGTTTTTTATCGACTTACAATGTGAGAAGACAGCTTAATGTGATAAGTTACTAAGTAATTTGAACTTCTTAACGGCGGGCATTAAAACCGAATAAAAAGATGAAAAAAAAAAAACTTTAGGACTCACTTTTTCTTGTTTTTGTAACCTTTTATGGCTGAAGGTACAAAAATGATTTAAAGGATTACTTATGTTGTTGTTTTTTTTAATGGCGGTACATTTTTAAGGCTTCATAAAGTTTTAAAGACATGTCGTCAAGAAGTTTACATATAATTTTATAGACTAGTTTTACAGATAATCGTATATTTGAGTGTTCGCATCGCACTAAGAGTTAATGCTATCAGTTTACCTTGCAGAAGTTTAATACGTTCGTTTTTTGTCAATTATTATTATAAAACTTGTAATTTTCAGGCACTTGGCCCATAGTACAGACAGCAGCACGTCAGGTTACCTATTTGCACTACGTAAGCCAACACTATTACGAGCGAGATAAGGGCGACATCAAGGTCAACATGTATAGCCTGATATGCTGCTGAGTGTACCTTACAGTATCATAATAAATTTAATTAAATCTAAACTTAAAATTACAATCTTTACATAGGGACTTCGCTCATATTCCATATAATAACCCTCAATCTGAATGTCAAACGTGACGTCAAATAGATCTAGAACCACATGTCGTTCTGCCTACCCCGAAGGGAATTGTGGCCGTGAATGTATAGTAGACTTCGTCTTCGTGTATTTATGATACCTGTGGGAAGAAAACCCACACTACATTTACAACTTACACTACCCATACATTTTAAACATGCATAAAAATCTTAACCTTGCATAATGCATGACAAATATAGAGCAAAATAAACCCGAGGTCACACGGAAGTCCTCTAAAGACAAGTTTCACAGGATTTTAATAACAAAAAAAAATTGCTACTGTGCCACTGACCCCTTACCGCGAATATATTAGAATTTCTTATGGTAATGAAAGGGTATTCCCACAGAGTTTTCGGAACATTTGCATACTCTCAAGGGGTTTTAGCTCATCTGCATACTTTGGGGATGTTAAAGGATTAGCAAGGTTACAGCGAAATCTTTCGCGCGTTTATGTAAGCAGTAAAAATAACTAATCTTTTAAACTCATTTTATATTAGCCTGTTTTTGTGTCAGTAGGTTGGGCAAAGGTCTCCCGTTTCTTCTTTCAGGCTTTTCTGTCTTTAAAAAAAATATGTAACCTATGTGTTATTCTGATATCTAAGTAATATAACATATCCAAGTTATATTACTTAGATATCAGAATAACATATAAGCTATTGTATTTTAAAGCAGAAAATATTAAAAGACGTAAACAAAAATAAAAAATTTAGAATGGCGGTCCGTAAAAAAAAAAGTTATATTACTGTAATGTTTCATCAAAATCCATTCAATAGTTTTTGCCTGAAGGAATAACAAACAGCCTTACAAAATTTTGCATTTAAAACATTATTTGTAGGAAGTAATCAGAGGATAATTAAATATCAACATTTGACCTGATTTCAATTTTATTACATCTTCTCTATTTTATTTTAGGACTTCTAAAAATCACGTTCCATATCCAAGTATTAGGTAAGTAACTTGATTTTCGACATTCTTAACTAAGTTACCAAGAAAGTTTTCTAATTTCAAAACCCCAGTAAGAACAGAGTAATGTATCACCTTTTGACTTCTCACCCCTTACCTAGGGTTAAAACATTTGTCTTTTCATCCAACTGCTTTCGGATAAAATATGCTAATGGGTTATACCTTAAATTAATTACAAGGGTCCCGCAGCTGGTGCATTCAAATGTAAATATACTGAGCACTGTTTTGAAAACGTTTTTACGTGAGTCTAATATTGTTCCTTTTTAAATTTATGCGTTTGGCTTCTTATGCAGGTAACAGCTTTGCTTTGTAGATGAGAAATAATAACTGCATTAGGTATTTTAAATACTTGTTCATTTGTCCTTTCCAGCTTGCAAAAGCGCTGAAATATCGAATACCCTTGGTCACTATAAAATATGAATTAAAAGTAATGGTGGTAAAACCCCGTTTCATAGAATAAATTACCCAATTCTTTATCAGTATATTTTGGCTTCTGTGAAAATTTCAAATAATTGTGAATTTCAAATAATTGTTCGTTAGTCATTTCAAGCTTTCAACAACGCTGAAATATCGAATATACGTTTCAAGTTTAGAAATTCCATTGCTTTTCACAGACGCCAAAATGAAGATCATGTCATCATGGAATTCCATTCCTGCTTCTGTATTCTGATTGTTCTGCGTCTGTAGCACATACAACCTGAATCTCTTTAAAATAAAATAAATTTCTAGTGAATAGGCTTTTCTGGGTGAGCTTGCTACATCATCGACCGCATCCCGCATTTTCACCCTTATTAAGCTAGATTGTAATCAAGAGAGAACCCATTATTAATAAAAAAAAGGGTTATAGTATAATGTAATGGATAGCTAACTTTGTTTTTTTTTCAATTAAGGCTTCAGCATGTATATATTTATGTATGTATGTAAACTCTTTATTGCAAACTTATTGGGTGCTTGTGATTTCTCCAAAGGTAAGTGGTTTATCCATTCTTATTAGAATCTAATACACTGTTTACACTGTTAAGAACACTATCATGAATCATGACGTTAATACAAGAACAATAGAAGAACTTGAATATGAAGACTGAATCAAGAAGATCCAAGAAGAGTATGAAAAATAAAAAAGAAGAATCAAGAAGAAGAAAGAAGTCCATCGAGCTGGTAATTGCCACTAGCGAGGTATAGAGTTCCTACGTATAATGCCACTGTAGGAACTTCATACCGTGCTCTTGGGAAAGCCAATTTCTCAACGTTAAAGGAGAATACAGAAGAACATCCACAAGCAATACGAAGTTGAAGAAATTGTGAAGATATTTTCAATAATTATTTGTTTTTCTGTTTGTATGCTTTCAGGACTTTTAGTAAAAATCATTAGGTAGCTGTTGTTTATTATACTATAAAAAACTAACCACAAAAAGGTTGTCGTTACGTTTGACAATATTAGCCATGTTTTTTCGCCTGTCCGTATTATTTAACCGACCATTGCCTTAGAAGAGGACTTTTTTTAGAATTTCAAATGGGTTGTTCCTTAAAAAAAGTGGTTTAAAATCACCTCCTAAAGTGTCACAAACTAATTTAAAGCTACCCCATATATATATTTTTTTAAATCAGATACGTCAAGCTATCTTTCATCTTACTTACTTTGCGGGCTCAACGACCCGAAGTGGATCTTGACCTCCGACATTTAAATTGTTATTCCATTGGGTCTAATATATCTAATATATCATATATCTAAGACTTTTTTCATATTTACTTTCAAAGTCTCCTATGAGACTGACATGAGCGCAAATAAACCCCCCCAATCCTCGTTAAATTCTAACAAACACAAAAAAAAACACAGATTTCGAGCCTCGCACGACCTATCGAGCTCATTGGAAATGAATCTACGGAATTTGAAAAAATTTCGTTCTGACTTTTTGACCATTTTCAAAAAGTTCGGTTACAGGGCAAACCCGATCGTTTTTGTTTTAGGCTCAATAATAATTTTAGCTGACTAAATTTTCCAGATAAATTTTTCTCAAATTTTTGATATCATTCTTCGCTTCCAAAATATCGAACGCCAAAATCAAAAATTCGTATTTAAAAAAAAACACTATTTCGGCCATAACTTTTTTCGTTTTTGACTTTCTTGAATAATTACTTTAGTGAGTACCTTAGAGTTTTCATAAATACGCGTATTTTAAATATTTTTTGAATATCATGTAATGATGTCTTAACAACTCATCGAGATATAAGTAAGGGGATCACACTTTTTCGTGAAATTGGAGCCTATACTTAGTACTATTATTTATTCTGTGCCTATACTGGAGTGAACGAAAAGACAATTTTTAATGTCCAAAAACTGAAGAAAGCAGCCTACAGAGATAAACACCCTATAACTTTAAAATATAAAGACGAATACAACGAGTAATTGAACAATCAAAATGAATGTTTACATTAACAATAAAGATATTAAATCTTGTTGGGTCATTCCAGATAACCTTTAAACTTATTATTGTATTAATGTCATACTGGTTACAAATATAGCTCTGATAACCGAATCTATATTTGGATAACATAACTTCCACAAGCTTTAATCATTTTAATAATAAACATAATTAAGTATTTGTTGTAAACATGCGACAGAAGTTTAGGTATTGTTTTTGTTTTAACACTCAAAGACCCACACTAAAGTTTTCCTTCGTGCCTATCTATGATACCCTTGGAACATATTCAAAAATAAACACAAAGACCCATGATCCGAGAACAAACATCTACTTTTCACACAAACGTTTGCCCTGGTCGGAAATTGAACCTAGGACCCGTTGATCCAGAGGCAGCGCCACTGCCACTCGATCAAAACGACCGTCTTTTGAGTGGTAGTTCACTATTTCGAATGGAGGCCCGTGCCCTTTGGTAGGGACGTATACGGGCTTTAGGTAAATCTGTTTCAACTTCCCGGGTGGTTAATCAGTCCATGAAACTGAACAACTTCCCAAGGAACATCGGTCAAAATACAAAAAAAAATTTGAGTTCCCATACAAACTCAGCATATAGCGCATTTTGTATGGGAGATCAAAATTTTTTTTTCGTATTTTGGCCTATGTTCCTTGGGGAAAGTTGTTCAGTTTCATGGACTGATTTAGCACCCGAGATGTTGAAAGAGATTTACCTAAAGCCCTGTATATGGTAGCTTTACATTATTTAGTGAAACTTTAGGGGGTGATTTTCCCTATACAACTAAATAACTTTTCCCAAGGAACAAATATAAAAATCTCAAAAAAAAGTTCGGCTGGCCAATCTACCCATACAAAGGCAATCCCATACAAATAGCATATATTGTATGAAGAGACGAAAATTTTCATATTTCGACCCATGTTCATATCCTTCACCTGGGTGCATTAAGTTAACTTATTCACTCAGGTGAATTCGATAAATTACACGATTTCTTCATATACCGACGAGCAAAACTAGTCATTTACTTAAATCTTATAAAGAGGTTTATTTTAGACACTGTTTTTCTAATGCGTGATTAAATATACTTGTATGTTCTTTTGACGTCATAGAGCTATCATGAGTTGTTTAAGAAATATCGTTGTTTTTCTTACCTTACCTAGAAGTGACTAGAAGTGAAGCTTACCTAGAAGTGACTAGTTATTGTATGTTTAAAACTTCATCTTATTTTTATACATTTAGACGTTTGTTTGTTATGAAAACTGTTCATATAAGTAAATATCTCCATCTCTAGAAATAAAATAAATTTCATTGCTATGCTAGAAAGTGACAGTCATTATTTGGGAATTTTATTTTATTTGATTAAAAAAAAAAACAGAATTCATTTAGTTATTAATTTTTACTGATCCAGTGATACTTTCTTTGTGTAATGAAAGATGTGACATATAATGTTTTAGAGATAATATTATTGAGAATAGAATACAAAGTTCTAAACAAAATGTATGTGTCATTATGTCGCAGCCATAATAAGCAATTTGTCCGTTTTCAAACAGCTTCGACATTTTACAAAGAAATCCCTCTTTTCTAGTCAAAGTCCTTGCCTGACCAAACCCTCTTCTAATTAGTCGTTTTTTTATTATTTGCATTCAATGTTCATTTTAACCTTTTCACCGCCAAAGTCTGATATATCAGACGTTTGAGTTTCGTGCCCTCGACGCCAAAGTCTGATATATCAGACAAAAATATTTTTTTTACTTTAATATCGTTCACCAAGCGTTCTCCATACACCACGACATTAAAAAAATTTTTAAAAATTTTTGATGTCGTGGCGTGTGGTGGGCGTTTTTGACGAAAACTCTTGGCGCTAAAAGGGTTAATTTCAATTTTTAATGGTTTTTAATGGTGCCAGAAATATTATAATGTCATAGTAGGTGTGCTTTAACAGCAGTAAGTGCCCTGACGAACGGGGCAAAACTTTAAAAAATTGCCAGTAATTTACAATCTGACACTTGTGATTCATTTTCAGCTTTTTTTTTATTATAAGATGACCATAAGGTCAAAGATGAGGTCGGCGATGGAGCGAGCTAACCCAGAAAATGCCTATAAAGGCACTGGTACTCCTACGCACCGACGGAACACAGCAAGCTGTTTTGCATCGGACTTCGGTAGGAGGGTGGTCGCGAACCAGACGGCCCTTTACAGAGCCTACCACACCGCATGAGACCATATGACGACATCTCAGATTCAGAAAAAAATGAAATGTCGTTGCCTGGGATGGATTACTAGGAGACAGGTCTCATTTGTGTTTCCTTAGTCGCCTCTTACGACACCCACGGAAAGAGATGGAGTGGTGTTATTCTCAACCGGTCACCACACGGTTGGAATTGGTTCAGCTGTTTATAAGGTAGGTATAAGCGGTGAATGGCGAGGGTGATATATTTTTTAAATTTTACACTTATCAATCACTTTTTTTTAAACAATGACACTATTTGTAAAAAGACAAATTACATAATCAAACTGCCACACATCTTAAGTTTACAAGAACTTTAGTTATTATAACAATTTTCTTATAACAAACAAATTCCACAATTATTCCACAATCCCATAATAATTATTATTACGGTAATTATGTTATTAAGATAATTCTATAGGTGTATACGTATTCGTGCTGGCATTTTGAATAATGTACATTATTAAATTATAATGGTTTGTATAATATTATACTACTATTGTAGTATCAAGTTATACCATGACATATTCATACGTAACTTATGTTCTAGTAGATCTTATTTTTATAATTTAAATAAAACACCACGCTAGACTAGAAGTGAAAGAAAAACTGAGAATGAGCCAGCTGCCAACTCTTCCCAGGCATACTGTAGAAGCCTGTTAGTGGGTTGCGAGGTTTTTGCTTTATCGTCGGTGATAGGCTGACAACTTATCACCACTATACTCATGTTCCATCTAATAACCCTCAGAATGTATGTCAGATGTGGCGTCATGTGGTTCTGGACGTTTTGCCTACCTCGAAAGGAATTACAAGCGTGAATGTATAAAACACCAAAGTGGTGAGGGAAAACAATGTGAAGTTTTTAAAATCGAATAGAAATATGAATGTATAGTAGATATGTGTATATATATATATATATATATATAAGTAATATTTAATGTTTTTCATCATTTATTTGTGTGTATGTATATGTTATATACTTAGGTATAGATATGTATAAGGTATATTACCCTTTGCACGTCTACCGCTTCTCCTTCTGTATCGGTTCCTTCACCCCCCGGTTGCCTGGAAGAAATTGCTCTATAGCAATAAGGCCGCCGGATTGTACACTACATCATGAACATTTGTTTTTGTTTAATGTTATGTTTTATGTTTTTTTTGTGTGCAATAAAGAGTATTGTATTGTATTGTATTCTTTGTGTTTTGTAGAACGATAAGGTCTATTTTTAACCCCCGGCAAAAAAGATGGAATTTTAAAAAATTGTCGTGTGTATTTGTGTGTCCTTCTGTGGCATCGTAGTTTCTAAAAGAAAGGACCAATTTCGATGCGGTTTTTTGTTTGAAAGCTGACGTAATTGAGATGGTTCTTAGCTATATTTTATCAAAATTAGTTTAGCCATATAGAGGATATATTTTATCACATATACAATAATAAATAGATAGATTCTTAAATATGGCCCCATATGTGTTGCCACAATTCCGCCAATACTGCTGTATTATTGTTCTGTGATACTGCTTTACCATATAACATCAAAACACCACTTGGAAAATAAACTGACTTATGTAATTTTGTTGTTATTTAATTCATCCCTTTCGGAAAGGGCAAAGGAATCTATATCCAAACAGCCATTTTAACCATTGTCTAAGTTTTAGTTTTATTTTTTGTGGTAAGACCCTTAATGTCTCTGGGGGTCATACAAATTATTAGTTTGAAACTTTAAAGTGACTATTTAAAATCTAATCCTTAAGATGAAAAATTTTTTTCAAATAAAACTTGACAAAATTAAATGTGTGTGTGTTTCTTTGAATCTATATCTATACAAATTATAAAGAGGAAAGATTTGATTGTTTGTTTGTATTGAATAAGCTCCGAAACTACTGGACCGATTTGAAAAATTCTTTCACCAGTAGAATGCTACATTATCCCTGAGTGACATAGGCTACATAACTTTCCCAGATTCCCACGGGAACGAAATCCCTAGCGGAATGCTAGTATGTAATAATTTTAAGTATTTAGGTATTTCGAGACTTTAAATTAATATAATAAAATACAATACAATACAATATACTTTATTGCACTCCAACACAGATAAGGTACAGTTACATTTTATACAAAAAAGTTATGTCAGGGTACAAAAGGCGGCCCCATTGCTAAGAAGCAATATCTTATCGGCAACCTTTGGGTGCCGATAAGATATACTAATATTCACATAAGCTCACGCTTTTTTCCCATTGGAGTAGGCTACGATCCAAACACTCGCTTCCTCTACATTCACAATTCGCTTATACACGCTCGTCGGATTCGGAGAAAAAAAAAACTATATGGAATAGTGGTGATAGGCTGTCTGCCTTGCGCCCACAATACAGCAAAGCCCCATGTCCTACTTTATGATTTCTACAGTATGCCTGGAAAGACTTGGAAGCTGGCACATTCAGTCCTGCACGAAAGTACTTTATCTTCTTTTTATATAAAATTGCAAGATCCTAACTCACTCACTGACTCATCAAAGCCCAGCCCAAACCCTTGTACGAGAAAGCTGAAATTTGGCACAAAAATAATAATAATAATAAAATTCCTGTCCTCAAATACCCCAGTAACACTTGGCACTTTCCCGATGTTTCTGGATTAGATACTCTAAAATTTTCCACGTCAAAAACGTAAGAGTAACCGACTTCAATCCCAAAAAGACAATTTTTCAAGAGTTTCCCTCAATTTCTTCAGGATTCCACCATCAGATCCTGGTTTTCTTACCATGGGACCATCCTTGAGATACTCCCTTTCCAACAAAAAAAGAATAATCAAAATCGGTTCATAAACGACGAAGTTATCCGCGGACATACATAAAAAAAAATATATACGGTCGAATTGAGAAACCTCCTCCTTTTTTGAAGTCGGTTAAAAAAAGGGAGAAATAAAATCGTTTCGAAAATAAAATTCCTTTTAT
This sequence comes from Aproaerema taeniolella, assembly GCA_949987775.1. NCBI lineage: Eukaryota > Metazoa > Arthropoda > Insecta > Lepidoptera > Gelechiidae > Aproaerema > Aproaerema taeniolella. Next base: position 15,020,710 of record OX465258.1, on the reverse strand, counting down.
AACGTAGGCAAGGAATAAGTAACGATTTTCCCAAATTCCCAAGTAAACGAAGTCCCGAGAATCCTCTATTGAGGAATAGATTATTATACAGACATTATCTTTTTTGGTAGACAGCTGTATTATACAGATAACTTTCCATTCAAAAACTTGATAACAAAATAAATAATTAATTCAGAGATCATTAAAAATAACCTTAGACATATCATAACATAATTCATCCCAGAGACATCGTATTAAATCCATAATAGAAGTCGCAATAAACAACAAACCTCATGTAGGTAGAATTCATTAATTTTTATGGATATCCATTTCTAAATATGGTAAGTCATTTGAAGTCTCACTCAATGGATTTATGTGGTAGGAAGTCTATTTACATAATGTTTTTGTGGTTAGAAGGTATCATGGTACATACTCAAGAGGGTCTAGACCAGGGATGGCGAACTAATGGCACACAGATAGATGAACTAGTACTTTTTGAATTAGTACTTTTAATTAGTACTTTTTGATTTTTTTTTTTCGTTTGTTGGCATGTTATTTTATTTTATTTTTAACTGTGTGTATGGTGTGGAATCAATAACATTATTCTATTCTATTCTATAAAATAGAATACTTACTACGAGTAGTAGACAAATTAAAAAAAAATCACTTTGCAGTTCAACTATAACGAACTTAAATGAGTTTACGTTACGGAATGAGTAGGCGTGGTGGGCGGGAAGCGCTCTTGTATAAGTTTAATTTTAATATTTTCACAGTAAGTAAAAATTTTTTGATGGCACGTTTATGGTCTCATTCAAAATTTCTTTTAAAAAATTGCACGTCAATCCATAAAGGTTTGCCAGCCCTGGCCTAGACGATGGCACGACAATCTTTATGTCTTCGATAACAACTGGTCAAGGACACCGCTCAAAGGCTTGCTCGTCCTCCTGGCTTTGTCACTTCAACACTTTTTGACCATTTTCCGCGATGTTTTTACGTTGTGCTCGCGGTGAAATGCGCGCAATTTTATCGTCATTAGAGCGGCGGCGTGACGTGTGAGTTTGTCGCGGGTAGTGCTAGCTGTGCTGATATCCGTAGCGTAGGAGATAAAATATATTTTTAGCTAGGTCTTGTTGGAGATCAAGCCGATCTAAATGAGCCAGAATTCGGAGACTGAGCGGAGATGTGTACTGGCTTGTGAGGGCACGGCGGAGTGGGGTTATACAATACAATACAATAAATCTTTATTTGCACACAAAAAATACAAGTCCAGGAAACACAAACAAAAGCATTGTGATACAAAAAGGCGGCCTTATTGCCAGGCAGCAATCTCTTCCAGGCAACCTTGGGTACAGGAAACAGATCGATCGTTAAAAAGTCCATTATTGCTAGGCAGCAATCTCTTCCCAGGCAACCTTGGGTACAGGAAACAGATCGATCGTTAAAAAGTCCAGCGGGGTGCATAAAATAAAAATAACTAATAAAATAACAAAATAATAAAATAACTAAGGTTGCCGATAAGATATTGCTTCTTAGCAATGGGGCCGCCTTTACTTTTGTACCCTAACTTTATTACTGTCCATAATGTAACTTTTACTCGGTATCATATTATTTGTTGGTGTGCAATTAGTATATTTGTATTTTATTGTAAAACAAATTATAAATGAATAATGCGGTGAAAAGGTGAGGTACCGCTGAAGGAGCTTATTAAGGAGCTAGTTTATTTATACAGAGTGACTTTTTAATACTTACGGTGTCGTTGATAGAACGAAAATAAGGAGGAAAAAAGTATTTTTCCCAAAATGTTCAGATTTTGATGCATACCCCTTTTTAACGTCTTGGAGGATGAATTTTGAAAAACGCAGAAACACGGGTCTCACAAATTGTGTTGAAGAGTACTATTACCAAGTTTCAAGTCAATTGGACGATGTCATTTTTTTTCCATACATTTTTTTTTATTTATTTTCATGCTTCAGCTTGAGACGATCTAGCTTGAAGTTTTTATATGAAACGACTAGCTTTCCGCTCAGGACTTCGTTCCCGCGGGAATTCGGTAAAATCATGTACCCTATGTCCATCACAGATAATGTGGGATTCTAATGGTGAAAAAAATTTTCAAATCGTTCCAGTAGGTAGTTTCGGAGCCTATTCAATGCAAACAAACAAACAATCAAATCTTTCCTCTTTATAATATGTAGAGATATAAAACAAAAAAATACGGGTCTGTTAAATTTTCATAAAGTTTACGTACAAAAATGTTCAGTACTGATTAAAAATTATTGTATTAGTGTCTTTGACTTTTATTCAATTAGGTCATGTAACTTTTTTATGGTAGGTAGAGACGATGACAGAAACAAATTTTCTAATTCAAGTTACCAAAAATATAAAATAGCCTATGATACTATGAATGCAAATCTATTTGTTTATGATTATGTATCTTGTATGTAAATTTTTAAGTATCTATGACCTCCTATGACGGCCGGTTTGGTTAGGCGCTGCCTCTTGATCGACGGGTCTTGGATTCGATTCCCAGTCGGCATAAATATTTGTATAAAAAGCAGATGTTTTTTCTGTGGTCATTTGTGTTCGTTACTTTTTTTTGTATGAACCAAAGGACCCACGACACAAGGAAAACCTTAGTGTGAGCCTTTGAGTGTGTAGCGTCTACGTTCATTTTCATTGTAACCTTATATTCCTAATCCAACTTCTTTATTTATGTATACACTCACGCCTATCATCCCTTTTTGGGGTAGGCAGAACGTCACGTGGTTCTCAAATCACTTGACGCACATTTGAAATTATTTATTTCTTTTATTATAAGATGGTTTAGCTCTTGACCTCAATCTTGACCATAAAGGTCAAAGATGAGGTAGACGTTGGAGCGAGCTAATCCAGAAAATGCATATAAAGGCACTGGTACCTCCCACGCACCGACGGAACACAGCTAGCTGTTTAGCGTCGGACTTCTGTAGGAAGGTGGTCGCGAACCAGACGGCCCTTTACAGAGCCTACCACACCGCATGAGACCATTGGACGACACCTCAGATTTAGAAAAAAAAAGTGTCGTTTCCTGGGATGGATTACCTTAAGCAGGTCTCATTTGTGTTTCCTTAGTCGCTTCTTACGACACCCACAGAAAGAGATGGGGTGGTGTTATTCTTAACCGATCACCACACGGCGCAAATGTTATATTGTTTCAATGTTATTAAGCGGAATATAAGTATTGTATTAATAGGTTGTTGGCTTTTCGCTCACAATACAGCAAAACCGCACGTCCTACTTTATGTTTCTACAGTATTCCTTGTAAGAGTTGGCAGCTGGCACGTTCTTAGTTTTTCTTTCACTTCAGTCCAGCATGAAAATACTATATCTTCTATTTATATAAAATTGTCCAAGAAAAAATCATTTTCGAAAGACGAGCGGTCCACCAACTCGCATTGGGCCAGCGTGCTGGACTATGGCCTAAATCTCCTTCATGTTTTGAAGGAAGGCCCGTGCCCCTCGGTGGGAACGTATATTTTTGACCGTGTGGTGATCGTTTGAGAATAACACCACCCCATCTTTTTCCGTGGGTGTCGTAAGAGGCGACTAAGGAAACACAAATGAGACCTGCCTCCTAGTAATCTATCCCAGGCAACGACACTTCATTTTTTTCTGAATCTGAGGTGTCGTCCTATGGTCTCATGCGGTGTGGTAGGCTCTGTGAAGGGCCGTCTGGTTCGCGACCACCCTCCTACCGAAGTCCGACGCCAAACAGCTTGCTGTGTTCCGTCGGTGCGTGGGAGAACCAGAGCCTTTATAGGCATTTTATGGGTTAACTCGTTCCATCGTCGACCTCATCTTTGATCTTATGGTCAAGATTGAGGTCAAGAGTTAACCCATCTTATAATAAAAAAATAAAATAAAAATATGGGCTGGTTAAAAAAAAAAGTATATAATTGCAGGATCCTAACTTACTCACTTACCCATCAAAGCCCAGCCCAAACCCTAGTACAGAAAGCTGAAATATGGCGCAAAAGTTTGTTCCACTTAATGGTGTCTACAGTAGGTATGCCTTGGAAGAGTTGGCAGCTGGCTCATCCTAAGTTTTTCATTAACTTTCTTAAAGCCTCTTAAAACAAAAAAAAATAACAGTACCACGACCCAACCCTATCGATAGTCGAAACTATCCGTAGGCGTATAGCCAGTAATTACCATACAGATGGGCCTGGGTTCGATTCCGGCGTTTTAGAAAGTTATAATGGTGTTTATTATGATAATTACTTGCATCGACATTTTAACGGTCTTCATTATTGTCGAGTCAAAATGACCGGTTTTGGGGGTCCGTGGGATGTTTAGAGAAAACGCAAAGGTCAACGTGGGTTTAGAATTGATTTTTTTGTGAGTGGTTACGCAAAAAGGGATCTGAAGGGATTGGAAACCGTATAAATAAAATAAACGCTACACACTCAAAGGCCCTTGTGTCGTGGGTCCCTTGGAACACACATAAAGACAAACACAAACACCCATGACCCGAGAACAAACATCTGCTTTTTACACAAATGTTTGCCCCGACTGGGGATCGAACCCAGGACCCGCCGATCGAGAGGCAGCGTCACTACCACTCGACCAAACCGGCCGTCATTTTTTATTTTTTTCGTGAATTTTGTTTCTGTGGTCTTTCAGCTTTGTTTTGGTCTAATCAGAATATTTTAAGGTGCCGTAGTTTTTTTTTAACTCACTGCGACTCAAAACTTCAAACGCGATTTACTCGAAATCAGTTATTTTCCTTTTGAGGTCCCTTTTTGCGTAACTACTCACATTTATTGGCGTATTCACGATTATAAGCGTATTCTTTCCTAGCTGGACTAGGAGTAAAAGAAAAACTTAGAATATGCCAGCTGCCAACTCTTCCCAATCATCCTGTAGAAACCAGTTAGTGGGAGGGTTTTGGCCGACAACCTATTACCACAAAACTCATATTCTATCTAATAACCCTCAAATTTTATGTCAAATGTTGTGTCAGGTGGTTTTAGAACCAGATCATGCTCTGCCTACTTTGTCAGGGATTACAGAGGTGAGTGTATGTATGCATGCATGTGAATATACTCGTAGTTAAGTTTACAAAACGAGAGTGTTTATATTTAAAAACAAGATTTAATGAATTAATTATGTATATGAAAATAAACGAAGTAACAAATTATGTTAGGATATATAAGTAATATGACAGCTTACTGACCAACTAGCACGGATCACGACTAGTTTATTATAAAAAAGTCCGTAAATGTATAAAAAAAGGCCAAGTGCGAGTCGGACTCGCGCACGAAGGATTCCTTACCATTATATATAAAAACGAGCAAAAAAATCACGTTTGTTGCACCTTAAATATTTATTTCATTCTGTTTTTTAATATTCTTTGTTATAGTGGCAACAGAATACTACATCTGTGAAAATTTTAACTGTCTAACCGCGGTTCATGAGATACAGCCTGGTGACAGACGGACAGACAGACAGAACGGACGGATAGTGGAGTCTTAGTAATAGGGTCCCGTTTCACCCTTTGGGTACGGAACATTAAAATAATACGGTAAGTTCACAAAGCACCGAGAGTTTATTAACTTACTAAGTCAAATTACCATATTATGAGTTTGACTATTTTACGGTGTTATATAGGTACACATATGTTGTGATTTCTAAAAGTTACGATGAACAATGATATAGGCAGTATTACCCAGTCTGGAAAAAAGATGACTATCACCCAGTTGCAGAAACGTGCAATAAAGTTAATTTTCTTTTTTTTTTACCAGCCCATATACGTCCCAAAGGGGCACGGGCCTCCCTCCGAAACATGAAGGGGACTTAGGCCATAGTCCACCACGCTGGCCCAATGCGGGTTGGTGGACCACTCGTCTCTCGAAAATAAATTTTCTTGGACGGGCGGGTTTCATCACGATGTTTTCCTTCACCGTTGAGCAAGCGATAATTAGAAATCCGTACATAAATATGAAAAGACGAATTTAGTGGTACAGGCCCGCACCAGGATTTGAACCCGCAACATTCCGATTACAAGTCTGGCTCATGACCAACTGGGCTATCACCGCTTTTACTTTTTAAAGTTAATACTACTTTAAGTTTCACACCGTCGTCATTTCCCGTCTTGATGACGTAAACAAGGACAGTATTACATTTAAATAGGCTTTAGCTTCAATCAATGTTTTTGCAACTGAAAGTTAATGCCTCAAAAAGTGTTTTAAGCAATGTCTCACTGATGTTTGAAGAAACTGGAAACCTATTTGTTAAAAACTTATTTAAAACTTTAAAAAAGGGTTAGCTCTAACTGACCTTGAATGATTTTAAAGGTGCCTTTCCTTGGTACCCTAGTTAAGAGCCTTAAAATAAGGAATCGGAATAAACACTTACTCAACAAATTCACCGACGAAATTCTTTAAAATCGACACCGAAGAGACCAAAACTGGTCAAGTTCAACGTTCTCTACTCATTAGTTTTTGATCACCATTTTTCCAGTATCAATACACAACATATGCCAGACAAAATCTAATAGAAAATATACCATATGTAGTACACTTTAAGGTAGAATTTCTCTTGAGCGTAGTTTTTTGGAGAACCCAGGTATATAACTGGTTCTATGCTTAGACGGTTGAAATGATAAAATTCCTCGGCGGTACGTATAGATTAGGAAATTCTTTTAACTCGACTATAAGTTTGAAATGTTTATGGGCAACTGCTTTTTTGTATTCGACTTAAATTCTGTTGAACTGTGAATAGAAAAAGGTAGACAAGGAATGATTTTTTCTCTAAAGTGGCAAAAAGGGGAGGTTAGGCTATGCAGGACCATAAAAATATAAAGTTTTTTTTCTGTTTTTAACCCCTGACGTAAAAAGAGGAATGTCATAAATTTGACGTCTGTATCTTTTTTGTGTGTTTATATTTCGGCATCGTAGCACTTAAAGGAATGGTCTGATTTAGATGCGTTTTTTTTGTCTAAAAGCTGACGTGAGCGAGATTGTAATTGCATAAAACAAAGTCGTATTATATAAAACTTAAGAACGGCTAGACGGGTTTTACAATACACATAATTTAGTATATAATTTAACACGACTCAAAATTCGCGTATATTATAGGTAATAAAATATATACGCAAATCTCGACCCGTGTTAGTATTCAATTAGACGGGTTTTATTTGCAGTAATTTATTTTTTCTATTTCTATGAGTAAGACTGCAAATCAGAATAACACATAGACTACATAATTTTCTTAAATTGCCACGAGAACGAAATGGTTCAAAGTTCATTGGTTCAGCCGTTTCAAAGTTATAGGTATAATATGAATGTCGGTGGAATTTTAATTTTAGAAATTACGTAATTAGAAATTTAGTTTCATGAAACGACATGGTTAAAAAAGGATTGCGCATGGTTTTAATTAAGCACCATAATATATCCACAACAATTTAGTTGTATGTACTAGACTTGAAAATACAGAACCCTAAAAAATTATCAAGAAGTGACCAAGTCAACATATTACGAAGCAACTTATTTCATAAGTTATAGTCAAAGATTCCAGGGATCTAAGCTCTAAACTATTATTGGACCCAAAAGTGTAGCCCTCGGGGGAAGCAAAGAGTCATCGCATCACATCATGACTTGGCAACTTAATTCACAAAATTTTACCAGTTGGTTCACAAAGTCTATGTTATCAAAATGACAAAGATATCAAAATTCCCATGGTATCAAAATGACGTAACATAAAAGCATCCGTCCATAGTATCAGAATGCCAATTATATTAAAATGCCCACTGCCCATTGTATCAAAATGACTAATATTATGAAAATAAAATAGCCATATGTATTGTAACGTCACGTTACAACGTTTCAGATTTCGGGCCTTGTTCTAACATGCAGTTGCGGACAAGCGAGAGCTTGTCTACTGAAAGTCATCTCAAGTTCAAGGTGTGGCCCCTACATTCTTTCGAAAAAGAGAAAAAACAATTAATTTTAAATTAAATGTAAATAATTAAAACTTTTAATTATTTTAATTAGTTATTTTAAATGAAGTTTTTTACTAAACCATTCCCATGAGAATTTTCATATTCTTTCCTAGGAGTTTGGATATTCTCATGAGAAACGAAAATACAAAAAAAAAGTACATCTCACAGATCATCGTCGACGTGAAATGAGGTCTTAGACCTGTTTTGTACATTTTTCTCATTTTGCGTGTTGTGCTCCTTTTGCGTATTGCAAAAGGAAATTACCATGAGAATTTCCGAATTTCGAATTCGGGTATACCCATGAAAGTTTTTGATTTAAATATATATTGGACGTTTTGCTATTATGGACAATCTGATAGCTTAGTCAATTTAAATAATTAGACATTTTAGTGTTAGTCATTTTGATGCCATGGTAATTTTGATACTTATATTTGTCATTTTGATATTTTAGACTTTATGTACCGAAGCCAAATTTTTGACATTAGCACACAATAGAGTCAAATACATTCCCATAGAAGGGAACACATAAAAGAGCCAAATAACACAAAATTATTAAGACTGACAATGTATTTCAAAATATTGTTTGAGACATCACTGAACTAGGTTATTTTACAAGCTGCTGGGTATTGCAAGCCAACATTAGTTTTAGGGATAGTTTTTTTCCGGCAGCAAAGCGGTATCAGTCCGCAAAACGGTTTGTGTTCACAAAGTTTTAAGTCGCAGTATTTCTTAATATCTTCTTTCATTACTTCGCCCAGACATTTGGGAACTTTAGAACAAGGAGGTTTATGTCGACATATAAATTGACCAGACTGAGCTTGTACACCCGCTTCGCCACTGGCAATCTTCGTTCTCAACACAATATCATAACTCTCAGCGCAAGAGTCGCTTGAGTCTTTCTCAAGGTCTTTCTTCTTAATTTTTCGACGGGCAAAAGACTTTAGACATTTTGGGACTTTCTGACATACAGGAACATGTGCACATGCTAGTTCTTCTGCTTTTGATTCGGTAAACAATGCATCAGTACTAATACTCTGTGTGACAGGACATATCGGTTCTGTAGGTTCTCTATGCGATTGGGTGTGTTCCGTGACTTCATAAACAGTTGTGAGTGTATTTTGACTTGACTTTGCGATCCCGTGGCTGTAAGTTTGCTCACTTGGATTTGGGATACAATTAATGTAATCCGTACTATTTAAGGATACTTCAGAACTAAATTTCGTCGCACAGTTTATAGATAAGTTAGAAAATCCTGGTGGCTTCTGACGACTACAGGAAGTTTCAACACACTTCTTTAGTGGTCGATCTTGCTGCACTGCAACATCATTTGTTTTTCGGTCATGTTGTCTTTTATTCGTTTGTCTATGGGACTCACAGTTTAAGCAGTATAAATTAGTTCTAGATGGTATCTGCACCTCAGCTGAAGGACGCCTAAAATAGAAGTCACTATCATCACAAGATTTGTCTTCAGACTTCTTATTTATCCTAAACTCTGACGTTTGACATTGTTGTACTTGAGATACAGGAACGAGGTATTGACAGCCGCGCTCTTTAGTTATATCATCGTATGTAGAAGTTTGCCAATTCGTGGTGTGAACTCTTAGGTTACACTTGTTTTGAGTAGGTATATTCACACATCCATTTATTAATACACAAGGTGGTTCATGAATGCAAATCACTTTATTGCCATATTTATATTCCAGTGTCCTTATAACATCGTCATGATCATATTGACAGTTTTTTGTCATATCAGATGGGCTGTCGCGGCATTTCTCGCACTTGCAGGGTGGTACTCTAGACATTGTATTACTGCAGTCCATACCATAACGTCTATCCATTCTGTCATATCTTTCGGGACAATGATATACTTGTCTCGTACAATGGTTAAATATAGGTAGTCCAGTACAAAATGAAGTTTTTTGATAACTGGACTCAGTAAAAAAAACATCATTCAGAAGTGACTTCGAAGGGAACTGAACCAGTTTACTTTGCGGTGGAGTTTTTTCAGATTGCGGTGGTACGTTGAAGATTGGTGATTCTTCTAAAACAGTATAAACAGAAGACTGGCTTCGATGTATTGGGATGGCAGGATCGGAACCCGAAGCACAAACACTGTTGTAGAAAAAATCTCTGGTGCCCTTCGATTCTACTTTTATTTGTATAGTATTCTCATTCGTGGATTTTCTTTGATTTTTAAGAATGCATTGAAAATGCTCGGCTTCTTTTCGGACTGCTCTAAGCCGTTTACTTTCAGATTTCGTATAAGTGGATGGACACGACAAGAAAGATCTTCGGGACCGACCTGATTGCGTTGCTTGATCTGTATGCCTCTCTAAACTAATTTTATGTTTTGGGTATTTTAAAGGTGGTTTGCATGCCTGCAGTGCTTCACATAAAAAGGTTATTTGGCTGTTAATTTTATGAATACCTTTCACGCCTTTCACTACCGTTTCACTAGCTTGACACGACTGGGTTGACTGGCGTGTCGAAAATCTTTTCTCCAAAGGCTTGGTGTGGTGCGAAGGGCGGATATATTTCTGACAAGATTCCCTTATAATCTCCATTTTATGGCTATCGTTTAAAATGCTGGACAGACTTCTAACATTGTTCATATTTTGCTCATTCACAAAACATTGTATCGGTTTTTTTACTGTATGAGAGCTTTCATAAACTTTACGCTTAAAAGTTTTTTTGTAGAAATCTGCTTCATCATAAAGTAAGTAATGGCAACGTGATGGAGTGGTGGTTCCTTCATCACAGTTTGTACTGAAGGCTGCGCTTGCAGATTCAATCTTTGATAGACTTAATCGACTACTGCCATCTTCAAAATCAGAACTATCTGAGTGTGCTTCAATGTATTCAGGATTATAGGAACTTACACTTATCTTTGTCTCGTCCATGTTAGTTTTTCCTTTTTTTGAGTAACATAATGATAACCGGGAAGTTATTTGTAGCGGTAGAATGTAGATCAGTCTTATTTTTATTGCATTTTTATATTTTTTTGTATTTTTTGCATTTTGTTGTTTTTGTGTCATCAATTGAAATGGATCATTGAAATATGAGTGAGCGATCCACTGACATTTTGTGGCAAAACATGACAGCAAGAAGAATTCCCGCAATTTATATATTTAAAATCTTTTTTGGAATATATTTGCCTTTTTGCCTGAGTATTCATGTTTCTTCATAGATATAGACATAGAAAAAATAAGTTAATGCTTTAGTACTGCCTTTGATTCGATAGTTGCTCAACTCTACGTAATTTGTGTCCCATAGAACACAAGGAAGACCTCAGTGTCCGCCTTTATAAATAATAAAATAATAATAATAAAATCATTTATTTTCAGGCAACTAGGCCCATAGATAAATACCTTACAGACTAACATACATATAAAATATTATTTAACAATACTGAAACTTAATTAACACTATTTCCCGGGTGTTTTTCCGGGGGTGTCTATAACCGGGAATCTCCCTCGAAAACGGTGGAACACCACGAACTCCGGCTTTGAAAATAGCATGGTGATGCGATTCCAACGGTTTCACTCTCTGGAGACCTAAGGGAACTTTTGTCTTCTGCCGTATGTACTCGACGACGTCTTGCACCTCAGTGCTGTAGTGCAGTCGCGTCAAGTACACAGACGTGCTCGGAGCTTCAGCCCGCAGACTCACTTCCGGGTCCGTCGCTGCCGTCCCGCAGCGATTCTTGTCGATTCTTGTTGTTTATGTGTGTCAAGATAGAATAGTCCTTCTATCCTGTCCTACTAATTTACAAACCCGAAAGTTTGTGATGATGGATATGTTTTACTCCTTTACGCAAAAACTACCAAACGGATTTTGCTAATACTTTGCAGTTATATTTGTTAGATATTAGAATAACACATAGGCTACTTAATTTTTCAAAATCCCCAAAACTTGTTAGAAATAAATGAAAAAGACAGTTACTAATACTTTACTGAATAGAAATAACCCTTCACTCTTCACTCTTTTACACTACTCATAATATAACTATTTTTTAACTAGTAAAACAAAAGTGGGGTTCCATTTTAACATTCACAAAGCGGGCTGCGTTTTGAAACAAAGCAAAGGCTGTTATTATTATCGGAATTAAACGGTGAATTAATATTCTGAGGTGATACGTCATGCTGGAAGCGTCGAGCATTGGAAGAAGGGACTGTGTACTGTGATTGAAGGTGTTTGATACTTGGAGCATAGGAGTTCTATTTTCAACTAATCTAGTAGGTAAATGTGACTGTGAATTGCTCTTATTTGACTACTCCGAAAGTTGCACCTTTTACTAAACACAAATACAAACAATTGTGCATAGAATAGCATTACAACTATCACAATACGAAAATCACTTAAAAAACAAATGCTCAGAAAAAACAGAAGAAAACTGGAAAATGTTATGTTGAATTCAGCAGGCCGAGTACGATAGTGACAGCGCCGCAACAACAACGCGGTCCTAAGTCAAAATGTCGACATTGACAACGGGACCCTCGCGCAATCAAAGTGAAGTTTCAGCGTGAGCCGAGCGCGAGTTTGTCATTATCGTGCTAGAGCTGCCGTTGTCCTACTTCTAATATTATCATTATTTTAAAATAAACGCCTATTTTTTAACTCTTTGCACATCAATCAGATGCTTATTTTACCATAAGAACTGTAAGTATTGTCTCATATAACTATGAGACAATACTTACTGTTACCACAACTGTGCATTCTGTGCTGTTGCGATAAGAGCGGCTTTGCAACGAAATTGGAGTATCCTGATGCGCTGGCCTCTGTACATAATTTAACCATAATATTGCAACATACGTTTTACGCCTAAAAAATAAAATAAAGGTTTCTATAAATACAATAAAATAATATTTGTGTTCTTTACTCTTCTATGTTAAAAATAATAAATTTTATTTATGATACAAATGAAGTAAAAGATTTCTTTTTTATTTATTAATAAAGGGTTCTATCTTGACCACAATCTAGCCCAAGGGCAAAGATGCGGTCGAGGATGTAGCAAGCTCACCCAGAAGAAGCCTATTCACTCGAACTCAAAAGAGATTCGGGTTATATGAACTCGGAAATACAGACGCAGGCAGGGAATTCCAATTCAAGTCAAGATAATAGTCAAGGTACATAATAGTTTGAAAGAAAAAATTAAGGTTTCGAAAATTGGTTTTCATACGAAGATCAAACAGCAGTAAACGCCATCAAAGCAAAATTTGTATACCACAAAGCTGTAAATCAGCTCTGTTTAGTAACAGTATTTTAAAAATGTGTGCTAAGATATATAATCACCTTCCGACGCAGATACTTCAAGTGGAGACTGTCACTATGTTCAAAAACAAACTTTATGAATTCTTGACAAGAAAATGTTATTATAGTATTAATTTATTTTTAGAAGACGTATGAATAATTTTATCACATTTTATAAATAATTTTTATTAATATTTCAATTATAAATGAATATTTGTATGCCGAATGGCTGGTCATATTGGAACTAAAATGTCATTTCTATATTTAAGATCTTATGTACATATGGTCCACAAATAAATGATTTGATTGATTGATTGATTGATTGAACAATTCCAAATCTAAGTATCAACTCACATTGCTCCTCGAAAACTAGGCAACGCGTCACATTATAAAATAATGGGAATGGAAAAAAAACACCGCCGAAGGTGAATGCCAGAGCGCGTAGTTCTAAAATAATGAATCGGCCGAAAGGGTTATAATGCCAGGGGTGTAGGGTGCAGCCCTTATAATCATAGGTGATCTAATACCGGCTGTTTTTTTCTCAAACAACGGCCATTAAATTTCGGTCAGTTGGTCTTATTTTTTTTTGGGATTGGGGACATTATTTACGTACCTATTTACCGGGAAAGTATCAATTTGCTGCCCGGTATCTCAGTTCGCATGTTTAAAAATGATGTTTAAATGTGAAACAATATAAAATTAATGATCATTATATAAATAGCAAATCAATATAAGTAATTTAAAAAAAAGCTCTAAAATTAAAAGTTTTGTATAATCCCGACATTCGATTGCTTGTAAATATAGCTAAGAAGCATCTCGATTAAGTCAGCTTACAAACAAAAAAAAACCGTAACGAAATCTGTCCTTTCTACGATTCTAGGAGCTACGATGCCATAGACAGACACAAAGATATACAGACATGCAGATACAGATATACACACGTCAAACTTATAACACCCCTTTTTTGGCTATAATGCCAGGGGTGTAAGGGTGCAGCCCTTATAATCATAGGTGATCTAATACCGGCCTGTTTTTTTTTCTAACAATGGCCATTAAGTTTCGGTCAGTTGGTCTTCTTTTTTTGGGATTGGGGACATTATGTCATATTTAACCCTCCGCATACCAGGTGGGGTCTAATAAACCCCAGGCGGTGAAAAATCGATATATTTTCAAAAATTTTCGTGCGCGTAATCTGAAGCTCTCAGTAGCTGGAGTTGCGACGTTCTTACACTGGCAAGTACCATTAGTTTAGTGGTGCGTGCGTTTTTTAGGGCTCTAGATGCGTTTTTGTTTAGAATTGTTGTTATTTGAGCATATACAAAATGCAATTATGGCGAACTAAAGAACTCCTACCTCGAGATTGAAGTAAAAATTTAAAGATGTATCATCGTTGTTCAATTTTTTTAAATTTAGTCAGTTTAATTACAAAAATTGGTAATTATCAATTCTTAGGGTGTTTCAAGTCTAAATTATTAGTCAGAAGATGACATTTTCGCTACCCTTTTTCAACAAACCATTTAATCTATTTCATTTTTTTAATATATAGTGCTACTCAGGTTATGTTCAATTTCAAAAATATGCAATAATAATTCAGTACCCCTATTCCTATCTGATTACAGCGACCATTTTGTTAGGGTATGTCAGACCCCACCTTGTATGGCATGTTACAAATTTTTACCTGGTATGCCGAGGGTTAAATCTAAAATTAAAAGTTTTGTACAACCCCCGACATTCGATTGCTTATAAATATAGCTAAAAAGCATCTCGATTAAGTCAGCTTACAAACAAAAAAAAACAACGGGTTGCACTCCGGGAGTGCCCGGCAGAAGTTAAAACTTGAACATATATTACTTCCTTGCGGTCTAAGAAGTTTTCACTTCACCCTCCGTCTTACGAATTTTTGATCAGGATCACGTGACCCTGACGCGAGTTTAACATTTTTTACCCATCCAAAAAGTGCACTACGCCGCTAAAGAAGTTTTCACTTCAAAAACCGCAAGTAAATCTGTCCTTCGTTTAGAAGCTACGATGACACAGACAGACACAAAGATAAACAGATACACGTGCATACAGAGACCCAAACACACAGATACACTCGTCAAACTTATAACACCCCTCTTTTTTGTCAGGCTTTCCCGTGGGAGTTTGGGAAAATCATGTACCCTGTGTTCATCGCGGGCATTCTATGGTGAAAGAATTGTTCAAATCGGTTCTGTAGTTTCAAAGCCTATGCAATGCAAACAAACAATCAAATCTTTCCTCTTTATAATATTAGTTTAGATAGAACGAAATAAGTATTTACGCAACATGTGGCATCTCAACCGTTTATAGCACATGTGCTCCTAAAAACAACTTAAAAAAAGAATTGGGCCAGATTTTTACAATTGAACTTTTTGTTTGAGTTGCGCTGCAAAACGATATAACAAACTGTAACACGTGGTTGTGTTGGTGAGGGTAGCGCCTAGCAGTTGACGACAAAAACACCGATGTTCTTCACAAAGTTTATTAATGACACTCGTATTACAATGATAGTTGAAGTTATAAAAGGTCTTTAAGTCTAATATTGTTCTTTGCACTTTAACTTTGGTTCAGTTCAACACACTATTGTCTTTGCACTTTGCACTTAACGGGACGCGGATGGCACTAGGGTAACGCTCGCGGTATACGACGCGCGGGGTTCGAGTAGAGTCGCGATGCGCGACACGGAACGCGCGTAAAGTCGCGGTGCGCGGTACGGATCGCGCGTAGAGTCGCGACGCGCGGCACGGAGGTGCGCGTAGAGTACTTTGAGATCACGATACGCGCGCGTTTACTATGCGCGAGGACCTGAGGCGCCTTTGCTAGTAGGTGTGTGCAATATTCCACAGCACCGGACAGTGTGGGCTGGGGCACTAGGAATAGAGGCTAGTTTGCTAGGCTTACACTATGTGTATAGTACCACAACACCGAGCACAGCCGGCCGGGGTATTGCGTCCTTGCTAGAAAGACTCGGAGATCTGTGTGTGACGTTCCACAGCACCGGACAGTGTGGGCTGGGGCACTAGGAATAGAGGCTAGTTTGCTAGGCTTACACTATGTGTATAGTACCACAACACCGAGCACAGCCGGCCGGGGTATCAGGACAGATACTCCTAGCTTAGGCAATCCTGACAGCAATGATCCGCGGAGCCGAGCAAAGCATGGGAGCTAGAACAGAGGCTAGTTTGCTAGGCTTACACTGCGTGTTAGAACCCATCCAGAGCTGGTCGGGATATCACTCCCAGGAGCCCGTAGGCGAGAAAATGCGCTCTGACTAAGGAGACGCCGGTTTATATATTGTGCCGATCCTTTGTTTTTAGCGGTGGTGAGGGAAGCTTTCCTGAGAAATCGCCGTAACGGTCGGGACTCATCACATGTGCACAACACTTGGGCCGTTGCCGTAGGACGAACGCTGGTTGAAACAATAGAGGCGGGCCGCCGCAGGTAGTTGACGCGCGCCCTTTAGGGTCCCTTGTGCTATATTTGTGACGTTGTTGATTTTAAATAATTGCGGCGTGCTACAGTCTCCCCCTCTGCTCCGAAGACGTCCCGGCGAGGAAGCAGTAACTTCAGTAGCACGCGAAATTTTCTCTGGGATCCTCTTCTTTTTTGGAAGGCTGGTCATGGCGTGGTGCTGGTTTCTTATTTCCAGCAGGCTTCGCTTTTTTCGCAATTAGACTTTTGACCAAGACCAGGTCATTGCGTTTATGGTTTGATGACGAGCGGAACTTTCTTCTCTTCTCTGGGCTTATTTGAGCTTCTAGTACTTCCTTGATCGCTGCCATAAGTGGTAGAAGTATGAGTAATATCATGAGGGCAATATCGAGGGCGAAGATTCCGAAGGCGATGATTAGTCGTTGGCCCCTGGATATATCATCAGGAAGCCTTAATTTTCGCTTCTTTGATGAGTAGCCTCTCTCGGCGGTTTTTGGCATTGGCATTCGTCTTGTAGAAGCTACTGAATCCTTATATTTCCCCTCCCCCTGGTTTGAAGTTTCTCTGATCACGTTGTCGATACAGATTCTTTTCTTGATGCGGGGCTTGGAGTTATCTTCTGGTCTTGAAGCCAGTGTTTCAGTGTGTTCTTTCTCCTGCACTACCTTGGCTATATTTTCATATTGATTTTCTGTTCGATCAGCTGAACTCTTCTCCAGCAGTGTGGCGTATTCATCGTTAGGCCTTGCTTCTAGTTCGCTGATGAAATCAATGGTGCAGAAACCTAAGTCCAGCTCTCCCCTTGGACTGTGCGGCGATGTTGTATTGCAGTTGGGGCACTTACTACGTACAACCCCTGGAGAACCACGTCCGTAGCAGGCAAATCTAGGTGCGGTTGTGTTGCAGTTAGCTGGGCGTGTATCTTCCTTACACGGGTCTGTTGTGTCCATTTGTTCTTGCGTGGGTTTTCCTTCACGCTTTCTCTTTCGGCACTCTTCTTCAATATGGCCGAGATTGTGGCAGTAATGACATTTCTTGCGAGCTCTTGTGCTCGTTGATTCTTCTTGGTCGGCGACGGCTTGCCGACGGTGCAGGTCTTTTTCCTGAAGGATTTCTTCTGCGCTTCTGGCAGCTTCTAGTAACTCATTGAATGACTTGATAGAGTTCCTAGGTACTTTGCTTCGTATCTCGATGTGAAGTTGACCAAACACCATGTCTAATTGGTGTATCTCGCTCGGCAACGGAGCGGGTAGTTGAGCAATCAATGCTCTCTTCTTCGCAATGAAGCTCTCGGTCGCTGACGGGGCGATTTGCTCGATCCCCACAATCTCTTTATAAAGGAGGTAACCGGCTTTCTTTGGTGCGAAGGCATGGCGCAACCGGGTCTCGAACTCTTCCCATGAGTTTATTTCCGTCTTCACTCCTTGCCACCATACTGCGGCTTCATCGGTGAGTAGAAGCGGTAGACCGGCGATAGCGTCGTTGTCGGTGATCTCTTCAATCTTCTTGTAGATGGAAGTGGCTGATAGGAATGCTTCCACTACTTCAGCGTTACGGTCCCCTTTGAATCTTAGGGAGCATTGTGCGAATGTGCCTTTCTTCTTCCCATTGACAATAGCTGAGAACATGCGTTGAAATTGATCTTCGGTGAGTGCCATCCTCGTAGCTTTGCGTTGGGCACGGGTTCTTGCGAAGTTAGCCAGGGCCGCGACGTTGGGCGCCAATTGTAACACGTGGTTGTGTTGGTGAGGGTAGCGCCTAGCAGTTGACGACAAAAACACCGATGTTCTTCACAAAGTTTATTAATGACACTCGTATTACAATGATAGTTGAAGTTATAAAAGGTCTTTAAGTCTAATATTGTTCTTTGCACTTTAACTTTGGTTCAGTTCAACACACTATTGTCTTTGCACTTTGCACTTAACGGGACGCGGATGGCACTAGGGTAACGCTCGCGGTATACGACGCGCGGGGTTCGAGTAGAGTCGCGATGCGCGACACGGAACGCGCGTAAAGTCGCGGTGCGCGGTACGGATCGCGCGTAGAGTCGCGACGCGCGGCACGGAGGTGCGCGTAGAGTACTTTGAGATCACGATACGCGCGCGTTTACTATGCGCGAGGACCTGAGGCGCCTTTGCTAGTAGGTGTGTGCAATATTCCACAGCACCGGACAGTGTGGGCTGGGGCACTAGGAATAGAGGCTAGTTTGCTAGGCTTACACTATGTGTATAGTACCACAACACCGAGCACAGCCGGCCGGGGTATTGCGTCCTTGCTAGAAAGACTCGGAGATCTGTGTGTGACGTTCCACAGCACCGGACAGTGTGGGCTGGGGCACTAGGAATAGAGGCTAGTTTGCTAGGCTTACACTATGTGTATAGTACCACAACACCGAGCACAGCCGGCCGGGGTATCAGGACAGATACTCCTAGCTTAGGCAATCCTGACAGCAATGATCCGCGGAGCCGAGCAAAGCATGGGAGCTAGAACAGAGGCTAGTTTGCTAGGCTTACACTGCGTGTTAGAACCCATCCAGAGCTGGTCGGGATATCACTCCCAGGAGCCCGTAGGCGAGAAAATGCGCTCTGACTAAGGAGACGCCGGTTTATATATTGTGCCGATCCTTTGTTTTTAGCGGTGGTGAGGGAAGCTTTCCTGAGAAATCGCCGTAACGGTCGGGACTCATCACATGTGCACAACACTTGGGCCGTTGCCGTAGGACGAACGCTGGTTGAAACAATAGAGGCGGGCCGCCGCAGGTAGTTGACGCGCGCCCTTTAGGGTCCCTTGTGCTATATTTGTGACGTTGTTGATTTTAAATAATTGCGGCGTGCTACAAAACTTAAATTTACATATCAATCTTGATAAAGTATATCAATTTCAACCTTACCGCCTTCTTAATAGGGATACTCATAAATTATTATAAGTGATTTATTGGTAGTATTTATAAAGAAGCGGTATTAGTAAGATATTTATTTAATTAATTAGCTTATGTTATTTGACTATGTATTCCAATAAGGTATTATTTATCGTGTCACTATTATTGTTCCCCGTGTTGTACACTTTTGCCCGCTCCAATACTATTTCTCTCTCACTTAAGAGGTTAGCTGGAAGAGAACTCACTTTGAGTTAAGCTCGCCATTGTGTATGTCATTACACAATGGCCATTGTGTATGTTTACAAATTTTTTTGTAAAATGTTTGTGTACAATAAAGTATAAATATTTTTGTAATTTCTAAAATTGTTATTTTTAATTAGAATCTCCATACACTCACTCCTATATTCTTCTTCGGGATAGGCAGAAAGAGGCAAGCGAATCTCTTTTTAGTTCGTGTGAATAGGCATCTTCTGAGTGAGCTCGCTTTATCGACCACTAGAAGCGCTTGTAGACCAGTGGCTCTCGCTAATCGTAACCGTGAGGTTAAGCAACGTACACAGAGGCAGGGAACCCAATGGGTGACCAAAGTGTCAATTTATCACGAGGCGTTTCCGTGGTTCGAAGGGCACGTTAAGCTGTTGGTCCCAGCTGCTTTCGTTTGACTACAATCGTTAAAACCAAGTCAGAGGTCATTGTGAGGTTATGAAAACTCTGGCACCAGGGTTAGCCAAGTTTGCCTCACACTTGACTATACCTACACGAAGAAATTAGAAGAATGTAAAGTCAGTGGCGAACCCATAAATAAATAAAAATATTTAATAACATAAAATCTTGATGCCGAATAGATTATTTTATTTATCAATCTCTATACCGACAAAGTAGAGCAAGGAAATGAAACATGTACCTGCACATTAGATGTTATTTTTGCGTTGTAAAGGCATGAATTACATTAATAACAGTACATTAATTTATTCATAGCCCATTAGTAGAACATGTTCGTTCAATGAAGTTGTTCTATACTTAATATGATACAGATTTATACAACCTTATGCTTAGAATGGACAGGTTTTAAGGTACTTTAAGTTAAATAAGACAACGACAGTTTTGTATGATGTTTTCCACGCTATAACTAGGTACTGCAACGGTGTGTCTTGGGGGCGTTCAATTAAAAGACTTGATTTCTCTTCTGTATATGGTTATAATCAAAATCTGCACATCCGTTACAATTTTTATTTCACTATCCTATTTGCACGCCTACGAACGTATTTTACAACTTATTCCGCGAGCTCACTACAATGAATTCACATTTTTTCAATGAATGGCGCAAGACCAGATCTTCAATCATTTCGAATCTTGACATCGAATACCATTTCAAACCTTTTAAATTGATATTCGAATTATCTTCTTCGAAATGACCGAATGAGAAAGAAGTTGCGTTATGCCCGATCCTCCGTGAAGGTCTGCATACCACGGTACCTACCTACTAAAAACTTGACAGTGTTGTATGAGTTAAATTTATTTAGTTAGGGAGATTCTAGAAGGAGAATTTACCCATGAAACTCAACTTTCTTGACGAGTGTTTGTTGTGAAATTTTCTAAAAATAACTCTAAAATTAAAAAAAAATTATCACCACCGACACTCGATTGCTTATTTTAAACGGCTGAACCAATGTTTATTAAATACTAGCATTCCGCTCGGGACTTCGTTCCCGTGGGAATTCGAGAAAATTATATAGCCTATGTCCATCGGGGATAATGTAGTTTTCTAGTTTTTTGGAGCATATTCAATGCAAACAAACAAACAATCAAATCTTTCCTCTTTATAATATGCATAGATAGCTAAATATCACCATCTCGATTACGTCAGCTTTAAAAAAAAACACATCGAATTGGTCCACTCTTTTAGGAGCTGCGATGCCACAGACAGACACACAGATACACAGACATACAGATACACAGATACACACGCCATACGGTGTTATAAGTACAACTCCCCTCTTTTTTGTGGGGGTGGGTTAAAAAATGGCGAGGCACGTCAATAATTTATCAATGTGCAGTGAATGGTATATGTAGGAAAGAATGTCATGTCAAGTCCCTACGAGTAATACAAGATGATTTTTTAATAGCAAAGGTGTGATAATAGTTTTTTTATGTAAAAATGCCCATAACTTGTGTCTAACACTAAATAAAGCTCGCATTTATTCTAAATTTCGATATTCGGAAATATATTTGACATTTTCTTACTATACAGGGCTTTAGGTAAATCTCTTTCAACCTCTCAGGTGGTTAATTAGTCCATGAAACTGAACAACTTCCCAAAGAACATAGGTCAAAATACGAAAAAAAAATTTTGAGTTCCCATACAAACTTCATCAGCATTATATAGCGCATTTTGTATGGGAGGTCAAATTTTTTTTTTCGTATTCTGATCTATGTTCCTTGGGGAAAGTTGTTCAGTTTCATGGACTTATTAACCGCCCGAGAGGTTGAAAGAGATTTACCTAAAGCCCTGTATATGTATTTGTAAATATTTTTGTACGAGTGAGACAGGTGAGTCGTAACGATATATCAAAGCCAATAAAATCGAGCAAAACATAATAAGTATTATAATCCTGACAGGTTTTTTATTTGTTATGGATTTCTTTGGGCTTACTATATCACTATGTCAGTTTTGTTTTTTTAAACGAAAATCATGAAAAGTTTCCTTTTTTACTCGTTTAACGTATTTTTTACATTAGAAATTCACAAAATACGCAAAGAAAATTCAAGACGTTATTTTAAAAATGCACTTCAAAAAAGAATACCCTAAAGAAAAAAAACAATTTAAATTTGGAACGCGGCGGGCACGTCAATCCGCGAATTTGATTTGATTGGACGATTCCCGAGAGATGCGCGCACGATCCTCGAAATAGGGGAAATTGGGAAAAATAAAACTTTTATTGCCACACGTGAGTTAAGCCAGCATAAGTTGACCCTAACAACCCTTATTTTACTTAATATTTTAGAGTAAGTATGTTAGTAAGGGGGGTCAGAGTAAAGTGGTTGTTGTTGTGTAGGGTAACCAATCCAGGGTTAGTTCGATTGATTGGCAAAGGGCGATTTGGCAATTCCTCGCAGGGGTGCACGCTTCGAGTATGTGTATGTGGGTGGGCCAAGCACATAAACATTGCACGTATGTGGTAATGTGCAGATATGAGACGCCACCCTAATTTAAGCAGCCAATAATGTCACTACAGAAAGAACTTCCACGCTGAACTAAGTTTGTGCCAGCTGCCAACTCTTCCCCGGCATACTCTAGAAGCCAGTAAGCGGACGCGAGGGTATTGCTGTCTTACCAGCCCATATTTTTTTTAATACGTCCCCACTGAGGGGCACGAGTCTCTCTTCAAAAAGGGGATTTAGACTATAGTCCACCACGCTGGCCTAATGCGGGTTGGTGGACCGAATTTTTCCTTCACCGTTTAGCAAGTGATAATTAGAAATCCGTACATAAATCCGAAAAGACGAATTTAGTGGTACCAGGATTTGAACCCGCGACCTTCGGATTACGAGTCCGGCTCATTACCAATTGGCCTATCACCGCCGTATTGCTGTATCGTAATCAAATACATAGAGTTATGTTTGTTCTCGTTCTGGTACTTATTTACTGAACCAAACATATGGTTATGATTACTGGTACCTACCATAAAATTACCAAGCATGTTCAATGATTCATAATGACAACTCAGTAGTCAAGTATGTCGTAAGTCGTAACTCGCTGTATTGTGTACTATGTATGACTATTTCGTTGTAAAATAATTGTAACATGAAATTAATACTTTGTAATTGTATTAGGCAACGGTAGCCCGATCCGAACGCTCCATTCTCTAATCAATCATTGCTTACCATTCAAAGTTAAATTTAGAATAGTTTGAATAAAATCCCTTTGACCGAATACAATCCTTAATCAAAAGAAATAGAGTCAATTTTCGGGTGGGAAATGTTTTGACAGTTGAATAGCAAGATGGCGACGTGCAGTCAACAAATCCGCGCGCCTACGCGGCTTAAGATGCGTTCACACGACACGACAGTTAGAAAATAAATAAATATCACAGAGCTAACACCTTTCTCCATATTTCAAGTGTCTTACTGTTTTAGTGAAGTGGATTTTTTAAGCTTCAAGACATGTTGGTTGGTAGTATGGCGTTATTTTGTTATGTGCATAGATAGTTTAGTTAACAGTCATTGTCAGTTTGAAACAATGTCTACTGATCTTGAAGGTTGCAAGTACGATTTCCGACACTCCCTGGCAACACTAGACATTGGCGAAATCTACCAAAGGATCGCCACAACTGGAGAAATTGATTGAACGATTCCCGACTAAGATAAATATTCGAACACAAAATGTTCAATGATTTTCAAGTATTTGTGGAGAGACTTGTGGTTATTGTACGTACTTACAAAAAGTATATATCAGTTATTTATCACCCATATTTAAAGCCTTGCTTAGTTTAAGGTTAGATGATGAATTGTACATGAATTAAAACAAAACTTAGAGATTGCATTTCAAATACCAAAACTAAGAATCGTACTTCTTAAATCTCATAAATAAATAGTTGAGTAAAACAGTAAGCAATCGAAACTTACACAATACATATATCCAAATAATTTAGCTAATTTTTATTACTATACATGGATAAGGGGTAGTCCTTTTTTTTGTTTATTCTAATCTTATTTCTTTACACTTAAGCTTTGGCAATAAAAAAAACACTCGTGTATAATATTTTCAATCCTTGAATAAACATATGAGTAAAAACTCCGATTACTAAGTAATGTACTAGATTTTCCATTTATGTATAGACTCAACTATTTGTAATTCCAGTCCGTAGATTTATTGAAATAAGTAGAAACAGCAAACATAAACTTGACTGCATGAAGCCGTTTTCCTTCAATTTATATTTAATACAAGCCGTAAATTGCCTTCTGGCATCTACCTACATAATCTCTAGTTTATTAGTCACAAATCCACATCAACATAATCACAATTTAATTCTTTAACCGCCAAGAAATAAATCTCATATGGAAAACTGATGCGTAGTAGTTCGGTTTTACATTCCGCTGAATGTATTTGAAATCATTTGAATATAAAATGTAGTGCATTAGCATACGAGCAATCAGTCGCGACTCAAAATTTCGAAATCATTGTTCATTGTGACGTCAAGAATTCAAGATCCCTTGAAAGGTTCCCACGGGGGACGCTAGGCGTATGCAAAACGAGCGATTGTCAGATTTCAATGTGAACGCACCCGGTAGCTAAGATATTTAAATTTGGAATACAATATTTATTTTTCGCGAATTATAATTCAAAATACTTCTGGCTTTTGGCGGGAACTCGACGTAAGTGGTTGTTATACAGCCGATTGCATTTTGATAGTGAGAGAAAGATACAATCAATACTTAAGTATAGTTCAAGAGTTGAGTCTCCTTCTGTAATACGGGCAATACAGTACATTTAAAAAAACAACTTTGAACAAAAAAAACTGCAAACAAGTCACAAATGTTCCGAACTAAACATAATTTACAAGAGAATGATTTGAGTTTAATTTATTGATGATGATGACAAATAATAATATTCACGAAATCAATTCTTTTGAGAGATAAAAGCTATACATTTTAATAAATACAAGCGCAAGATAATAAAGTTAAAATATTGATATTGAAGATCAACTTTCTAACCGGCGGCGGCGTCAACCGTTACTTTGGTTGGCACATAATTTAAAAGTATTTATTAATTATATTTTCAACCACAATTTTATACAAGTTTAAACTAGTTTTTAAACCGGTAAATATTTGAGTAAGTTGAGGAAATTGTCACAAATATAGAAAGTTGATCTTTTTATATTTTTAAATTCACGATACCTTCTAATAATTCAGTGCACACGTCCAATGTTCACCTTACACCACAAAATTTTAGTTACATAAGGTATCAATAAATTCCATACGCATATATATAACTCACTCCACTATATGTATTATACTTCTATAATATTATAAATGCGAAAGTCTGTAGTCTGTATGTCCATCTTTCACGCTTAAACTACTGAACCGATTTTGATGAAATTTGATACAGAGATCTATCTATTGGAGCCTATTGGAGCCTGGGAAAGGGCATAGGCTACATTTAATCCCACAGTTGGGCATAATATAACCTGTAGATATAACCGCGGGCGGAAAGCTAGTAGTTATATAAATATAGGACCTAGTTCAACTCAAGATCCTTAGGTAAAGATAGAAGCGGATTTAATTTTAAAAGTGAAATAGTCGCAACTCTAGTAATCAGTTGCACGGTTTGACAATTTTGACATCTTTCAAAATGAAAGTTTCATATAATCAATATGACATAATAAACTGCGCAATAAGCTAAATTTTAATTAATTTTGTATTATCTTCTTTTTGGGTTTTTTTGAAACACGTTGTATAAGTAAATAGCAATTTATGCGTGTGGTATAATATTCTTGACTATAGAAAAGAGAATTTTCAAGTTGACAATAAACAATATAAAGTACATACACAACCATACCTATAACAATAGTATGTCAAAAAGATATAATTAACACAGTATTACCTATAATTTCCTTACGCAGTGCGTCGTTTTTATTGAAATATGTATAACGCAGATGTGCAAAACACAATTATATCAGCCAGTACTTAAAACATGCAAATTTTAATAACTATACACAATGTATGAAACATCTACCAACAATACTAAATAGGCCAACAATAATAACTTTAAAAAAAATAGCAGATGCACTTAAAACAAAAATGAATTCATTTTTTTTCATTTCCTGCAGTTTTATTATAATGACAATTATTTTTTTGAGGACTAGAAAAAGTTAACCCTTTCAGGTTTTTTCAAAGTAGAGCTAAAGTGTCTAGAAAAAAGGTTTGGGGTAGATTTAACGCTGTGTATGCAAATTAAGCGAAAGTATATGCGCACGAAATATTGTATAGAATAGGGGTCGAGTTTTGGCTTTGACTCAATTTTACCGGTAACTTTTTTTTAAATTAATAAAAAACTAAAAGCTCAATGATTTAGATTGGATCTCATTTTTTTATAAGCCTTACAGGGGTCCATTTTGTATGAATTGGTATTTTTGTAAATACGTTTGCAAGCTGATAAGACGTATTTCCGAGTTTTTCTTAAATTGGGTGAATTAAAACAGTAGTTATCGAAAGTTATGGATGCGAATCAACCCACTATAGGTCGGTACTGAAAGTTTTTGTCCAAAGAAAATAGAAAGATAGGAAGAAATTAGCATGATCCTAATAAACAATTTTAATCTTAAAATTAATAATGTATAGGATTTCGTATTTTGACCGGTATGAGCTGAGTGGAGGTAAGCTCAAATAATTCAAAATATTAAAAAAAAAACTATGTGACCGTCAGACAAGAAGCCTACTATAGTATTACAACTTGGGCGATCGGCTAAATGCTGTAGTATGAAAAATCAAACAGAAAGGGTGAATTTCCCCATGAAACTAAAAATATTTCCATTCACGATCCACTGTCCCATTTCTTCGCTTAACCTTACTGATCGTTTCCGAGCAGTAAACGTCACTAGGACGCGAACGCTAATGAGCATAGGTAACCAAAAATAGCTTTACCAATCCTTTAATTTAAAAAAAAATTCGTAAAACCACCCGCATGGGCCATACTTCCCTATAAAGAAGTGCACACACTGAGTTCTTTTGTTTTATAGTTTTAAAGCGTCCATAAGAACAATGGTTTAATTGTCCCTGGCGCCCCTTGTCGAGACCTATTCTTTTATGCAAATGAATATTATTCGGGGCTCATTTTTTTTGTTTTAAACGCCATGCGGGTGATGCACGTGTGTTTTCGCCTTTATTATTATTTTTTGGAAGTTATTTCGACAAGGGGTTATAATTGTAAAGGTATGTGGATGTTTTATAGGTTTGTATACTTAGGAGTATTTTTATACTAGCTCTCCGCCTGCGATTTTGTTCATGTAAGAAAGTCGCCTAAGTCACACGATTTTTTTCCCGATGTTCAATTTAAAACAAAAACAAAAGAAAACTTTATATTTTATTGATAAAACTAAAAACTGAGATCCTCTTTATTACATAGAGGTACTCTAAAATAGTTAGCAAAACTTTATGGGCTGATTTATACAACTGAACAACTTTCCCTAAGGAATCTATATGACATTAAAAAAAATGACTTCCCATACAAAGGCGAATCAGCTTTCGCTGAAGTTAAACGGAGACCATATTTCGGCCTATGTTCCTTGGGTAAAGTTGTTCAGTTTTGTGCGTTGATTCACATCATTTTTCGCTTAGTAATTCAAAGTCATCCAAAGAGATAAGAGGGTAGAATTAATTTTTCAATTATCATATTCTTTCATATCTAATAATGCGTTTTGTCAGGCAATAAAGATTAGCCTTACAAAATTAGCCAATAAAATAATAATCTAATAAGAAAATGTAATTGAAAAAACAAAAATGCAAAAAGAGTGTTTCCGCCCGGGATCGAACCGGGGGCCTTGTGCGTGTGAAGCACACGTGATAACCACTACACTACGGAAACTTGAAAGCAATATGCG
Source organism: Aproaerema taeniolella (assembly GCA_949987775.1). NCBI lineage: Eukaryota > Metazoa > Arthropoda > Insecta > Lepidoptera > Gelechiidae > Aproaerema > Aproaerema taeniolella. The sequence goes on along the minus strand of OX465258.1, from coordinate 14,992,569 downwards.
AAATTACTATTTGGTTTCTGTGATTGTACTCCCGCTACGTCACGTACATTTTAACCCCCGGCAAGAAAAAAGGTTTGTTATAAATTTGACGTGTGTCTGTTTGTGGATGCGTTTTTTTTTTGAACGCTGACGTAATCGAGATGGTTCTTAACTAGCTATATTTGATTAAAATTAGTTCAGCCGTTTAAAAGTATACTTACTTGCACATTTTTTTTTAATTAGAGCTCTGAAAGAAAAAATCGTTTAAAATATTTAAACCGAATTTTATCCAGTGTAGGACGGACAAATTTTGTCTAGTGGAGTTATTCTTTGGCAACATTAGGGCTCTTAATTAAAAACCGGCCAAGTGCGAGTCGGACTCGCGCACGAAAGGTTCCGTACCATTAAGTATCTATAAAAACGAGCAAAAAATCACGTTTTTTTTATGGGAGCCCCCTGAATTCTTTATTTTATTCTATTTTTTAGTATTTGTTGTTATAGTGGCAACAGAAATACATCATCTGTGAAAATTTCAACTGCCTAAATAGCCTAACTATCACGGTTCATGAGATACAGCCTGGTGTCAGACGGACGGACGGACGGACAGCGGCGTTTTAGTAAAAGGGTCCCGTTTTAACCCTTTGGGTATGGAACCCATTTTACTAAGTAAGCTCAAATACTTTTTTCGACTTGGGTTCCTTGGGGTTTATAGGCTGATTCACATATTCCTTAATTTGATGTGTGACTAGCTTTCTGCCCGGGACTTCGTTCCCGTGAGAATTAGAGAAAATTTATAAAGCCTAAGTTATTCAGGGATAATGAGAACGACATTGATCCTAGTAAATGATAAATAAATAATTTAATCACAACATCAATATTTTTATTTTATTTTCATAAGGTGTGAATAACTACATACGCTTACATACACATACAGACACAGACACACACACACACTCACATACACATAACACACACACACACACTGTCCTTACTTTTACATTACTCATCCAATCTATTTTGTTTTGCGTTGTCAATGTTGAAATTTTGACATAGGACCGCGGTGCATTACGCTCGCGAGCGCATCGTGCTCGAACGAAAAGGTAAGTCTGTTTGTACAACTTATATGTACCCACATTCAAAACACTAGACACACCTTCCCCAACAAATCAGATTTAACAATAAAATAAAATAAAAGTTATTCTGGAAATGAATTTAAATTTCATTAAAGTTTAATGCCATTTAAAATTACTTTTGTCGTAAATCTGTGTCTAAAGTTGTCAATGAGACATTCTTTGAATGTGACTCGTCCAACGGTCGTTAAAAGTTAAATTTATTGTTTCTAGTTTTACTTTTACAGGCATTTATTCGAATGTTGTTCTAGAACACTCAAATCTATTTGACTATCTTCTAGGTGAGCTCATTACATCCGGTGTTCTTGCGTTACATTGTGGTTTTCACGGATTTTATTTTCAGTCCATATATACATCCATGCTCGGGATCTCGCTAAGGGATAGAATCCGAAACGAGGTCATCCGACAGAAAACCGGAGTGGTGGATATTATCCAAAAGTGTAGCAAGCTGAAGTGGCAGTGGGCTGGCCATGTCTGTCGCAGAACCGACGAGCGTTGGAGTAGACAGGTTCTCGAATGGAGACCACGTCTTGGTAAACGTAGTGTAGAACGCCCCCCAGCCAGATGGTCAGATGACCTAAAGAAGATAGCGGGTAAAGGCTGGATGAAAACAGCGGAGGATCGTGTAAAGTGGCGCACCTTGGGGAGGCTTATGTTCAGCAGTGGACTGCAATAGGCTGATATGATATACGTCCCCGCCGAGTGGCATTAAAAAATTAGGGGAATTTAGAATATGCAGGCCAAATGCGGGTTGGTGGAGCGCTCGCCTTTCGAAAACGAATTTTCCTAGACGGGCAGGTTTCATTACGACGTTTTCCTTCACTGCTGAGTTACTGATTGTATGAAAGACTCAAACATAAATCCAAAAAGACGAATTTGGGGGTACATGCTATGCCCGCACCAGGGCTTGAACCCGCAACAGTCTAAGCGAAGGTACTTAAATATTTTTTTTCATTTTCTTCTTGAAGTCTACTAACTCTTCTACGGCTATTGTATTGTAAACATGTATTTTGTCTATATTTTGATAATAGTAGGTTAAGCAACAAGGGGATAAAACAGTGTATTATGTCACGAGCAGCATATTGAATTCTGAGCGAAATGAAGGATTCTGTTGTTAATTCCCGAGTGGAGCAAGGGAATTATGTTAAGAATACTGAATGAAGCGAAGGATCCAAGTCTGCCCAAGACTAAGACACTTTTATCCCCGAGGAGCTTACTCTACTTTATACACCTACTGTGAGGTTAAATAAAAAATAAATTATAAATTCATCCCATCAATAATGTTTTGAGCCTCCGTTTCTATGTCAGAGTCGCTGGAATTACATACTGGACTTTTTTAAAAGATTTATTTAAAAAATTTACCACAAAACAATTAAGCAATTCGCGGTAAAAATCACAGATTCAAAATCACCGACGTCGTTTTCGTATAATATTTAGTTCCGTAGGCAAAGGAAAGTCAATAGCTAAGACAAACAGCCAAGTTTTTATACTAAATATTTTTAATAAAAGTAAAACCTCTTTGATGTGTCAAATTTTATAGATAAAATCAACTTGTACCAAGGAGGTTAAGCCTTCAACAGCCTTGTTTTTTTTTCGAAATTATTTTTGATAAAAGTTTTTGTTGAAATTTTGGCGTTCCATATTTAAATGTCATTAATGCCCAAGGGAAGTTCCATACAATGTTATTTCCCTTAAGCTTCAATGGCTTACTTTTAAATATAGAATACTTGACGCATAATACGTGCTCCAGATGCAGGTGGTGTATAAAATTATAAATATGGGTGAAGATTTTAATGGTCATGACTGTGATCCGGAAGTAACAGTCTTCGTTACAGAAGGAGACTCAAGTCTTGATCTATACTTAATTATTGATTGTCTCTTTCTCTCACTATCAAAATTACAAACACGACTGGTACTCAAGTATAAATCTGAGTCTGAGTCGCGTTCTTTAATACGGACCTAAGTTTGGAAAAAGATAATATTTTATTATGGTTCCTGTTATACTAATTTCCATATAGCTGTCTCTGACTCATATCATGACGTCACCATACTTCATCTTACCTGTTTGTATCATTTCTTCGTACCTATCTAAATTGGCGTAAAAATTGATATCATCTTAATTTAGGCACTATTAGTGAAATATTTGTTTTGCTGTTGAACTTTGGCTCTGAATAATCTAATAAAATTTTGCAAATACTTACTACATCATTTGGATATTTAAAAATGCAGATTAAAAACGGTAAAAATACCCTGTTAATTATGCATCATCTGTTTTTTGAAATTTCCTTTTCTTAATAAGTGAGAACGATCCTGTACGTTTGCCTCTGAATCATAGGTTTTTGGGTTCGATTCCCGGTCAAGGCAACAGTTTGAGAAGCGCAATAGTAGAGAATGTTTCTTGGTTCTGGGTGTTTTTTCCTGTTTGTTTGTTCCACAATATACTTACTAGTACACAGAGGTTCGAAGATGACGAACGTGGAGTAAATCTCATCTTTACCTGATTTTCTTTTTAGTTTAAGTTTTTTAAAATACCTATTAGATCTTTAAATATGTAATTGCTGATCTCCATACCAATTTTCAGGAAAACTGATTTTTTCATACTATCGTTGTTGGATTTTTTGGAATGCGTAATCTGAATTCAACAAAATTTTGTGAGAAGATTTAAAAAACATTAAGTTAATTTTTGGCATATTTAGTTTATGGAAAGCGACAAGTGTAAGAAATGGTACGGCAAAAATAAGCAAAGAAACGGACAACAGATGAAATGAGGTATGTTTGAGCTTCGTTCTCACTCAATAAATCCAAAGTAAATATGTATTAATTTTACACAAAATCTCCGTTATATGGCCAAATATTTAAGTCAAAACTATAGTAATAGCTGTTCAATCGAATAAATTATAAATAAAATGTAAAACTTGAAAGAAACACGGAAATTTCATTATTAAACCCCTATCTATTTTATTATTTATTACCGTGAAAGGACCCGTTTTAAAATGTTTAAAACCAAGTTTTTTTTTGACAGTTATGTGGTAAAAAAAAAGTTTGACATTGTCTTCAACCGTCTCTCGCTTGTTATAAAGATGGCAGCCTACCCTATAAGGAAACGAAACAATGTCTTTAGTAATTTGTGGTAATACTGGATACTTGGTAGATACGGTCAGAGTACGTGATCGTACGTGGTTGGAATAAACGTTTTAGTACGTTATGTAATGGGATATGTGCTTTGGGTATTGAATGCTTATTTCAAGGATTTTTACTTTGTTACCGTATGTACAGAGGGCCGCACATCAGATTACCACACGTGTGCACTCTGTGTTGTTGTGATAAGAACGGTTTTGCAATGAAAATGGTTCAAGCTTCATGCACTGGCCTCTGTACATGTGAACTTCTTGTTCAAGGTTTAATAACGCCATACTCAAGTCTTTACTAAGGTTTTTTTGTATTTTTAGCACGCTAACTGATGCTCTTACGGTGAGGGAAAACATCGTGAGGAAATCGGCACTGAATGTGCAACCATGATCCAATCCGGTCAAATTCCCGGGGCAGGGTCACGGAGGTCAGATGGCAGTTGCTCCACTGTAATGACTTGATCTGCCAAATTCTGACTCATGGTCAAGGCCCAAGAGTACTCCAAAACTTATAAAGATACGATGAATCACTTTTTTTTTTAATGAAGTAACATTTGTTAAGAATTCTTATGTTTCAACGTCCCAATTCGGTTCAGTGGTTAAAAGTGCTGTAACATGAAACTTCCTAGGACGAATACAATCCAAAACATTTAAAATCACGTAGAAAACACTTCCATGCAGGACTGGGAGTGGAAGAAAAACTTAAAATGTCAACTCTTCCCAGACATACTTTAGAAGCAACTAAATGTGACAGGAAGGTTCGTGTTGTGGCTGACAACATATCACGCTATTCTCATGTTTTCACCTTAATACCCCAGAATGTACATAAATATCAAATGTGGTGACAAGTGGTTTTAGAACCACTTTAAGCCTTGTCTACCCTGGTAGGGATTTTAAGCGTGAGTCTATGTATGTATACAGGGTTACTGGTAAGGGGCCGTCCACATATTACGTCACACAAAATTTCGACTTTTTGAAATTTTGTGTGACGTAATATGTCACGCTTTTTTGGTATTTTTTTGGTAGCTATGACCCCCCCCCCCCTCCCCCATACGCTGTGACGTAATATGTGGATGACCCCTAATACGTCACGATCCCTTCAAGGAGTGATAGTAGAGATCATTAGCTATCATATCACTCTCGGGTAGATGGGGTAAATATTTACCAATTTAAAAAAAAAATCCTTTGTTTTTATAAAAAAAGTGGGTTTTTACATTGTTTTTGTTAAATAAACAACAAAGATAAGGACTTATACTGGCTCGGGTAAAAACAACCATTCACAATATTCGTAAGTTTATTTAAAATACAATTTAAAGAAGTATAACCCACTTTTCTTAAAAAATAGAGGATTTTTTTCGGAATTGGTACATTTTTACCCCCCATTTTTAACCGAGAGTGATTTGATAGCTAATGATCTCTACTATCACCCCTTGAAGGGATCGTGACGTATTACTAGTAACCCTGTATGTAAGTAGAAAACATCACTTTCAGCCCTAGTCACAAAAACAGGTGACAATTTAAACGTACCCCATGAATCTTAATTAACACTTTCCAAACCAGATTATAATGACCTCCAAATTCCCATTTAATTAGAAAACATTAAGAGAAAAACTAGCTTGTTCCCGCAGCTTCGCTCGCGCAAAGAACTCTTAGTTACCCATTTCATTCTTGATTTTCGAAAATCTTAGGGGATGATTTTCGAAAAATCACGAAACATATGTCCATTTATTTGCTTCAAGGTACGAGTATATCTTGACGAAGTTTCGAGTCAAAATGCCCAAAAAATTGTTTTCTCCATACCAACTTTGATCCTTAGGGGTTGAATTTCGAAAAATCCTTTCTTAGTACTTGCCTACGTCATAAAAGACACCTTTTTGCCAAATTTCAGCTTTCTAGGTCTACGGGTTTGAGCTGGGCGTTGATGAGTCAGTGAATCAGGGCCTCCAATTTTTATATTTAAATGGAAGAGGATAATGAACTCACGGGTTTTGTTAAACTGGTGGTTGGTGCCATTAATAAGGTGACATGAGTTACGTAAGAATGTACTATTGTAGACTTAATGTCGTCATTAAAATTAAAAGTATTTAGTTTTAGGGTGCCAGCTCGAGCTATTCAAATATATTTTGTCTTCAGTCGTAAAGTTTAAATTTTATTAGTATGTCCGAAAGGTAGGCGTGTAATTTTTTTTTATATTTCAAAGCATTTCTAATCCTTACCAATAGTATAAATGTGAAAATTTGTATTAGATGTTTAGATGTATGGATGTTTGTTACTATTTCACGCTCAAACGGCTGGACCAATTTTGATAAAATTTGGTATGGAGGTAGTTGACACCCTGGATTAACACATATAAGATTCATAATTTTTCCAACTTCCCACGCGGTCGAAGTCCCGGGTGGAAAGCTAGTGTTGTTTAATTATTTTCAACCGTCTCTTACCCTCATGCCTATAATTCATGTTGGGGTAGGCAGAATGTTATATGGTTCTTGAACCACTTGAAACCACATTTGATATTACTCTGAGGGTCATTAGATGGAATATGAATAAAGTGGTGATGGGTTATCAACATTTTGCCCACGAGACAGAAAACCCTTTACATCCCACTTATTGGCTTCTACGGTATGCTTGTCAAGAGTTAACAGCTGGTACATTCTAAGTTCTTCTTCCAATTCCAGTCCAGCGTGGATTGTTATAACTTAACTTTTTAAATTAATTTAATAAATAAAGTTCCTTGTTTAGTCCTCGTAGAAGACGGTGGTCTCGCTTATTACATTCATTTAGGAGCTATGATGCCTCAAAAAAAAGGTTTTCTCGTAGGGGTTAAAAATATTTGCTATGTTATTATCTCATTAAAAAAATCTTTCCAAAGACTGGTAAGTATTAGCATAGAGCGCCAACAGGTCGCCCAAAATATACTTTGTCTTCGTGATAAAACGATTTGTTTCTCACGAACCCAAAGCAATTTCAGCCCACTTCACGAATTCTCACTTATTTGATTTCCCATTCCACAGCAATGCAGGAAATACCCCATTTTATTTGGGTCATTCGTGCAGCCGATATATCTGTATAAAATACCAGCATCGGTCTATATTTTGCAATCTTCAAATTGCACCGAAACACCGCAAGCATGTTGACTCGAGGCGCTAACTGTCGAGCTAATCGCGAAATCCAAGATAAAATGCCAAAACGTTCAAACAACATCAGTTGTTCTGATATTGGAGTCATCTACTTACTACGATTTATCATAATTATCACGATGCTCGTATCGAGTTGCAACTGTCGAGTCGAAAAAATAATAGGTAATCTCCCAAATAAAGACATTCATCTGTTTTGGCTGCCAAGATATTACCCGACTAATGGGAAAGGTGACATTTTTTGTTGATATTTTTTAAATATTTTTTTCTAATAATTTAAGGTTTAAGGACCATTAAACACCAGTTAGATTTTTTAAATTGTATGTAGTATTTTTTAAATACTTTTTTAAAGTTTAGTGTTACGCTTGATCGCACTTTGTGAAATTTTCTTTTCCCTGAACAATAAACATTGATAGCATGACTCGGCTGTATGGACATAGATTCCTTTGCCATTTCCGATCGGGATAAAAACAAAGAAACGTCAAACAGTAGTTTTTTTTATTAATTTTTCAGGCAAAGGAAAATTTCACAAAAAGGCGTTAAAATGTGATCAAGCGTGTCACTAAACTTTAAAAATTATAAAAAAATTCTTTAAAAAATCAGAAAATCTGACAACTCTTTGTTAATCCTCACGCCTTAAATTATTACTTAGATAAAAATACTTAGTTTTTTTTTAAATGTTCCCCATTGTCGAAAAAAGTAGGCTAAAAGAATGACAACCTACCAAATAAAGATTTAGCTGTTTTGGCTGCTAAACCGTTGTGACCTGGATATTACCTGACCAATTCAGAGACGTCTTAATTTTCCAATAAAACTTAAATCGATTTCGAACTTCAAGTGGAATTCGGCCGTATATTCCCCGAATCGATTACAATTTTTATTTAAAAACAAGTTTTTGAACGTTTTTCAAGATTCTTTCTCTCGCGTATTGCTCTGGTTTCTCACGAATCATTATCATATTGATACTAAGTAGGTACTTGCATGATTCAACATACTACTTATGTTTTATGCAATTGTGATAAGAGCTACTTTGCAACGAAAGTACCGAACGGTATTTTTTTCTCAGCACGACTTCAATGATCTTTAACCAGACGATAAATTTTCTTCTTTTGGCCGATTTTCGAATAGTTTTTTTTAACTGATTCGACCTCTCAGCCGATTATATGTTTTTTTTCTGTATGTTTGTAACGCGATTTCTCCGCCAATTATATGTATGTATAGATTTTGAAGATTTTTTTTTTAATAGTAAGGTAATACTTCAGAGGTGGTCTCATATACATTTTAATCGAAATAAATTGAGTGCGTTTTGAAAAAATCAACAAAAACAAAAGGATTAAAATCGGCTGATTCTTACCTTGCGTTACTGTGTCCCTGTGTCCTCCTACCGAAGTCAGACGCCAAACAGCTTGCTGTGTTCCGTCGGTGCGTAGGAGTACCAGTGCCTTATTGTCATTTTCTGGGTTAATTCGCTCCATCGTCGACCTCATCTATGACCATGGTCAAGATTGAGGTCAAGAGTTAACCATTCTTATAATAATAATAAAAAGATATGCTGTCATCATATTGTGCTTCTTATTAGATACTAACCATGGACTTAGTACTTTCTCTTTTAAAGGACCGATTACTTAGAAAAATCGTATTAAGAAATATGAAACTTAACCCCATAGCAATAAGGTACACTTTCGACTGCGTCTCCGACAGCCTCTCTTGAAACCGAAAGGGACACCGATGTGCGAGGCGGATTGTCTCTTTCTTTTTTCTTGCCAATTTAAAAAAACTTCATTAATCAAAAAAGTCCGGCTTTGACAATGAAGTTAATAACAAAGAAATACGTTGCATTTGAAATGAATTTCAGTTCAAATTGATGTAAATTAATTGTAATCATAATAACTTCGTCATCTTTTCCTAAATTACCAAAAGAAAACGAAATTTTTTTTCAAACCATTTATTACTACTGGCATCCCGTAAAGTGTCATCGTAATGTCATGGCGGCATGCTTTAAATCGTATAAAAATAATTCGTAACGGCAAGGATTATACCAGTTTTTTAAATTAAAATACTGACAAAATGGTAGAAAGATGTTGTGTTCACACTTGTTCAAGTGAATCGTATGGTGGATGTAACATATCTTTTCACAAGTAAGCTAAAATAATTTCTTATAAATCTATTACTATGTTGTCCATGATTTCTTGTGTTTGGCGGAGAAAGGTTCTCAACAATGCTGTGCTATTTTATTGCAGAGTGCATAAAGATTTCAGAACAAAGACTAAAATGGCTTAACAGCGTTGAGATTAGACAAAAGATAACAAAAAATTCCGTTGTATGCAGCCGGCACTTTGTGCCAACTTGCTTTTATGCTGGGAATTCCCGCCAGTTACTCAAAATGAACGCAATTCCTACTATTCCTCCCACGGTAAAAACTATGTACTATTGCGAAATTGTATTTTTTTGAATTCGCACACCAATACACCATAAATACACGTTACATGTCTACAAAGATCTTTTGGCCCGCGGTTTCCATGGTGACGCCTTTATTTACAATACAAGTTCTTCTAGTTCTTTATTTACAATACTTTCACCTTTGTAGACCTATAAAATACTACTTAACAGTTATAGTTTTAAATGTAAAGTCCCCACCGAGTGGCACGAGCCTCCCTCGAACAGTGAAGGGGGATTCAGGCCATAGTCCACAACACTGGCCTAAAATGCGGGTTGGTGGGTCTTTCGGAAATAACCTTTAGAGTTACGGGTTTCCTCACGATGTTTCCCTTCACCGCTGAGCAAGTGATAACTATTAAATACGAATTAAAAGACGAATGTATAGTGATACAGGCCTCAACCTGGCATCGAACCCACGACCCTCCGCTCACAGGTCCCACTCACTATTCAGGGTTAGTTTATTCCGCCCTCATTCCAAACCACCCCCGTCCAAGTACAGTTAGCATCATCATCCTTTTCAAACTTGGAGTATTTGAAATTAAACTTCTTTGGGCGCGTTGAGAGTGAAATTTCAAAGTTGCGTCATGGTATTCAAAGTTTACCTTTAGAGAAATTTAAGACAGTAATTTAACAATGGAAAAAATATAATTAGGCCAGGTACAAGGTTGTGCCTACCTTGTAGTTTGAAAACCTAGCGACCTTGCATTAAATCTGGTAGTTCTGATTTTTTGCTGACTTGCTTAGGATGTTACAACCTAATGAATAACCGCATATTTGGAAAATATACCTAGCTACAACGAATCGAAAAAAGGCAAGATTTTTAAGCTATTGCATAGATTTTATCGCGGGCCTTGAGCGCGGGGACCGAACCCAGAAATTCCGTAACGAAAAAACCTAACACCCCCCACCAGGACGTCTGGTCTCTTGCATCGTCTAACATCGTTTCAGTTCGGCAGTCTTCGACACGGTGTTTGTGTGCGTGTAACAATAATAATAATATTATAATAATATAGCCCGCGATAGAGGCGAAATCCCCAGAAATGGGAGAAGAAAATGGTTTTTCTCCAATATAATAATAATAATAATAATAATAATACGCCGAGCTGAAATATCATTTCAAAAACAACAATAATAATAATAATATAATAATAATAATAATAATATAATATAATATAATATAATAATAATATTAATAAAATGAAGTTGCTCCGATCCGGACGAAAATCGGTATCTGGGGGGTTTGGGGGTCGATGATTCCGAATATCTGGTCACTTTTTCGATTCCACCATTTTCCAAGATGGCCGCCATACAAGGAGTGGTGAGGCGAGGCCGCAGGCCGAGCCGAACCACGACACCACGCTGCGAGGCGAGGCCGTAGGCCGAGGCGAGCTGCGTAAAAAGCGAGGCCGAAGGCCGAGCTCCGCGTAGGGCGTAGCCCGGAGCGTCCCCCCCCCCAAATCCAAGATGGCCGCCATACAAGTTTAGATTCTAAAGGTGAGGCGAGGCCGAAGGCCGAGTCGAGCCGCGTATAGGGCGAGGCCGAAGGCCGAGCTCCGCGTAGGGCGAAGCCCGAAGCGTCACCAAGCATATTACCCGCCGACCGCCATCCGAAAATTTCATATCCGCCATCTTGGATTTTAGTTGGGGGAATCGTGACGCGAAGGGCAAAGCCCGGAGCGTCTCGATTCCCCCCACCAAAAATCCAAGATGGCGGATATGAAATTTTCGGGCATACCGATATGGGTGTCGTTTAATAGGTTTTCGGGGGTTCTGATTCCGAAAATGACATCCATTTTGAAATCCAAGACGGCGGACATGTATTTTTTGTAAAAAACCGTCATGGGTGTCGTTTAATAGGTTTTCGGGGGTGCTGATTGAGAAAATAACATCCATTTTAAAATCCAAGATGGCGGCCGTAAAAAACAAAAAAAAATGGTAAACTTTTTTGAAATTTTTACACAGCATTTTGTATCAACTTATGCAATTATAATTAAAAGTAGAGGGATACTTTTAATTATAATTGCATAAGTTGATACAAAATGCTATGCAATAGCTTTACCGCGGCAGTCCCCGAGTGCCACACGTCTATTTTTTTAAATGTACCTTTACCCAACACTGTGACGTCACTGGCGCGCGTTGACATCGGGTATATTTTCAAATTACTAAACGCGCGCGTAGGTATTTGAAAACATACCCGAACGCAACACGGCAACGCACACTCATTTATAGATCAGAACGCCCGCTTAATTTTGACAACGAGTAACGATACGTAAAAAGTTAAATAGAGTCATTAAACTTTAAGTTTTATTAGACTTAGTCTTTTGAACTTAAAGTCTCATTAAACTATAGTTCCATTAAACTAAAGTCTAATTAAACTTAAAGTCCCATTATTAAACTAAAATCCCATTATACTTAAAGTCTCATTAAACTAATCCCATTAAAGTAGTCACATTAAACTTAAAATCCCATTAAACTTAAAGTCCCATTAAACTAAAGTCTCATTAAACTTAAAGGCCCATTAAACTGAAAATTTAAGCTTTTTCATAAACAACTTTTATCTACCTACATTTATAATTTTCAGTAGGGATAAAGGAATTTAGAAGTATATTTTGATATATTTTGCAATAACACAACACGGAATTTCCAGTTTGAAAATATACCCCGGAAACGCGTTGACGTCGGGTATATTTTTAAATCCCTAATACGGTAAAACATATTTTTAAAGTATACCTGAGCCAAACACTATAATAGACTCAGCGCCGAACGACACCATGTCAAAATTAAATAAAAAAAAATAAAAAAGTGTTCAGTAAGTGATAGGTACTGGTTCAGGATTTTCATTTAAAGCTAGGAGGTTCTTTTTCAACCTGTATACATATATGCTCACGTTAGTAATTCCTAAGGGGGTAGGCAGAGAATCAGTGGCTCATCTTTACCTATTTTCTTGATAAAGAAAATATTTATTACATAACTTCATCGTAACTCAACCTTGTGACATTTGAATGACCTATGGTAAGAAGTACTAGTCACAATTTCTAGTTTTGATTTTTGAGCGAAACAAAATCCAAGATCGGTTTTTAATACAACATTGAAAAGTGTTTTAAATTCCAATCATGTCCAAATAATAGTATCAGGGAGATCTTTAATTTAAACTTCAGTTGATATTTTATAAAATACTCTATTTTTGAAAAAAACTACGAAAATGTGTAGCGTTCTTAAACAGCACCATCTATGGGATTTTTTTGGAAGCTTACCTCATTTTCCACTACCTCATTAAAAGTTACGTGTTAGACTCGAGTGCCACGATTTTTGACCTTGTGCTCTTTTGATTCTCTCGCTAACGCTCAGAATTCTAATTGTTGTAGCACTCGCTGCGCTTGTGATCCAATTTTAGAATCCTTCGCTTGGTCGGTCATCAAATTTGAGCACGCAGTTAAATTTTTACCTTTGAATAAATTTAAGTCAGTAATTAAACAAAAACTTTACAAAAAGGGCTATTACAAAATTTCTGATGACCTAACTGACATGGAGCCATGGGAATGACTGCTCAGCTTTAGAGTTATGTTAAAATTAGAAAAAAGGAAAATTTGTAATGCGATTAAAAAGAACACCCTCAGAGTTTCTTGCCTGTTCTTCTCTGGGGAAGACTGCACCTTTGCGAATAGGCGTAGAGTCAGTAGGGTCAATAGAACGAATGCGTATGTATGGTATGTATTTAAATCCTTTAATGTTTGTTTGTATGTATTTCATGTAATCTTGACTTGTTTTAAGTGGCATCCTGATTATCCTATAAAATAAAGATTTTTTCTATTCTATTCTATTCTATTCTGTGAAAGGGGGAATTTATTATTTAATACTTTCTAATAAAAAATAACATAAGATCAAAATTAACTTATATATACCTATGGAACTAAACGGGCTCCTATGGAACTAAGGTCCGTTAGATAAAATAGGAAAAAACAAATTCTAAGCATAAAATTCCAATTTTACAAAAATCCAATATGGATTGCTTGGGGAAAATGTTTTCATGGGAAAAGTTTTGAAATTAAGTTAAAAGCATGTTTTAATGATTTGATTATAAGATGAGACGAAAGGTGAGTTTTTGTTTTATTTTTTCGCAACCTAACTACACAACTTTGTGCCGTGTGGTGATCGGCTTAGAATAACACCACCCCATTTCTTTCCGTGGGTGTCGTAAGAGGCGACTTAGGAAACACAAATGAGACCTGCCTCCTATTAATCCATCTCAGGCAACAACACCTCATTTTTTATGAATCTGAGGTGTTGTCCTATGGTCTCATGCGGTGTGGTAGGCTCTGTAAAGGGCCGCCTGGTTCGCGACCACCCTCCTACCGAAGTCCGACGCCAAACAGCTTGCTGTGTTCCGTCGGTGCGTGGGAGTACCGGTGCCTTATAGGCGTTTTCTGGGTTAACTTGCTCCATCGTCGACCTCATGTATGACCTTGGTCAAGATTGAGGTCAAGTGTTAACCCATCTTATAATTAAAAAAAAAACATTCCCGATGTCCACTACTCTGTGTCCTCCTTGTATATTAACATACAATTTGGTGTTTCATAACAAAAATGTAGTAACGTAAATGTTGCTGATGGTTTTTTATATAAAAATAAAATTACAGGAAAACTTCTATCCTTAAATGGAAGCATGTATTTGTCTGTTACGTATACTTTGCACTCCCAAAAAAAATATTATAATACGAGTAATCGCATTGTCACCCTACTAGAACGAGACGTTCTGCCTCGTTGCTCTATCTCTTCTTCGGCCCGCGTTTGAGCTCGAAGATTTCTATCCTGATGTATTAGATCCATGATACTAACTTACAACTTAAAAAAAAAAAAACCGGAAATGTGTCGTAGAAATTAAATCCTACCGACTTCTGTTCTCATTTTAAACTTAACATAAAACCTTTAAGCCAACAGACCTTTTGAGATCTTAAAAAAATTAAATGTCTCGTATATCTAATTTGATAGTTTATAGACCTGATTCTACAACCTCAAACTAAACATAAATAAAAAGAATCATAAAACTTATAAATAGGTACTTAATGTGCATATGCTAATGTTCTTTACATGTGTTAGCTTTAGGGTTCCGTAGTCAGAGTTAACTCTACCATTTGTGGTATTATGCTTTTTACATAACCATTTCCCCAAGGAATCGAACCCAAGACTCGTCGATCACGAGGCAGCGCCAATACCATTCGACCAAACCAGCAGCCGTCAGACTTTAATCCAGACTTTTCTTTAAGCTAACTTTTTTCTAGCTTCAGAACCCTTTAACCATTTGCCATTACTGCCTAAGTTTATAGTTTTAGGGTGCGTTTTATTATCAGTAGTTAACCATTTTATAATTATGGTTAGGGACATCAAAGTTCTTAGGATTTAAATATAAATCCACCTCTGTTTTGTAACATTAGCAAACACTTAATGGCCTCTTTATTTGGTGCATTTTTTAAATTTTGTCATTATACTTACTCAAAGAGGTTTCCGCTAACGTAGGATTTTTTATTTTTATTTTATTTAAGATGGGTTAACTCTTGACCTCAATCTTGACCAAAAGTCAAAGATGAGGTCGACGATAGAGCGAGTTAACCCAGAAAATGGTTATAAAGGCACTGGTACTCCCACGCACCGACGGAACACAGCAAGATGTTTGGCGTCGGACTTCGGTAGGAGGGTGGTCGCGAACCAGACGGCCCTTTACAGAGCCTACCACACCGCATGAGACCATAGGACGACACCTCAGATTCAGAAAAAAATGAAGTATCGTTGCCTGGGATGGATTACTAGGAGGCAGGTCTCATTTGTGTTTCCTTAGTCGCCTCTTACGACACCCACGGAAAGAGATGGGGTGGTGTTATTCTCAACCGATCACCACACGGTTGAAACTGAGAAAAGTAACGGTTGAAACTGAGAAAGACTGAGAAAAGTAACATTTTTCACCTGAAGTGACCTATGGGCCTAAAAAAGACACATTCTGATAACGTTCTGAAATGTATAGGATTGGCACAGACTGAACACGTGGGTTTTCTACTGATTCTGTCAATCCCATACATTTGAGGACGCTAACAGAAGTGTCGTTTTTAGGCCCCTAGGTCACTTTAGGTGAAAAACGTTACTTGTAGTAAACTCTCTAGCATACACGCGTGAGATTATCTTGTCATGCGAGGTCATTGTAATTGTTTCGTATAGATTTTATGCTTTAGAACGAGAGGTCGAATCGAGAAACATGACAAAATTATACCACGCGTTGCATATGCTAGCATAACAGGCTAATATTTGAATTTAACAACTTATTTTTTTTAATTTACATTGAGAAATGCGTTTTATGATTGGCTCGCCTATGCTTAGGCATGTTTATTATCACTACCCACTTCCTTATTTATCATTTTAAATCTTTATATCCGGAAATGTTTTTATTTACTTTCCTATTATTCTAATTTTGTACTAATTTTGTATTTTAACAATGAACACTAAATGGTAATAACATTGTATTGTGTTGGGTAGAAACCGAATTAGTTCTGTTAGAGTGGCCACACTGGACATCCTCTCTATATTATCTTTATTTAAATGAAAAATCTAAACTACTATCTATACAATGACCATGCTAATGTGTAAATTCTGTAGTATGGTCACCCTACCGTGAAATGTCGATGCGTAGATCTCGTCTATCAAAGAAATATTGTTACTGGATGAGATAGGGCAAAGATCGTTTTGAATCTCTTGCTCTGTTAGGGTTTGAAAGAAAAAATAAAATAATCAGGCATTTATTTTTGATTTGTTTTAAAATTATAAGCTAACTATGCAAAATATATTCAAAAGCGACTGGATTTTACGACATAGAAGCAATCTTTTTAGACTGAAGCAATCAATTAAGCTATTAAAGAATGATCTCTCTACTTGAAGGCAGATGAAGACAAATGGTCACGTTATTTTCTCATGGACCTTATGAAATAATTTACAGAGTTAAGTCGACGAAAAATTACTCTGACATTTAGACGTATTTAACAAATTACAAAGCAATCCGTTTCTATCAATATTATTTACGAGAGGTTTAAACATCTATCAAGTGAAGGAGCAACCTTGTCAAAGATTAAAGTAGTAACTAATGATTGTGAAAAATGGTTAAATATTGATAAATTATTGGGTGAACATGGAGGTAAGCGGATACTATATTGAAAAATCCATACACATCTTTGAAAAGTCATGGTAAAATATTGAAAATTTCCAATAAATAAAGTGTTTTTTTTCCTTATTTATATTCCATCAATGATACGTATAACGTAAGAAAAATATGACTAAAAGTGAATAAAAAATCACCTTGCCCTTCTTAGTATGGAGTAATTTAATAAAGTAAGTTACCAACTTGGCTAAACCCAGTGTCTAACTTCATGGTAGCGTATGTCACATCCAGGGACCGTATGTCGGTGTGCGGAGGGAGGCAGCGACCCGCGATAGAGTCATTTCCTGATTCGGATGTCGCAATACAATGACGAACATAGCATATACACACAACACAGATTATAAAGTTTAATTAATTCATTATTTCTCGCTTGTTTCCTATCTATGAATTTTTCATACAAACATTTTTGAATATTTTTCGGGAATTTCTTAAATTTCACTTTAAATAGTTATACAATTATGTGGGAATGGTGGGACAACAGCCAGCTAATAAGATTTAGTTTACTGAAAGCGCCAATTGTAAATAATTAGAGCGAAAATAAACATTAAAACGGATATCCAGTCAATTGAGCTATATTTGACCATATTCACTTAGCTAAAATGTAAAAAAAGTTGAACTTAAAATGTCTATAATATAATCAAGTATTGAAATCAAATAAAATTGTGGGAATAGCTGTTGAATCAAAGGAAGTATGAAGATTTTTTTTACCGGCCCATATACGTCTCCACCGAGGGTTAAGGGCCTCCCTTCGAAACACGAAGGGGGATAAGATAGGGGAAAATTATAACTGAGATAAAAACAGCAGTTTCATAGGTGGGGATCCATATTATGAGGAAGTTCTGATGATTTTAATGCTACTATGTTAGTGGTACCAACAAGGATGCGGTGCTACCGGCACTGCGTGTAATTTCGCCTAATGTCCTACGATATTGTATGTCAACCATAAATACGGGATCATCACCAACTCATACACTTCTAAACAAGTCTTACTTCAAGGCACGAGTCTCTCTGGATGCTTCTTCTTCTTCTTTCCGACGTATGGTGATCGGTTGAAAATAACACCACCCCATATCTTTCAGTGGGTGCCGTAAGAGGCGACTAAGGAAACACAAATGAAACCTGCCTCCTATTAATCCATCTTAGGCAACGACACCTCAGATTGTTTTGAATCTGAGGTGGCATCCTATGGTCTCATGCGGTGTGGTAGGCTCTGTAAAGGGCCACCTGGTTCGCGAACAATCTCCTACCGAAATCCGACGCCAAACAGCTTGCTGTGTTCCGGTACCAGTGCCGTAATTGGCATTTTCTGGGTTAACTCGCTCCATCGTCGACCTCATCTATGACCTTGGTCAAGATTGGGGTTAGCACAAGAGTTTATCAATCTCGTAGGTAATAAAAAAAAGAGTCGATGGCAAGTAAAGTTGATGCACGTCACGAGTGCGCGCGAATCCAGCAAATTTCAACTCTAACGCTTTCACTTAAAGAATACCTCATGCGCATTCGTGAAATGAACGAACTGTACGCGGCCCAGAACGTAGCCACTTGGATGGCGGATATAAGGATATGCTTATAATTGTAACATCTTGAATGAACGAATATGTAAGTTTGTATTTAAAAATACTTTAATGTAACTTTTAATTACATATTTTAATTAATATCCTAAATGTTCCAATACGCTTGTACAGAATCTCACTATCCTATAAGTTTCTTTAATTTGGCAGGGTATTATAATCGTACTAAGTTGAGGTGGGCCAAAAGCTGCATTAAAAAAGTAAACAAGAGTTGTGCCCTCTATTTTGTAGCCTTTTTATTATTTCGTATAGGTTCTTTGGGAAAAGTTGTTCAGATTCATTTAGAGCGTCACTACAGTTTCGCAAACTAATTTAAGTCACCCCGCTCCTCGGGTCGTTTCTCAATCTATTACAGACAACGGAAAATCAGGGTATACAGATGATATACGATAAACATCGGTGGTATTATTAATGATCCATAATAAATTGTGACAATTGAAATATCCCTAATTACGACGATGATAGCATAGTCGAACATTTTCTACGCACTGTGGTCTCGAACAATAAAGGAATGTTTATGGTGATGTCCATTGTTTGGAGAATTTTGGATAATTTGGTATTATGGGCCTTTTTGGACTTAATAGTCGAGAAAATTTCTAAAATATATTTTGAAATTGCTGTTTTTTTCTTAGTTTTTTTTAGTGCTGTTTTTCCGAGCTCACATAACCCGGACCTCTTTAAAGTTCGAGTGAATGGGCTTTTTTTGGGTGAGCTCGCTTCATTAAATAATGAATAATAAACGTAAATAAACGTTGCGCAATGCACACTCAAAGGCCCACACTAAGGTTTTCCCTTGTGTCGTGGGTCCCTCCCTTGGAACACACATAAAGACAATCACAAATACCCATGACCCGAGAACAAACATCTGCTTTTTACACAAATGTTTGCCCCGACTGGGGATCGAACCCAGGACCCGCCGATCAAGAGGCAGCGTCACTACCACTCGACCAAACCGGCCGTCAAATTCTCGACCGCATCTTCGCCCTTGTGCCAGATTGTGGTCAAGAGCAAACACGTTATTAATAAATAAAAAAAATTGTAATTGTCTTCATACATTCTTTGATGCAGCAGCTTTTTCCAAATTATTTTTTGATTTTAATACTTGGTTAAATTATAAAGATAATGCGTATAATTTATATATTTTTGTATTGGGTTTTTAACTGCTGAACAGGCTCAAATACAGCTCATATGACTGGATATCCGTTTCAATGCTTGTTTTCGCTCTAAATGTTTACAATTAATACTTTCAGTAAAATAAATCTGCCAATTAATGGCAGAATGTTGTCCCACTCTTCCCACAAACTTTTGTTACATTTGGATTTCATATTGCCGAAAAATTTTCAAAAGTGTTTGTATGAAACATTCAGTTTTCCAAAAATGTTGTATGGAAAACAGCAATTTCATAGCAGGGGACCTAATATTTGTCCCATTATTGAAGATCATTCAGCAAATTAGCTAATTGACTCTGACACCAGGATTAGTCAAGTTCCGCACTTGACTATATGTACCTACACGATAAGAAAAAGAAGCTCAACTTCGTTCATGTGTTAGGCTTACCAATCCTTTCATTACAGCTATGTTAAAATGTAATTACCTTCCTACATTTCAATTCATAGCTCAAAATTCCTAGAAAACCACTTCATCAACAATATTAACATAACTCTAAACAACACTAGCTTACAGTAAACACAATCAAAGATCTTAATTTTCATTCCGAAAATTAGTAAATTTCGTATAATTGACGTACTACTAACAAGGCACTATAATTGTAAGTTTTACAATGTTTTACTGTAGAATTAAGGAGATTATCAACAGAATTCGAGACTGGTGTACATTTAACAAGAACAGAGACATTTCAGTTCACTATAACGAGGTTTCAACCTAGAATTAACGCCAAATTAAGTAATTTTCGAAACAACTCAAAATACATACGGAAACGAGCGCCAAATCTTGATAAAGTGGTATGAATTTGTAAGTAACTATAACTTGTAATTAACAGTTTTTTTTCGAATTATTCACGAATTGCTTTTTAGTGCCTCTTTTGAATTTGTAAGAAGTTTCCTCATATTTCATTGTTTAACAAGGAAGGCATATTTTAAATTTGAAAGCACCAAGACTTACCAAAACTTGTGAAAAAAAGGGTTAATTGAATTTTTCCTTTAAGTTAATTTAGAACAGCAATCATCGTTTTTCCGAATGCACACGAAATGTCTATGAATTTATTAGATTGATCCCTTATAATAATTAAAATTCAGAACTACGTACTTTATTGTAATTCATAGACTTCCCGTCATTCACCGCTTTTAACTCTTAAACGGCTAAACCAATTTTGATCAAATATTAGAAGATTGAGTAAGTCAGTTTTCAGACAAAGAAAATGGCATTGAAATCGGTCATTTTGTTTAAGAGCTACGCAGTCACAGACAGACACTTACACACTATTCATGTCTGACTCTACTTTCAGTATTAATAAAAACTGTCTTATAAAACCTTCTATGTGTTACTCAATAAATAATTAATAAATATCAATGCAAGCCATATGGCCACTTTTAAAACTTCGTAACATACGCGCACAATTTTATTTTATAGCATATAAACTAAAAACAGTGACATTTATGTCTCGATATTTTGACACACCACTATAAAAGATCACAAATGTGGTTGCAAAATAAACATGTGTGTTCTAAAAATAAAAAAATAAATTAATAGCATCCTTTGATGATTTTTAGGTCGTAAATATAAACTTTATTTGATTGCCAGTTTGACCATTGTTGTAAATTAAAAGTTTATGTTAATTATCTACTTAATTCCTATGATTGATATTGCAGTGAATTTTTATTACAATAACATACTACACATACACATACAGCGCATCAGGTTACTCGATTTTCATTGCAAAACCGCTCTTATCACAACAGCACAGATTGCACGCGTGTGGTATCCTGATGTGCGGCCCTCCGTACATACGCTTACGCCCATAATTCCTAACGAGGTAGGCAGAGCATCAGTAATTCTAGAGTCACTAGACGCCACGTTTGACTCAAATTGTGAAGGTTATCAGATGGAACATGTTGCATAATGGCGAGAGGTGGTCAGTCTGTTTTTGTAGAATCTGTTTCAGTACTTTTGTTTTATATTTTTAAGGTCCCTAGCTTTTACGTTAACCCAAAGCAGATCTTTTTTTATTTTATTATAAGATGGGTTAACTCTTGACCTCAATCTTGACCATAAGGTCAAAGATGAGGTCGACGATGGAGCGAGTTAACCCAGAAAATGCCTATAAAGGCACTGGTACTCCCACGCACCGACGTAACACAGCAAGCTGTTTGGCATCGGACTTCGGTAGGAGGGTGGTCGCGAACCAGACGGCCCTTTAACAGAACCTACCACACCGCAAGAGACCATAGGACGACACCTCAGATTCAGAAAAAATGAAGTGTCGTTGCCTGGGATAGATTGTTAGGAGGCAGGTCTCATTTGTGTTTCCTTAGTCGCCTCTTACGACACCCACGGAAAGAGATGGGGTGGTGTTATTCTCAACCGATCACCACACAGTTAAACACTTTATCACAGTCAAAGGCCTACACTAAGGTTTTCCCTTGTGTCGTTGGTCCTGTATAGGTAAGTTGTAGCGTCTGCAGCGCGTTCGTATGAATGTAAGTTCCAAAAAATATCGTTAGATGGCGCCGGCAGTTTCGTAAAGCGCGGTATTAAGATCTTCCGAAGATTTCCTTATGTTTGCCGTGTTAAATTTGATATACAATATACTCCTATTAACTCTATGGTGGTTTTATTATTCTGAAACCTCACATATTGAGTGCCTTTGAGGGTGGACAGTACAAGGAATTTTTACAGGTCCCTTAGAACATTCACAAAGTCGGATACGAACACCAATGACCCGAGAAAAAACATCTGCTTTTTACACATTAGTATATTTGCCCCGACTGGGAATCGAAATCAGGACCCGTTGATAAGGAGGCATAATCACTACCCCCGAACAAAAATGACATACGTACAACATACATACGCTCACGCTTAAAATCGCTATCGGGGTAGGCAGAGCATCAGTGGGATTAAAACACTTGATGCCACGTTTGACATAAATTCAGAGGGATATAAGATGAAACATGATGTATGTGGTGAGAGGTTGTCAGCCTTTCGCCAACAATACAGCAAAACCCTCGCGTCCCACTTACTGACTTCAGTATGCCTGGAAAGAGTAGGTAGCTAGTAGATTCTATGTTTTTCTTTTACTCCCATTCCAGCATGGAAGTATGAAGTATCGAAGAGCAAAAATGAGCTTTTGATCAAAGTATTAATTACAAGTTTTCGTCCGGGACTTCGTTCCTGTAGGAATTTGTAAAAAATATGTAGCCTACGTGTTAATCCAGGGTATCAGCTATCTCCATACCAAATTTTATCAAAATTGGTCCAGCCGTTTGAGCGTGAAAGAGTAACAAACTTTCACATTTATAATATGACTAGCTTTCCACCCGCGTGGGCTACAGGTTACTAATATCGTGCCCAGCTGTGAGATAAATGTAGCTTATGTCATTCCTCAAGGTCGAATCTATCTCTATACCAAATTTCTTCAAAATCGGTTCAGTAGTTTAGGCGTGAAAGCGTAACAAACAAGCAAACTCACATTCACGTTTATAATATTACTAGCATCCCGCCCGGGACCTCGTTCCCGTGGGTATTTGGGAAAGTTATGTAGCCTATGTTACTCAGGAATAATGTAGCATCCTAATGGTGAAAGAATTTTTCAAATCGGTCCAGTAGTTTCGGAGCCTATTCGTTACATACAAAAATACAAATCTTTCCTCTTTATAATAATATGTAGGTCTTTACCTATGAAATTGCCGATTTTTTCTCAAGCTTTACTTTATTCGTAATTTATTTGATTGAACAGCTATTACTCAAATTGTTTTTTATTTAAAACCTTGGCCATATAACGGAGATATTGAGTCAAATTAATACATATTTACTTTAGATAAATTTGCTGAAAAAGAAGCTCGTTTGATCCGTTGCCCGTTTCATTGCTTATTTTTGCTGTACCGTTGTTACAGTTACAACTTTCAATAAAGTAAGTATGATGAAAATTAACTTAATGTTGTCCAAACCTTCCCACAAAATTTTGCTAAATTTGGATTTCGTATTCCCGAGAAAAATCCAAAAACGTTAGTATGGAAAATTCAGTTTTCCAAAAATATTGTATGAAAAACGGCAATTTCATAGGTAAAGACCTAATATTAGTACAGATATAGATAAGTAAGGATCCTACATTGACAAATCAATGTATCTATGCCTGAATAGAAATTGAACAATAGATTAGATAAAAGGTATGAAAGTTAATTAAAAATGTTAAGCGGAACAGGAAAAGAGCATAATGCCATGATGGAAGAGGTAAACAACAATTTTGTTAATAGCATTAGGGAAGACAATAGGTTTTGTTTGGGAAGTATGGTAACCATGAGTTTGAGGTTCATTTATATACAATTTCTTTTTTATACAAGGCTTTTGGTAAATCTCTTTCAACCTCTCGGGTGCTTTTTTTTCGTATGTTGACCTATGTTCCTTGGAGAAAGTTGTTCAGTTTCATGGACTGATTAACCACCCTGTTGAAAGAGATTTATCTAAAGCCCTTTATAATTGCCCACATTAAAAACTTACACAAATCATAAAGTCATCTACATAAAATGTAAAGTATTTTCGTTTTTGTTAATTTTTGAAAAGCGCTGAATCCAATTTGATAAAATATTGTGAGAACAACTCTTTCGAACAAATAATACTCACATCAACGCGGTCTAGGGATATTACACTATTTTCATACAAAAGAGGTCTGTTTGAGTAGCTATAAAAGCATACTCGAGATACATGGAGGGCTATAATTTTCAGACGAGCAAGTGCTAAACCTGAATTTTCAATTTTAGCCAATAAATTTTGTTTTACTTGAAATTTGTGAAAACGTGACGGAAACGAAAACGAAAATGCAGTTTTTGCCTGCTTTTTGTATGAAAGTAGTCGAATTTACGCTATTTTTTTTTCATTTTCGTCACGTTTTCACAAATTTAAAGTAAAACAAAATTTATTGATAAGAATTGAAATTTCAGGTTTATCTCGAGTATGCTTTTGTAGCTTCTCAAACTAACCTCTTTAGTATGAAAAATCGTGCAATATCCCTAGACCGTGTTGATGTGTATATAATTTGAAAATCGGTCGACAATTGGCGGAGTTATCGCGTAACAAACATACAAAAAAAAGAAAAACAAACAGTTGAATTGAGAACATACTCTTTTTTTCGGAGTCGATTAAAAATTTTATCTGTATATCTTTATGTCTGTGTGTCTGTCTGTGGCGTCGTGTGGGTTTTTATGTTAGAAAGCTGAACCATCTCGTTCACAGCTTTTTTTGATCAAAATTGGTTCAGCCGTTTAAATGTTATAAGCAATATAATATCGGGGGTGATACAAAATATAAATCTTTTCAATTTACTTCAAAAAAGGAGGAGGTTCTTAATTCGTCTGTATATATATATTTTTTTTTGTATGTTTGTTACGCGATAACTCCGCCAACTGTCAGCCGATTTTCAAAATTCTTTTTTTGTTCTAAAGAGTATACTCCCATAGAAATTTTATCGAAAATGATTCAGCGTTTTTTTTAAAAAAAAACAACAAAAACGAAAAATACTACAAACCAGAATATCATCTAAATAAATGAATGACATTTTCGTTTGTGGTTATCTGCTTATATGCATTGTAGTCCGCAAAAAATAGGTACTAGATAGATTACTTTATCCGAACTTTGTTGGGATTGAAGTACTTAGGTGACTCATACGTTTCTAACGTGGAAAATTATAATTAGAGTTATTAATTTAATAATATCTGAAAAAACTAGAAATATTGGACACCACAAAAGCAAAAGCTTTCAAATGTCAAACAATGCGCTCAGTGGACCGCCCACGGTACATCCGGTATTTTGTTACCATTTCGTGCCGACTCGGGAATCGAACCTGAACTCGACTTGAATCCTGCTACGTAGGAGTAACCACTGAGATAACTGGAACTTGAAATTGATTTACGCCCAGTTGCAATTTACGTCCGTTAAAATTAATGCTACTTTAAATATCAGCCGTGATAGCCCAGTTGGTAATGAGCCAGACTTGTGATCAGAAGGTCGCGGGTTCAAACCCTGGTGCGGGCCTGTACCACTAAATTCGTCTTTTCGGATTTATGTATACGGATATCTAATTATCACTTGCTTAGCAGTGAAGGAAAACATCGTGATGAAACCCGCCTGTCCAAGAAAATTCATTTTCGAAAGACGAGCGGTCAATTAACCCGCATTGAGCCGGCGGCGTGGTGGACTATGGCCTAAAACCCCTTCGTGTTTCAAAGGGAGGCCCGTGCCCCTCGGTGGGGACGTATATGGGCTGATGACGACAAAATATCAGTCGCTTTCAGTCTTTCTGACGTGAACAAAGACGGTATTACATTTAAAGAAGCTTTAACTTTAATGAGCACTGAGCGTAACTGGATTAAACAGTTGTTTTTGTGACTTTTACTTTATTTTTCTGCCCAATCTCCTGTTTTTTAATATTAAAGTTCTAATGTTTAATATTTATGGGTAGCCCAGTAGCACTCGCTGGTCTTAACCGATCTGTGAGGTTAAGCAACGTTACTAGAGGCAGTGGATTTATCACGAGTGTTTCTGTGTTTCGATGGGTACGTTAAGCCGTCGGTCCCGGCTGTTGTCGACTGACTACAGTCGTTAAACCAAGTCAGAGGCCATTTGGCGGTTTGGTTTGATATCTAATATTGATAGGCTTGATTTACGTACATAATCATATGAGTGTCGCGCGAGTTGGTTGCTTATACAGGGTGTAAAGACAGCTTAGCAAAAACTGAAACCCTAAATTCAGACCATCATTTTGAATGATTTTCCAGTGGAATTTTCCTTTGGAATTTTTTTGTTTTTTTTTAAGTTTTCAAATATTTTCTGCTTAAAAATTAAATTATTTATTCAAATACAATCCATTTTGCATTATAAACAACAATAATAGCGTAAAACACGAAAACCAGAAATGTACATCGTATTCCGATAGCTGCGCGGAGCGGGGGAAACGCGCGCGGGGTGCGGTTACGCGGTACATTGTGTAGCGGCAAAGTAGGTAAATAACGAGAACTCCTTAACTTGACATTTCCGGGAAAAAATTATTACTTGTAGCTGATCATAGTTACCATTTAAGTATTTGATAAGCTGTATACTAAACATCTTAGAAAATACATAAATGGTGTAATCCACCCATAACTATCCTCAGCCAAAAGTAATTATTTTTTCCCGGAAACATCATGTTAAGGAGTTTTCATTAATTACCTACTTTGGGGCTACGCAACGTATCGTGAAACCACGTCCCGCGCTAACGGTAGGTATGCGATGTACATTGCTGGTTTTCGTGTTTTACGTTGTTATGATTGTTTTTTATTACAAAATTGAGTGTATTCGATTAAATAATAAAAAATGTAAGCAGAAAAAAATAAAAAACATGAAAAAAAATGAAAATTTTTCGAAGAAAAATTCCACTGGAAGATCATTCAGAATGATTGTCTGAATCCAGGGTTGCAGTTTTTGCTAAACTGTCTTTTACACCCTGTATACGGTAGGTATCTTGTAGGGCGGTAATCTGTGGCACACCTTCATATTTCACTGAAAGTGTTGCGTTTGACGTATGCAGAGTGGTGAACACGAAGGTGGTGGTTAGTAGATTGCATCTTGCTCCCGTATCACTATCTGCGTACGCGCATGTGACGCCCACTTTGATTTCCGTGCTTTCTGGAGGGTAACATGCATTTTAAATACGAGTACTTCACGCAGAGCGTAACGTTTGCGCAACTGGAAATGGGATCAAGAGCGAATCCATTTATTACAAAAAAAAAAATTTCAAGTAATTTCAAGAGCTCATCAAGCTTGATATATTCGTTCTATTGTAATAAATTTACTAGGGGTGTGTGGGGGGGAGGGTCATAACATCTTAGTGCTCCAAAATTGTCATCCTCACCTGCTAGCGGTGCACCCTGCTGATCAACGGACGAGGCTCTGACGTACAACTCGTTTTGGTCCTTACAAAAACCTCTAAGATCTTGGCTATTGTCGGTTTAAGGCGACTACAGCACCTAAATTAAAATTTTATGATGCGTAGATAAGCATGACGCACTGCATTAAATCGAAGAAAAAAAATACTACGGTAGAATTCAGGACATAAACTAGATAAGTAGTTTGCTGAAAACATGATTCAGCACTTTTGGTTCGATAGAAATAGCTCACAAAGTCACCTCTGAATACCCAATATTGTGATCTTTTAAGCTGTAAAAACGATAGTAAAATGCACACAGGAACTTTAATTTGCTATCAAAATGTTCGTGATTGAACTCTCTCGATAAGTAGTTAACGCATTTTTCGATTTAAGCTGTTACCTTTCCATAAATCTCATTTTTCTAACTTTCGAACATGTTTTTATGCACGCACGCTTTCATAGTCGGTAAACTTCGTGTATCGACACTGTTCGCACTGCCGGCCCAGGCCTGTTGAGAGACGGAGATGGCACTATTTCTATGTGTGCTGCCTTTATCGGGTGCTGTAGTCGCCTTAAGTCTAATTTTATGCCAATTAGAGGTTTGAAAACTCCAACGCCAGGCTAGTTACTTGAATGTATTACGTTTGCGTTTATTAAAACACTGGGGTGAAGCTTGAGGATTAACGGCATGGACCTCCGCTTTGAGTCGTGCCTAGTGTAGTGCAGCACATTTCGTTGTCAATCAAAAGTGGAAATGTGCAGCCAGCATCATGGTGCTGCATGGGCTGCAATTAGAAATAAGAAAATTTATATGATTAACTTAAAAATAGCGACCCTCAGAGTTTCTTGCCTATCCTTCTACTGAGGAAGACTGCACCTTTTCTAATAGGCGCAAAGTCAAACATACTAATGTAATTCACTATTTTGCTAGTGTATTTATTATGACGTTTTCAAGAAACATTTTATATGTTCTATGTAAATAAAGCAATTTTTGACTTTTGGCACTTTTCCATCGGGTACGACTTAGGGCAGTCTGTTTGACTAAGGTGCAAGCCCTTATGAATTTATAATATTTAAGTTAATCAATACATTTTATTCGACTATTAAATAAATACCTATTTAGTACTTTTTCGTGATGCAAAAAAAAAAATAGTATTTAGGATGCAAAACAGTCAAGAGTTAGTGGATCCTATTGGATTGAGAGCAAATGCCCTTGTCTCTTACCAACTTCCCTACAGAACCGTCAAATCAGGTTCAAGAAACCCGCCTAGCGGCAATTTAGAATTCAAACGGCGTAGACAGAGGCCAAAATAATAGGCCATAAGTACACGTCCCGACTACAATAGACTATAAATATTAAAAAAAAAAGATTATCTATTAGAAACACTTGATATTCTAAGTATACCCTCACTTTGTATGCTTTCATTCGTCTGTCGAAGCTATGGTGACGGAAAAATGACATAAAAACGCGTTAGATTCTTCCTGATAAATATGAGATAATAAGATTTGCAGACTTCA
Organism: Aproaerema taeniolella; assembly: GCA_949987775.1. Taxonomy (NCBI): domain Eukaryota; kingdom Metazoa; phylum Arthropoda; class Insecta; order Lepidoptera; family Gelechiidae; genus Aproaerema; species Aproaerema taeniolella. The sequence continues at coordinate 14,963,400 of OX465258.1, read as the reverse complement.
AGATGTGGTGGAGCTATCAGCGTATAGGTAAACTCATTCGCTGCGTTGGGGAATCGTTTGAAATGGACCCAAATAAGTGGACTAATCACTTTATGTTTGACGGGACTATTTCTCTGTAGATACACTTCTATCTACGCGTATGGATTTACAATAAGTATAGATTTATACTTGTAAATAAATACTCGTAACACGTATATAAATACTCTTAGGTAGATAGTCATAGATGAATACTCGCAGTTAGATACTCGTAAATAGATACTCGTAGATAGCAGCTTCTTAGCTCCTATGATTCCGTAGATAGGAAATAGATACTCGTAGATAGGAGCTCGGAGTTTCTTGCCTATTCTTCTCCTGAGGAAGACTGCACCTTTGCCAATAGGCGCAAAGTCAAAAGTGCTAATGTAATTCATCATATTGACGTGTTCACGTATCATTTTATATGTTCAATGAAATAAACACTTTTGAGTTTGAGTTTGAGTTCAGATTTGGGGTACGCTTGCTCCAGGATTTGGCAGGTACAACACATCTTTGTAAATTAACTGTAGTAATTTACAAAGATGTGTTGTATCTTTGTAAATTACTACCGATAACGGACAAAAAGTTGCTTGATTTAAATATTAATTTTTAACGTAAAAATTTTTTAAATAGAGTCTCAACCATACGTTAGTAGCGCTCATAAGCTCGGAGTCGATCTGTGGCAATGTAAACGATGCTTAAGCTCTGATGATGGGGTGACCGTAATTTATCATAAGCGTTTCTGTGCATTGAAGGTTAGCATCGTCTGATATCGAAAAACTAGTCGCTAAATCAAATGGCCATTTAGCGGTAGGAAAACTCTGACACCAGCAGCTCGAGAACGATGGCAACAAATTCGCGCGGCACGCCACTCGGCTGACGCTGAAACTTCACTTTGATTGCGCGAGGGCCCCGCGCAAAGGCTTGCTCGCCCTCTGTTGTTGTCAATATTGACATTTTGATATAGAACCGCGGCGCATTACGCGCGCTATCACCATCGTGCTCGAACTACAGCATTAGTCAAGTTCGCCACATACTTGATAGCAAGTTAGCTATGTCATGTTGTAAGTATGTCGTTGTCTTGGCTATCCAATGTATAAATAATATATTCCTAAACGAAACGCGGTTTTAAGGTCGTCATAAAATTTACGACATCTAGGCGGAATTAATTTTGAAGGTGTCACAGGTTAAATCGTAACTCAAGTAACATCTTGCAGTTTACAATGGTTTAACACGGGTTTAACTGTTTTCTAGTTTTATGGTTACCGACATCTGTTAAAGTACGCAACTGGACAGATATCACGCGATATCCGCTAGGGGGTACTCAGGGACAATTAAAAAAAAATTTGTTCATAATTCAGCAGCTCGACTGACGGTGAAATTTTACTTTGATTAGGCGAAAGCCCCGTGCAAATGCTTGCTCGCCCTTTGGCGTTGACAATGTTGACATTTTGACATAGGACCGCGGCTCATCACGCGCGCTATCACCATCGTTCTCGAGCTGCTGGTTTACAAGTAAAAACTTAAAAGCTAAGAATTATTAAATTAGAGAGAAAATAACATAGGTGCCTAAAAATTATGAATTAATAAGAGAGGCGACAACTGCTTTATTATGGAAAATCGAAAATTCCATACACAAAAATCTTGCTCATCAACAAAGATAAAGATCATTTATTTGTCAAAATAAGTACAGGGTCAACGGCACATCATGCTATCCAAAAGTGTCAAATTTCTTCAATTGATTTTAAATTTAATCTCCAAACATTAGAGTTTACTATCCATTGGGGAAATTTGACAGTTTGTGGTAACCTGATATGCCGTTGACTGTACATGAAAAATACAGGTCAAATAGCCAAATAGAGGAGAGCATCATTTATTTCTAAAACCACATGACACTTCATTGTGACATAGGTATTTTCATAAATAAGGAACACATTCGGATTTATAGCCTAGGTGTTTTTACAAGGTATACTTCGAAGAGTGTGCTCATGAGTTGCACGAGCTCATTCCGCCTGTTATTTTCTTCTACCAGACGTCCAGACGCATTACTGTGTACTACCCTAAACTTGTCGAGATTCCTCGGGTCCGTACTGAGCGTTTCTCTTCAGTGGCAATTTATCACGAGCGTTCCCGTCCTTCGGAGGGCACGTTAAGCTGTCAGTCCCGACTGTTGTCAATTGACGACAGTCGTTAAAACTAAGTCAGAGGCCATTGTGCGGTTTGAAAACTCTGACACCAGGGTTAGCCAAGTTCGCCACACGCTTGACTATACCTACACGATAAGAAGAAGTTCATATTTTATATGGAGCACTGCTAGGGAATGGAATTTTCTGCCTGCGTTTGTAGGCAGAGAATCTCTTCAAAATTCGAGTGATGGTCACCTTCTGGATGAGCTTGCTACATCCTCGACCACATCTTAGCCCCTGTGATAGATTGTGGTCAAGAGCGAACCCACTCTATAAAAATAAAAATAAACATTTTTATAATTTTCATAGAAAACAGTAAATAACTAATTAAATAATTACGTAGTAGTTTGTTGTAAGTAATCCATTTAGTTGTGTAGATTATGAATTTAATTGAATAGGAATGTATGTATTATGTTAAGTTATTCAATTCTAATTCAGTTCAATACTAAACACCTAAATGTTTAAGGTCGTACATAAAAGTAACACTATTTACGACCAAAATTGGCGAAAACGAGTATTTGAATATACACTACACACATACGCTGCGAACAACGAACTCGTTTTGTTTTTTTAAATTACGAAATAATACTTTTTTCCAAAGGCTGAAACCAGAAGCCTAATTCATGACCATTCGATTTAAATATACACATCAACACGGTCTAGGGATATTGCACGATTTTTCATACGAAAGAGGCCTGTTTGAGAAGCTCTAAAAGCGTACTCGAGATACATGGAGGGCTATAATTTTCAGACGAGCAAGTGCTAAACTTGAATTTTTTTATTCATTTTCGTCACGTTTTCACAAATTTAAAGTAAAACAAAATTTACTGACAAGAACTGAAAATTCAGGTTTAGCACTTGCTCGTTTGAAAATTATAGCCCTCTATGTATCTCGAGTATGCTATTATAGATTCTCAAACAGACCTCTTTTGTATGAAAAATCATGCAATATTCCTAGACCGTGTTATGTGTAGGTATATTGAGTGAATTTAAATTAGTAAGTCAAAAAAAAGAAGAAGAAGAAATAAGAAGAAGTTAGCCAAAATAAAAATGTGAATGTGTAATTAGCTAACTCTACATTTTGCTTTTAGGGAGACTATAAACTGTAACATAATAAAATAACTAACTAAAATAACTGATGTTATATTAATATTATATTAATATTATATAATATTAATATAACAAATATAACATATAACTGCGCGAGTTTGTTGCCATCGTGCTCGAGCTGCTGGTGTCAGAGTTTTCCTACCGCCAAACAGTCAACTGCAGAGACACTTTAACTCTCCTCCCGCACCAGATAAGCATTCAGTATACTGACACTTACTTGCAGACACGTTCATTAAAGTTAAAGCTTCTTAAATGTAATGTTGTCCTTGTTTACGTCATCAAGATGGAAAGTGACAGTACATGTTCCGGTGCGGGGATTTTCCAAACACAGACTTGGGTTGTATGTGCGGAGAGGTGCAAACCAGGCCCACCTAGAAACATGCGTGCCCTACAACCTGTGCAACAAGTCCTAATGGACGCTACTCAATCCGCCGTCCAAGTGGCCCATGTTGTGTAGTTACTTGCCATCGAATCGCTAAGAAGAAGAAGAAGAGAGAGACATTATGATGCTTAAAATGGCAAAACTAGGGTAAAGACCTAGGGAAACAGATAACAAGATCACAATATAAGGTCCTAATTTATTAGTGACTTTCCTTCAAAGACGTTATTGTATAGGTTAATAGTATTCCAAAAAGCAACATAAAATTTAATTATCTTAAAATAAAATTTAGCAAAAAAAAATAAAAAAAAAATTTTCCATTTAAAGATAAAGGAATGGTTCTCTATCACTTGAAGCCGGCCACTCCCCGCTCGCCCGCTCTACTACTGCCATTATTATTTACGTTTGAATGGATGGGTTTATTCATCATAGTAATGAAAAAATATCGTAACAAAATTTTTCAAGACCTTTTCAATTTAATATTATGCCTTTGTTTTTTGACTCAAATGATATATTTTGACCTACACAATAACGTGTTAAAAGGAAAGTCACTAATAAATTAGGACCTTATATAGATTAGGCAGGACACTTGGCAAGGAGGGCCGATAGGCGGTGGTCAAGGCAGTCAAACAAAGGTGCCAAGGAAAGTGACATGGCCAGTGGGTAGACCACCAGCTCGATGGTCAGACGATGTCGTCAAATTGACGGGAACTCTATGGATGAGGTTAGCACAGGACCGTGACGATTGGTGCTACAGAGAAGAGGCCTATGCCCAGCAGTGGGGTAATATAGGCTGAGTATGATGATGATGATGAAGATGATAACTTTAATGGACTTTTCTGCAAATTAAAACCCGTATGCTTACATCCATAGCTGCTAAATTTGGCAAGAAACGAAATGAAAATCTTTATAGTTAATAAGTATCTTATGATTTAAACTTAAATGTACGTAGAATCATTATGAAGAGCATGGATTCTTAACACAGGCTTTTCACTTAAAAAGTCGCCCCAGCTTGTTACATATACCATACTAGCTTACCGCCAGCGGCTCCGCCCTCGTGGACTACAGGTTATATCGTGCCCAACTGTGGGATAAAATGTAGCCTGTGTCCTTTCCCAGGCTCTAATCTATCTCTGTACCAAATTTCATCAAAATCGGTTCAGTAGTTTAGGCGTGAAAGACGGACAGACAGACAGTTTCTTTCACATTTATAATATTAAAATAATAATACAATATATACAAATATAATAATTCAATATATAATAAATAATAATATAATTTAAATAATATAGTAAGGATATATAGTTAATAACATAAACATTTTTGATTTTTGTTGTTTTTTTTATAGCAAGTTTGTCTATCTTTCTGACCTCATGTATCTAGATAAAGTAATACCAGAATGTTGTGTAAATTCACGAGTGGTTAACTGTCTGCGGTACGTTCAGCCAATTTTACTCTGCGCTTTGAATCGCCACCGAATTCCTCAGGTTACATGACTGGAATTTAATATTTTATTTGTTGGCGTTTTATAGCTTTTTTAACAGTTATTGTAAGTTGTTAATAGACAGTTTACAGTGAAATAATTGTTACGCTTTCTTCCTTATCTATAGGTTTAGTCAAGTGTGTGGCGAATTTGACTTACCCTGGAGTTTGAGTTTTTAAACGTAGGCCAATGTTAACCAAACATTCAACCAGGGCCCCGATTCTGTAACTTAAGTTGTGTGTCGATGGAATGGAGGCCATTTTATGAGTTCAGGTGGCGAAATTGAGAACTATTTAATTTTCATATACTTGCTGACAACCACCTCGACCAGCAGCGCCACCACCAACCGAACGTAAAGTTGCAAACTACCTGCAACTGAACATTAAGTTGGCGATGGCGCCACCAGTCAAAGCAGCCGTCATTAGATGTATGAAATTTGGATAGTTCTCAATTTCGCCACCTGAACAGATAAAATGGCGACCATTTCACCGACACACAACTGAAGTTACAGAATCGGGGCCCAGAGATTTGACAATGTAATTTTCACATATATGTTTTAACATTTTGTTCAATTATAGCTTCTGACAGTGGTTTAACCGTGGGTTGATTTTTAGTGTAGCCCTAAATTAACTCTAACTTAGTTTAATGCTGGACTCAATTAACAATGGCATAACGTTCACCTATCACGTTCCCTGCTCCTGTATACGTTGCTTAATCTATTTGTATAAAAATGTGAAAAAAAAACTCTGGTCTGAGTCTTTATAATATTTGCGTGTATTCCCAATGGCCCTTTATATAATTAGAAAGGCACGGCATCGGCACGCCACAGCAAAATTACAATTACCATTGCCTTCTATGTTCTCAGCTTTTATTACCACTAGTGCATAGGAGGCAATGGTAATACATTTTGCCGTACCGTTTTCGAATTATAAAAAGGCCCACAATAGATCCACTTACACCTTCCTTATTGTCAGAATTCCTTCATTATTTAATGACACAGCACTTACTCATACATAATTATATTAAAGTAACTATTAAAATATAAAATAAGTGACGAAAATAGCGATGTTGTAACAAAAAATAATGTCCCAAGGCGGCGGCTTGCTTTACATTAGATTTATGACCAATCACAAAATAATAAATGACCCTTTAATAAATTTTATTTTATTTCCACCACAAACAGTTTACGTTAATAACTAATTGCTGCCAAATCAAATTTTATGACCGTATTGTCTGTCAGACATGTTAAAATCGCTTAAACATACCGCTGACGATTACCCAATAAATTAAAATATAGACGGCTGAATACAATCGGCGGTTAATTGAATGCACTATTATAATCAATTGGATTATATTGTATTCGATTGGTAAGGTTAGATTGTTTCTGAGTCATGAATAGGGTGACCAGTTTGTCTGGTTGAATTTGGGACGTGGTTTTGCGAATAAATATAGGTACCTACTTTAACTAGCTTTTCGACCAGGACAACGTTCCCGTGCATATTCTGGGAATAAATTATACCTAGACATAAACTTTTCTTTTGACTCTGTGAAAACTCATTTGTTAGTTTTTGAGTTTTTCGCGTTCAGACAGACAGCCGGCGCTGCGGGGATTTTGTAATGAAGTATGAAATGTTAAGGCGACTACAGCACCTAAATTACAATTTTATGATGCGTAGATAAGCATGACGCACTGCATTAAATCGAAGAAAAAAAATACTACGGTAATATTCAGGACATAAACTAGATAAGTAGTTTGCTGAAAACATGATTCAGCACTTTTGGTTCGATAGAAATAGCTCACAAAGTCACCTCTGAATACCCAATATTGTGATCTTTTAAGCTGTAAAAACGATAGTAAAATGCACACAGGAACTTGAATTTGCTATCAAAATGTTCGTGATTGAACTCTCTCGATAATTAGTTAACGCATTTTTCGATTTAAGCTGTTACCTTTCCATAAATCTCATTTTTCTAACTTTCGAACATGTTTTTACGCACGCACGCTTTCATAGTCGGTAAACTTCGTGTATCGACACTGTTCGCACTGCCGGCCCAGGCCTGTTGAGAGACGGAGATGGCACTATTCCTATGTGTGCTGCCTTTATTGGGTGCTGTAGTCGCCTTAAGCTCCAATCTAACTTTTCTATGGCTAATGTACCACAAATGTTGACAATTTGATATGGAAAACCAACTAAACTAAATAAGCCAACTTCAAAGGTCTACTACAAAATTCTAAACTTAACTAGGGGTTCAAACTATGAGTCTATTTGGGACACTCGGATACAAATTATAAGTTTTTTTCACAATCGGCAAGAACCAAGACCAAGAACCAAGAGAACCAAGAACCATCGATGAAGAGGTAGCGTTACTACTTCTATATACCACCTCCGTAAAAAGTATTTAAAGCCAGTCGGCCTTAAATTTAATTTATTTTGACTTAGTTGGCATTTAATTTGACTCCAGTTTGAACAATCCGCAAAGCAGATCCGTGACAATATTTGTGACAGGAGTGGAGTCATCGTTAATCTGGGACAGTCCCAGACAATTTGTAAAATGTTGCCACAGTACCTATAAAATGAGTCAGGACTCGGTCAGGACATTGCATTCGTTGACATTTGAGTGGTTCACGTCATATCGGGTTCAGCTGATTGGGAATGTGGAACGGTTCCGTGACTGACTGTGAAGGACAGATTTTAGTTGATTCCGGTTATTGGATAACAGCTGGGATTAAAGTAAAAGTGTATTTAAAACTAGCGATTTCAAACGCTTAAGTTACGTTCTTGTTGAAACATTTATACTGAAATCAGCGTTATGGCTCGTACATTTGTTACGTTTCATTTTTTTTTTATATTATAAGATGGGTTAACTCTTGACCTCAATCTTGACCATAAGGTCAAAGATGAGGTCGACGATGGAGCGAATTAACCCAGAAAATGCCTATAAAGGCACTGGAACTCCCACGCACCGACGGAACACAGCAAGCTGTTTGGCGTCGGACTTCGGTAGGAGGGTGGTCGCGAACCAGACGGCCCTTTACAGAGCCTACCACACCGCATGAGACCATAGGACGACACCTCAGATTCAGAAAAAAATGAAGTGTCGTTGCCTGGGATGGATTACTAGGAGGCAAGTCTCATTTGTATTTCCTTAGTCGCCTCTTACGACACCCACGGAAAGAGATGGGGTGGTGTTATTCTTAACCGATCACCACATGGTTACCATACGTTTCATTTGCTATTATACCCATTTTCAACCGACTTCAAAAATGAGGAGGTTCTCAATTCGACTGTATGTTTATTTTATATGTATGTTACGCGATACCTCCGCCAACTGTCGGTCGATTTACAAAAAAATTTTTTTCGAAAGAGTATACTCCTGAAGTGGTCAATATAAATTGTATCTAAAATAATTCAGCGCTAATAGGCATTCTAGTCCGCGAAAAATAGGTGTTGGGATTGAAGTCGGTTACATACTCATACGTTTTTAACGTAAAAAAATATAAATCTAGTGTTGCGTTTACAGTGCTCTCGTCTGTATTCAATATCCGATTCAATAAACTGCTTTTAAGTTTTGAGGGACAACGCACAATGCGAGAAAAGTAAAGTATTTTTTTAAATTTCCGACATAAAAAAGGGTGTATCTGTAGGCCTGTGAGTCTGTTTGTCTGTCTGTGGCATCGTAGCTCCTAACAGAATTGACCGATTTCCATGCGGTTTTTTGTTGTTTGAAAGCTGGCGTAATAGGTCCTTAACAATGTTTGATGAAAATTGGTTCAGCCGTTTAAGAGTTATAATAAGCGATGAATGTTGCGGAAGATCAATTTTTTTTAAATTTTAGAGTAGGTGGAAGTATTCAGTTATGTGTATTTTAAAATTAAATTATTTACTCTACCTCACTACACAAAAAAAAATATTTTTTATAAGCTATCAAAGTTTACAAAACATGAATCATGCATATAATAATATTAAAGTCAAAACATTAATTAAACATGATTGGCAACAACACAGGCACCTGCTTAAATTTAAAAACACGAAAGTTCAACAAGTATACTTAACGCTTACATTATTTGTCTACTTTGGGCCTTGAGACCACCTACCGAAAACACTAGGTGGTCTATAACATGTCTGAAACCTATAAAAAGTACACCTATAGAGATAGCGCTATCGAAATAGGTATCGCATTTTACTTCGATCAATTAACGGGTTTTTACTACATTTTTATTGAGAAGTTAATTGTAGTAAAAAACCGTTAATTCTTATCAAAATTACCTATCAATATGCACCTAGTAAGAGCTTTAGGTGATTATAGAACAAAGTAAAGACACAGTGCTGTGGAAATTAACTTTAGTGCTCTTGAGAACATCGTGCGCATTAGACTTACATGAAATTATGAACACCCAAGATCCGAGAACAAACACCGCTTTTTAACAAAAATATTTTCCCCGACAAGGAGTCCAACCCAGGACCAGTGGAATAAAAGGCAGCGCCGCGCATGTGCATCTACCCACCGGGACCAGTCGCCAAATAATGATGTGTTCTATACTAAATTTCAAAGCAAAAATCCAGAAATTCTGATACTCAGTCTTAGAATTACAGCGACCTGAAAACAGTGGGCAGCTGGAGTGAATCTCGTCACCGGCGCCATGCTGTATCTCAAAAACTGCTAATAGTACGAAAAAGATTTAAAGTCCAATTTTTAAAGCAAAATTTCAGCAATCAATACCTGAAAAATTTATTTAATATGTTCGACTGAGCGAGAGATATTTGCCGCTAAGTATGGGCCAGCTGAAGACTGGCCGTTTTGATTCTTTAAAGTAGGTATGTAGGTAAATCAAAGTTATTTATCTCAGTACTTTAAAATCTTGGGCAATTGAGGGCGTGAATTATCTTGCCTCCCTATAAATACCTATATAAATTTTCTCAGGTTCAATAAAACACGTACGATCAGTTCGCCATTTTCCTCAAAGAAAACTTTATTTTCTTTTTTAATAACGTTGGCACAAAACAAACCACAGTCTAAAACAAGATTCACAACAAGTACCCTGCTTTCCCCAGAAAAAAGGTGGCAAACGCCTGTATCCCTAAGGGTAAGCAGTTTACTTCACATTAAAAAAAGGAAGAGTTCACGTTCACGCGCATCAAAAACAGTTTTCATACTACATAAACTCACGTCTTTGTCCTATTGGGGTAGGCAGAGATCACAGATTGCTACTTGTCACGATCCAAACACGCGTCTTTCGATTCCTCTACATTAATAATTCGCTTCATACAAACTCTTCGGATTCAGGTAGGATTCAGGATTCAGGTCTTCGGATTCAGGTACACGACCTTTTTTCATTACACCACAAATTTGGTCTAAGTACGTTTGCCTAAGCCGCCCTCTTCCGACCCTTCCAACTACATTCGCAGTGTCTATTTATTTCGTCAATCTTCTATCAATCGTCTAAAACAGTTTGAAGGCATAAAATGTAAAAAAGTGGGAATGTAAATAGTAACAAGTACGTTGGAAGTTGCACTACCCGCTGAGCTGAACAGGCAACCAGCGCCGATAAATACAACAGTCACCGACTACAAATTACGCGCCAAACGAACGCCGCACGTCGACGCGTACGCATCTAAAGCCGGAGCAAGCAGTGGAGCTTCTAATTCTGTTTTTTTTAATGGGTTTGCTGTTACCATATAAAGGCCCATTAGTTATTAATCTCACAAGTTGTCTGGAGAGTATTGAAGATGCAAACATTTCTTCATGTTTCGACTTACATAGGGGAAAATGGTTCAGTTTAGTGGAAAATTGTTTAGATTCACCTCCTTAATTTTGACTGAGTAATTTGAAGTCAACTCATATCGATACAGCCATTTTAACACATTGTCTTTTTAGTATAATTTTTTATGGTGAATGTCGGGGTTTTTTATTATTATAACATGGGTTAACTCTTGACCTCAATCTTGACCATAAAGGTCAAAGATGAGGTCGACGATGGAGCGAGTCAACCCAGAAAATGCCTATAAAGGCACTGGTACTCCCACGCACCGACGGAACACAGCAAGCTGTTTGGAGTCGGACTTCGGTAGGAGGGTGGTCGCGAATCAGATGGCCCTTTACGGAGCCTACCACACCGCATGAGACCATAGGACGACACCTCAGATTCAGAATAAATTTACGTGTCGTTGCCTGGGGTGGATTAATAGGAGGCAGGTCTCATTTGTGTTTCCTTAGTCGCCTCTTACGACACCCACGGAAAGAGATGGGATGTTGTTATTCTTAACCGATCACCACACGGGGTTATACAAAATTCATTTTAGAGTTATTTTATTTTGCATACTTACTTGTCCGTGTTTCTGTATATGGCAAAGAAGTTGCTGCCACAACCCGCGCTTCACAATGCCAAGAAGGTAATTTATTAACAAATCTTTATGTGCTAGAATCAATTCAGGAATACTCGTTTTCTCTAGCGGTTTATTGAATTGATAAACATTTTATGAGCTCGAGTATCGGTGCAAATCCGTAGGCCGATTGTAAAGTGTATGAATTATGGGAAGAACGGAACGGGATTTTGTCGTGAAGGTTTTATATTATTATGATATCAACAGATATTCTATTGTAGGGGCAATGTAGATACAACATCTCTAGTTATCTATTTTGGAAAGATCCCGAGTTCGATTCCCGCACTTTAAAGAAAGCTCATCAAAAGAGATTTAAATTAGTATCTTAAAAAGCTATACTGTCTTGCCAATGAGACTATACTACAATGCACGGTGAGAGAAAACAGAGTGAAGATACATCACTTCACTTCCTAAGGGGTGAAGAAACTTACACATTCAGCATCAGAGCGACAGAGGTCCCCCCCTCTTAGCAGGGTGACGGAGGTCAGATGGCAGTCACTTCGCTGTAATCTACAGTCTGTTTATCCATTAACTCCTTCTAAACCACGCAACGGATTTTAAGATGATTTTTACCATTACGTAGATATTTTTTCCCGAAGGTTTAAATGTATGAAACATACTTATTAACCGTGCGAAACCGGGGCGGGTCACTAGTAAATAATAATCTGCCAAATCTTGGGTCATGGTCAAGCGAACCCCGAATATGAATCCTAACATAAAGAATTTATCTTTAGTGTTATTTGTAAGATGGAAGTTTGCCTAAAAGTGAGTCAAAGTTTGTCCAAGACGTTTGATTAGAAAACCTATTATTTACACGACACAGAATCAACTGTGTGCCTCTTTGTATGTGTGTTCTGCGTATATATACGTATATTTAACACGACTACATGAAATTTAACACTGCCGGAGCCTGGAAATTTCGCTTTGGGCGTAGGCGATGTTTGACAAAGAACAATATGGTGCAAGATGGAGGTGGGTAGGTGTCATCAATTTACGTAATGCTTAATATTCTGTTTTTGATAATGATTATTCTGAGTTTCAATTTTTCAATTTGCATAAAACCATGGATTTGTATTTATTTGTATATTTCATGCATTAAACAATTTATCAATAAACGGTAAATTATACAAACTTTAAATATTGAAAATCACATAGCAAATAATCCCTTTCTCATCATCGTCAGCAGCCCAATAAGTACATCCCCAACTTCGAAACAGTGATAGTTCATCACGCTGGCCCAATGCGGATTGATGGACTTCAATATTAATTGGTCAACTCAATTCAATTCTTAATGAAATGGTGTCCACGATTTTCGTGATTTTTCCAGTCCTCAGAGTATTTTATCGAGTACTAAAATAGAGATTTTCAATGTCGCCTATATTAAGTAAGAAAAACCTTTTAAGGGTTTTAATACGCCAGAGTCTCGTCCGTTAATTAGCAGGGTGCACCGCTAGCAGGTGAAGATTACACCCCTATCAAACCTTCGGTGGATTTTTGCACACCCACGTGTGCAGGATTTGTATCGCACGTGCCGCAACAAGCGCGCGACTACGGGTTAATGCACGCTAATAATAGGTCTTTACCTATGAAATTGCCGATTTTTTCACAAGCTTTATTTTATTCATAATTTATTTGATTGAACACCTATTACTCAAATAGTTTTTTATTTAAAACCTTGGCCATATAACGGAGATATTGAGTCAAATCAATACATATTTACTTTAGATTTATTTGCTGAAAAAGAAGCTCAAATATAGCTCGTTTCATCCGTTGCCCGCTTCATTGCTTATTTTTGCTGTACCGTTGTTACAGTTACAACTTTCAATAAAGTAAGTATGATGAAAATTAACTTAATGTTGTCCAAACCTTCCCACAAAATTTTGCTCAATTTAGATTTCGCATTCCCGAGAAAAATCCAAAAACGTTAGTATGGAAAATTCAGTTTTCCAAAAATATTGTATGAAAAACGGCAATTTCATAGGTACAGACCTATTACTAAGAGAGTTAGATAGTGACATAGTCTACTTTTTTATGCAAGCAAGGTCGCGAGATTTATTTTCTTACCTCGGTTGAGATTGTTTATACTATATCATTCAATTAAGAAGCCATTTTGCATTTAAAACTGACAAACCCATACTTAGACGGGGAGTCTAATAATAATAAAAATGCCAGTCTGCCTGCCGTTCCACTTTTGCAATGCCCGACAGGGTTCATATGTATATAGAAGCACATATTTTAGATTAAGACCTTTCATCCTCTGTACATATGAATAGCAATAAATGATTAAATTGAATTGAATAAGTTACATAATATTACATCCACTCATTAATGAAAAACGAAGGATATTGAAAAATATATCATCATCCAATCGTTTGGTTATTTTTTAGGAAATTACTGCACCAAAAGCTTCTAACGCGAGAACAATCGTTTAGTTGCCCAACCAAAGATTACATTTTGAAATGACACCAATGTTTTTCACTTAACAAACTTATGTATGATCCAACCAACACCCAAAACAACGAGTAAAAATAAACTTTGAAGCATAAGAAATAAAGTTCAAAACTATTTTCAAAAACAGCAAAATTATTTTGGTGTACAGAGTTAGAGCTTGAAGATAAGTGCTTATTTGTTCTTGTGGTTTCGTTCAGTTAAAAACAACGAGGTAACGGTTGGTTTCTAGTTTATTTTTAGAACGCTTTTAATGGCCGCTTTAAGATGGATAAGAAAAGTTATTCAAATCTTATTTAATGAGAAAAAACGTAATAAACTGATTCCGGATTAGATAAGATTTTTACAGCTTATTCAATTTACTTTACTGCGGGACAAAAACTAACTTAGGAAAATAAAGCCATCGGAACGGGTGACATGTGTTATAGGGTCATTTAACTTCCCATATAAGGGTTTCTTTAATTGATATTAGCAACTTCACCATCCTCTATTCAAAATTTTATTGACATAGACATAGACATAGACAAACGTTTATTTTTGCATCTTCAGCACACACAAATTTAGTAAGACATTAAAAATACACTAAAAATTATTTTAAAGACTAATACATATAAAGAGGTGTGTGCTGCAGTGACAAAAAAGGGTCCCAGCTCAGCATATTGCTCTTCCCCACAGGTATGAGCGCTGATATTCTGTTGGGACCGACGAGTTGCGTGTGTGTTTGTCTATCTTCTATTATGTAAAAATAAGTCGGGTTTTCCTTCCTGACGCTATAACTCCAGAACGCACGAACCGATTTCCACGGTTTTGCATTCGTTGGAAAGGTCTCGGGCTCCGTGAGGTTTATAGGATACTTTTTATTTTTTTTAAATTAGGACGCGGGCGGAGCCGCGGTCGGAAAGCTAGTAGTAGTATAATGATTAGTGTGAGTGTTCTGTTCTGTGTGGTGCCAATATTAGTACATAAATAGAAATTGTTGTATAGAAATAGAATTAAGTACAAAACAAATAAAATCCATACATAAATAGAGCAGATACTAACATTGCATATGATGATAATAAGAAATACATATATATGAAGATAAAAGGAAAACATATCCGCATTAAGATCGTAAAATTGCTCACTAGCTTTCCGCCCCCGGCTCCGCCCGCGTGGACTACAGGTTATATCGTGCCCAACTGTGGGATAAAATGTAGCCTATGTCCTTTCTCAGGTTCTAATCTATCTCTGTACCAAATTTCATAAAAATCGGTTCAGTAGTTTAAGCGCGAAAGACGGACAGACAGACAGAGTTACTTTCGCATTTATAATATTATAAGTAAGGATTAAAATACGCTGACATTGGACGCCATTTTTAGCTTGTTTCATCTGTTGCCCGTTTCATTGCTGTAACTTTCTACAATCAGTGAGGTTGAACCGATTATGCAACGTACACAGATATAGAGAATGTGATGGGTGACCAAAAGTGGCAATTTATCACGAGCGTTTATTTCCGTGCAACGGAGGGCATGTTAAGATGTCGGTCCCGGCTGAAGATTGAATACAGTCGTTAAACCGAGTCAGAGGCCATTTGGCGGTTTGAAAACTCGCACACTAAAGTGAGTCAAGTTCGCCACATACTTGATTATACCTACACTATACAAGTTGTTTAAAAAAAAACCAAAAAAAAAGATAATTCAAAATTAATTAAAATTTAGCTTATTGCACAGCTCTATTACAAATATGACAAGTATGCCATATTAATTATATGAAACTTTCATTTTGAAAGATATCAAACCGTGCAACTGATTACTAGAGTTGCGACTATTTCACTTTCGAAATAAAATTTTGGAATTTATTTTTTTTGGGTTTTTTTGAAACACCTTGTATAAGAAAGGAAGGAACGGGTTAAATAGTCACCATCGTCATTCCACTGCCATTCAGAAACCATTGATTATCAGAATTGCCGTCTTGATGTGCAGTGCAGTGTGTACAGAGGCCAGCGCATCAGGTTACCCCATTTTCATTGCAAAACCGCTCTTACCCTATCAGTATAGAGTACGCGCTGGTGGTAACCTGGTGTGCAGCCTCCTGTACAAAGAAGGTACACAATACATCAGGGATGGCGAACATTTATAGATTGACGTGCCATTTTTAAAAGAAATGTTGAATAAATAAATAAACGCTACACACTCAAAGGCCCACACTAAGGTTTTCCCTTGTGTCGTGGGTCCCTTGGAACACACATAAAGACAAACACAAACACCTATCACCCGAGAACAAACATCTGCTTTTAACACAAATGTTTGCCCCGACTGGGGATCGAACCCAGGACCCGCCGAACAAGAGGCAGCGTCACTGCCACTCGACCAAACCTGCCGCCATTTGATGGCACGTCTATGGAATGAGACCATAGACGTGCCATCAAATAACGTTGACTTAATGTGAAAATATTAAAACTTAACTTAAACAAGACACTTCCCGTCCACCACGCCTACTCATTCCGTAACGCAGGCTCACTTAAGTTCGTTAGTTGAACTGCAGAGTGAATTTTGTTAATTTGTCTACTATTCTTAATATTATAAATGCGAAAGTAACTCTGTCTGTCTGTCTGTCTGTCCGTCTTTCACGCCTAAACTACGAACCGATTTTGATGAAATTTGGTACAGAGATAGATTAGAGCCTGGGAAAGGACATATGCTACATTTTATCCCACAGTTGAGCACGATATAACCTGTAGTCCACGCGGGCGGAGCCGCGGGCGAAAAGCTAGTTCTTAATACATATAGTAAGTATTCTATCATCTAGGTATGCTTTGTCAATCAGTGGCATGCCCAAAATATTCTGTCACGTGCCATTGGTTCGCGAACCCTGCAATACATTGTTAAAATGCCTAAAAAACTGCCTCACGTATCTTAACACTGCCTCATTATGTTACCTCATTATTATTTCCCATTTTAAAACCATAAACCTGCCGGTTTTCGGCTGATAAAAAACTTACATGTCTATAAACAGGTAGCTTTAAGCAATTTACTGCAGAATATAAGTTCTTTACAAATTAAGCCTTTTATAAAAATGCTTCAACGTATATTCTGTACTTGACTTTTACGTGTTTTTGTGTTTCATTCTTATTTATGTTGAGTTGCATAAAATAATCGATACTGACAGGCGAATCAGACGATTAACTTATAGAGTGTTCAATTTTATTAAGATTAAAAAATATACAGGGTGTAAGGGAAACGCTTCCGAATACTGAAAGTACATGCTCAGTCAATGGTTGTGAGTAACTTTCTCAAACAAACTTTTCTAGGAAACGAAAAAAGTTTTGGACTTCTCCATACAACAGTGGCGTGCATTCCATACAAGCAGAAAAGCAGTGCCTACCCTAGGGTTTTCAAGGCAAAAAAATACAAAAATAAATATTATAATTTACACCAACGATCACAGATCTTTGTGAAACGAATAAACGTTTTCCGAAATGACGTCATCTACATTTCTTTATCGACCTTTAACTTTTCAAAACAGCGCCATCTAAACTTCTAATACTGAACTAGTAAGAGCCCTCGTAGGAGCGCGGATTGATTATTCGTTAAAAGCACTCGTTTGAAATGCCTTTTTTGTCGATGTTTTGTGTTGTAATGGGGGCTTCTGATTGGCTGTTTCGTCTACCCCACCAAAAATTTACGAACTGATTGTATGTAGAAAAAAGCTCTGCCTATAAAGCGATGCTACCAAATTGAGAAGTGTCAATATTCGGTAAGTTTGAAAGAGCTGTTATAGATTTTTAATTTTGCGGATTTTTTTCTTATTGGATGCATTCAGCCATATTGGTTTGTTTTTGTTTTGCAACTACGTAGGTACGAAAACTATTGCAAATTATTGTTTTATCAGTTTATAGTGTTTGTAAGACATTTGTTTAGAACAAAATGAGCGCAATAAGTTGTGAAAAGTGTGGTGATGATGTTTGTTTGCCGAAACTGCGTGATTTTTCTTGTTTACCTTTTCAAGGAAAAGTAAACATTACTTAACGCAAAAGGCCGATGCATGGATTTGACGCAAAAAAAGGTACCGCAGTAAGATATTTTAATACTAAAATATACAATACCTATTCATAATTGGCTCACGGGTTGTGTGCATACTAACCGCTTAAGTAGGTATTTTGTTTTCCGTGCATTTTGTTTTCAAACTGTTATAAAAAATGTTTAACGGCGCAGGGTTATTTTGATTTTAATAACCTTAATACAGCGATTAAAAAGCATGAGCTTTCTAAAAAACATCTCAAAGATACGTTGAAAGTTTTCTCGTTTAGCAAAAGTCGCATAGAAACGAGTTTGAGCGGTCAATTAAAACTAGACAAGTTCACTGCCTACCCTGCCTAAAATGTCTATGCACGCCACTGCCATACAAGCTAGATAGATAGATAGATAAAATCTTTATTTATACACAGTTAAATGGACAAACTATTAACAACAAAACAAAAGTAAATACAACTTATAACTAATAATTAAGACAAAACAAAGGAACACTATATATAAAAGGGTGCTGACTCAGCGTGTGCTGCCACTGGACAGCGCTGTTCTTCCGTCAGCACCCGTGAGCGACCGCGGCCAAGCGGTACCAGACATTAGGGAAACAAATAACATGAAAAATAACAAATAATTGTGTGTATGTGTGAGTTTTTGTGTGTGTGTGTGTGTGAGTATGGGTAAGTGTGTCTATGTGCATACTTTCTTATGTGAAAATGAAATAGTGTGTAATGTGTAGTTGTGTTTAATATAAAAGTTGTAATAAAATAGAAATGAATGGCAATTGAATGTATAATTGATTAGTAGAAAATTAAATGTAATTATTAAGTAGATATTATTAAATTGATTTGTTATACATACTAAGTTGTAAACCGTAGTTGTTTCAGATATCAGCCTATCAAGCTGTCCGATTAAAATGACTTTTTTGTATGGGGCCGTCGTTTTTTTTTTGTTTCCTGGAAAATTTTCTTTGAGAAAGTTACTCAAAACAATCGACTGAGCATGTACTTTCAGTATTCGGAAGCGTTTCCCTTACACCCTGTATAATGTCACTTTAAATTAGTTAGCGAAACTTTAGGAGGTGATTTTCCCCTTATAAATTGAACAACTTTCCCCAAGGAACCTGTATATATATATATTTTTTTTCATCCATCCATACACTCACGCCTATAATCCCATTCGGGGTAGGCAGACCGTCATGTAGTCTTAGAACCACTTGACGACACATTTGACATACATTCTGAGGGTTATTAGATGGAGAACATGAGTATAGCGGTGCTAGATTGTCAGCCTTTCACCAACAACACAACAAACTTTCTGACTTCTACAGTACGCCTGGGAAGAGTTGGCAGCTGGCACATTCTAAGTTATTCTTTCACTCCCAGTTTAGAGGGCTGTAACTTTCTAACCTTTATTGTGACAAGATTGTATTCTTCTTGGCGTCAAATATGTATTTAAGACCAACCGGATGTTCTGTCTAACCAAGAGGGACTGTACGTAGCGCGCATGTACAAACAGAAACAGACAACAAGACAAAACTTTAACAATCGTGCTATTGCGTTGATTAAGGCCCCCAATAAATATTCTGCCATATACACAAAAAGTGATCAGTTCTATATTTGGTTATGTGACTTCGTTCCCGTGGGAATTCGGAAAAATTATGTAGCCTATGTCCATAGGGGATAATGTAGCTTTCTAATGGTAAAAGAATTTCTCAAATCGGTGCAGTAGTTTCGGAGCCTATTCAATGCAAACAAACAAACACATCTTTCCTCTTTATAATATTAGTACAGATTATCTTATAATATTATCTGATTACCATTCACCCTGTATAACCGCAAGACGTCGCATAATCTTGCCGCCATCGAATCGCGTTAAGGCGATTAGAGTCGTCAATGACCTTGACGTTTGAGCCCTCTGCCCCGCGCGCCACAACCCGCACCCCGCAAGAAAACACCGGTCAAAGAATACACAGGCGTAGAATGTACAGAAGCGCACTCCATACATTACTGCCTATCACTTGAGTTTGTATTGATGAATCTAACTAGGTACTTCTAATAACAAAAGATGTCGGTGTATGTAAGTAATTGTGTTTCAAGAAAAAGGGATTCTTAATTAATTAGTATAAGAATATTTCCATATATCATAGCCGTTTAGGAGCAGTAAGGAATTTAAGTCAAAAATCGATGTCTCGTGGTATTTTTTTTAAAATACAATACAAAGACGTAAAAAAAAAATACTGACGTTACACATGTAGTCCTTGAACAGATGTTTTACATATTTTTTTTTCAACTTTCCCTGGCCAGTCATAAATGAGAAGTAAGCTTTACAAAATGCTCAATATTCGGAAATTGAGGGATCTAATCGCCTTAATAGATACGTCACACCGCCATCTTCACGGTTCCAAATTCAAAATTTAAATTCAAAAATCGAACCGAAAAAACGACGTTTTAACGGACTTTTTTCTTTCAAAGACAAGGTGTGGAGTGGCGCGTAGGCACCTGCATTTTTTTAACACAATGGTTATTCTCAAATTTATTAAAACAGGTGTATTGTCCAGTTTAACGTTCATTATTACGTATAATTAAATCGGAGATATGAGTTTATGCGTTTTATCAATTGGGATTTCAACTTATGGGCGTCAAAAGCAATAAATTCGATGAACTTTTGTACTGCATCTCTTTTTAACATTTTACAACACTTTATAACGTCATAAACTTAACTTCTGTTAATAAATATGTACAGCAATGACGCGGCGAAGATAAAAAATGTTATTTAGGTGTTTTTGTACGAGTTTTGCCACCAAATGATCAGCATAATTTCATTGATAAAATTGCTTCTTGTCGTGATGTTTAAGACTGTGCAATATTTTATGCGCTTAATATCAAACTCTATAAATTCTGATATCTAAAATTAAACTGATAGTGGAGGCAAAGTCACTTTCACTGGGAGATAACCTCTAAATATAAACGATAGCGATAAAGGCATTTCCTTGCAAGTCCTAGATAATCGGTAAAAGTTGTTTCTCACGAGAAGTTTTTTTAAAAGAATTTTTCTCAAAAGATTTTTATTGCATCTTCAAGTTTTGTTAGTTAATTTGATTTAGGCGACCAACATAGGCAAAAATAATTATTCAGCAAGCCGAGTACGATAGTGACAGCGCCGCGACAACACCTATGTCAAATGTCGAAAATGTCAACATTGACAACGCCACAGGGCGAGCAAGTCTTTGCGCGGGACCATTCAGCGTGAGCCGAGCGCGAGTTTGTCGTTATGGTGCTAGAGCTGCTGAAATAGTAGATTGTTAAGCAAGGGTGGAAAGAATCAATTCCCGAGGTATTTAGATATAGTCCGAGTAGGAATTGATTCTTTTACCCGTGTTAAACACTCTACTTTTCATTTCGAATATGAGGAAAATAAAACTAGTTGTTTATCTAAACTTTTTATTGATATTATATAATAATATTAGTAGTACCTATTTAAAATTAATTGTTAAATTAGGACAATTCGTGAAATTAAAATTAAAAGTTACTTTTTAAATATAGAACTCACCGCGTAATTGTTGCGGCTTATTCCGCTCAAAGAAGTGCGCTAAGTTCAAACTGGCTGTTTAGAAACTCACATGGCATTTTTTTAAATTGATTTTTTTACATAAAACTCTTCACAGCTGACAGCAGTTCTATTTTTAAAGTTCATTCCGGCCCTTAGGTGGGGTGGGAAGTAATTTGTATGAGTTTTTCCCTCCCTATGGAGGGAAGCAGCATTTTCCACCCAATAATCAGATCAAAATAACACTACTTTCCGAGTATGAGAAATGAAAAGGTTTTACTGCGTATAATACGCGCTAACACAGTTTTTCACTGCTTTTCACTGATCTTAACCGATCAGTGAGGTTAAGCAATGTACACAGAGGCAGGGAACCTGATGGGTGACCAAAGTGGCAATTTACCACGAGCGTTTCCGTGCTTCGGAGGGCACGTTAAGATGTCGGTCCCGGCTGTTGTCGATCGACTATAGTCGTTAAAACCAAGTCAGAGGCCATTGTGCGGTTTGAAAACTCTTACACCAGGGTTAGCCAAGTTCGCAACACACTTGACTATATCTACACGATAAGAAGAAGAAGACTGGTTTTTAACCTCCGACGAAAAAGAGAGGTGTGTATCTGTATGACTGTGTATCTTTGTATCTGTATGTCTATCTGCGTGTCTGGTGTGTGGCATAGTAGCTCTTAAGCGAATGGACCGATTTCGACCGGTTTTTTGTTTGAAGCTGACGTAATCGAGATGGTTCTTAGCAATATTTGATCAAAATTTGTTCAGCCATTTAAAAGTGATAAGTAATAACTACTTTACCACAAAACTACTTAGACAATCTGTATGGCATAAGCCGGTTTTAAACATTGTCTTAGTTTTAATTTTATGTTTTTTGGTAAAGCCCTAGATGTCAGGGTTAAACACATTTTTTTATTTTAGATTTTTTGGTCTTTATAAGCTTGTACTACATAGTTTCAACCGTGTGGTGATCGGTTAAGAATAACACCACCCCATCTATTTCCGTGGCGACTAAGGAAACACAAATGAGACCTGCCTCCTAGTAATTCATCCCAGGCAACGACACTTAATTTTTTTCTGAATCTGAGGGGTCGTCCTATGGTCTCATGCGGTGTGGTAGGCTCTGTAAAGGGCCGTCTGGTTCGCAACCACCCTCCTTCCGAAGTCCGATGCCAAACAGCTTGCTGTGTTCCGTCGGTGCGTGGGAGTACCAGTGCCTTTATAGGCATTTTCTGGGTTAACTCGCTCCATCGTCGACCTCATCTTTGACTTTATGGTCAAGATTGAGGTCAAGAGTTAACCCATCTTATAATATAATAAAAAAATTTGTGATACGTATTATTAGTAAGGTCGCAAGAATCTATTTTAAGCGACCATTATCAAACTCCTTACCTCAAATCAAAATCTCGATCTTTCGAAGCCACATGTCAAAATAAGAAGTGTATAGTTAATTTAAAGTATTTATTTATATTTATTGTATCTGTTGTTTAATTGTGTGTCGTCATGTGGCACTCCCACACGCTTCAACGGTCCCAGTTTGATTGATAACACCTTGGCTGCTTCATTTACTTTGGACCTGGGCTCTTGCGTATATCGGACTTTTGTTAAGCTCCTACTGGGTCTCTGAATCTAATAATGAAACTGTAGGATCTTTATACAGGGTGTAAAAGACAGCTTAGAGAAAACTGAAATCCTGGACTCAGACAATCATTCTTAATGATTTTCCAGTGGAATTTTTCTTCGGAAAAATTTCAATTTTTTTCATGGTTTTTAATATTTTCTGCTCACTATTTTTATTATTTAATCGAATACACTACATTTGGAATAAAAAACAATCATTATCAACGTAAAACACGAACACCAGCAATATACATCGCTGTCCGATAGCAGCGCGGCGCGGGGGGATCGTGCGCGGGGGGATCGTGCGCGGGGTGCGGTTTCACGATACTTTGCGTAGTGCCAAAGTAGGTAAATAATGAAAACTCCTTTACATGACGTTTCCGGGAAAAAATAATTAGTTATAGCTAATGCTAGTTATGGGTAGATTCTACCATTTACGTATTTGCTAAACTGTCCTTTACACCCTGTATAAATCTTCACGAAAAGGTTCCCATAAAACTGAAGAACTTTCCCCAAAGTTAAAATAAACAGTTTTTTTTTATCAACCCGTATACATCCCCACCGATGGACACAGGCCTCTCTTTCAAACACGAAAGGGATTCAGGCAATCGTATGTATTCTTTATTGTACAACTAGCGGGTGCCCGGGACTTCGTCCGCGTGGGAATTACAAAAAAAACATGCTTAATTATTGCCTACATCATAAAAGACACCTTTTTGCCTTTCAGCTTTCTAGGTGTAAGGGTTTGGGTTAGGCGACGGTGATTCAGTGAATCAGGACCTCCAATTTTATTTATTTAGATGATAATACAAAGAATGACAAGTTTATAATAATTAGTAATTTTAGTGGAATAAATTATAGGCTATGTCAGTACAGTCGTTAAACTAAGTCAGAGACCATTTGGCGGTTTAAAGTTTTTTTTTTAAATACCTGATAAAACTCTCAATAAACTTCATAACTCAATTTTTTACAGGTTTTAGTTTCAATTTTTATGGACGAAATCAGCTACAAAATTATATATGAGACTTTAAAAGATCGTGGCAATAAATACTTAAAATTAGGTGACCATATAAGTGACCGTTTGTCTCATGAGCATCGCGTCCCCAAAACAGGTGCGTCGGGGCATCGCCCGGGGCGATTTTGACACCATGCAACTTGCCCTTATTTTCGCCACATGCGCCTCATTACTGACACCAACTTCCATTTTCAGCCACAAACACCAAACACAGAAAGATTCTGTAAGATTATTGTGTTTCGCGACCGCAAGGTTAAGTTTGTGAAGAATGAAAGTTATTAGCTTTGGTATTCCTTTAATTAAAAATGTTTTTTTAGGAATATGTTTAACTACTGGCTGTGTAGATCTACTCATCACATAGTAAGATCCAAAGAATAAAATAGGAAAAAAAATGTTTTTAATTATTTTAAACCAGCTGGAATATGTATGTATTTATTCTTTATTGTACAAGACACATCCTTATCTTTTCCTTACTTAACATTATAAATGCGAAAGTAACTCTGTCTGTCTGTTCGTCTTTCACGCCTAAACTACTGAACCGATTTTGATGAAATTTGGTGCAGAGATAGATTAGAGCCCGGGAAATGACATAGGCTATATTTTATCCCACAGTTGGGCACGATATAACCTGTAGTCTACGCGGGCGGAAAGCTAGTTAAGTATAATAAAAACAGTACAAAGGCGGACTTATCCCACAAGGGGATTTCTTCCAGTCAACCCATTGAGTGTTTGAGAGGAAGGAGCAGACGGTAGATAGCATACTTTAAGTTTTAATAGTTGCTTTGGGCAGTTTTTTTTTCATGATACTTAGTTATTATTATTTCATCTTCAAAACGCTATAACAAAAATACAAAGTTTCATGGTTGTATTAACCGACTTTAAAAAAGGAGGAGGTTCTCAATTCGACTGTATTTTTTTTTTTGCCGGAGTAATCGCGTAACAAATATAAAAAAAAACAGTCGAATTGAGAACCTCCTCCTTTTTTGAAGTCGGTTAATCTTTGACAGTGACCATCTTCCATACAAACTTTCATCCCCTACTTCAACCCCTCGAGTATTTTTTTTCTCAATAAAAGGTAGCCTATGTCCTTTCCCAAGCTCTAGTCTATTCAATTTCATCAAAATCAGTTTAGTAGTTTAGGCGTGAAAGCGTAACAGACTGACAAACAGAGTTATTTCCGCATTTATCATGTTATTAGAGATAGGGCTAGAAGGGATTATTTATAAAACAATCACTCGAGGTTACTGGTAGATATGCTTTTATAAGTCTGCCTCTGTGTATTTTTTTTAAATAGAGTTAAATAAATACAGCAAAATCCTCGTATCACTTTATAACATTGCTTGTGAAAATTAGATACAGATTACCATCTTTTCCTTTCGCATCAAGTCCAATCGACGTACAATTAAAAGTCTAAATTGTTTAGAAGCCAGTAATAAAATAATAACGTGTATTTATATAATAATAAAACAGTGCAACCGTTCATAGGAAACAATTTTCATTATTTTGTAATTTCCCGTGTGCAGTGGGCCACTATAATTAGTGTTCATTTAAAAGCTATTGCATGTCTCGAGAGTGTAGGCTATCTTTTCCTTGTATTGGCTTTTCGCAATACACAGATTACAGCGTGATTTCTCATAAACATGTTTTTTTAGCCCCCAACGAAAAAACAGGGGCGTGGACATTTTGACAGGTTTTTAAAAACAAGTTAACTTAATCTATATATATAAAAATGGAACCCGATTTTCGTTGTCACGGCATCACGCGTGAACGGCTGGACCGATTTGGATGATTCTTTTTTTGTTGTATTCCTTATTGTCAGGACAAGGTTCTTATGAAAGAAAAAACTAAAAAGTGCCACGGGAACGAAGTCCCGGGCGGAAAACTAGTGTTACTATAAATTGTGCATAATAATTTAACCTTACCTGTCTCTGACTGTGACATCGTAGCTTCTAAGCTTTTGTTTGGAAGTTGACATAATCGAGATAGTTTTGACCTAAATTTGATCAATATTGGTTCAGCCGTTTAAAAATTACCAGCTATGAATGTTGGGGGTTTTAACAAAGTTTTAATTTTGAAGTTATCTATCAAAATCATAGATAACTTCATGAGGCGTCAATTTATGCTCATGAAAGTCTCATAGGGTACTTCAGCCCCATACAGTCACAGACTCTATCTTATGGTGCCCCGTCGACCATTGACCGCGGCGATAGACAGATCGACTGTACTAGTTGGTACGAATGTCGGATCACTCAATCCATTACATTTTTGAAATGTAGCATGAATAGTGGGATTTGTGCATTCGTGCCACAGTGGCCAGACCGAGGTGACTGTCGTCGTTGAGTCTTTGTGGCAAAACTGCTGGGCGGGGTGGCCATTGTAACGGTAACGGTAACGGATGAAAGTCTCATAGGGTACTTCAATAACAATAAAAATGAAAAATTCCTTGAAATCAAAGAACGTACATAAAGATATACACATTTTGCTAAGTCTGAAAGAGGTTGCCTCAGAGCTACTTATTTTTTAATTATGACATGGGTTAACTTTTGATCTCGATCTTGAGCTAAGTCATAGATAGATAGATAGATAAAACGTTTATTCAAGATGAGCTCAACGATGGAGCGAGTAAACCCAGAAAATGCTATTAAGGCACTACTACTCCCATGCACCGACGGAACACAGCAAGCTGTTTGGCGTCTTACTTCGGTAGAACGGTGGTCGCGAATCAGACGGCCTGGCCTCTTTGATAGATAGATAGATAAAACAGAGATACAGAGCTTACCACGCCGCATGGAACATAAGACGCTACGTCAGATTAAAAACAATTTTAGATGTCGTTGCCTGGGATGCATTAAAAGGAGGCAGGTCTCACTTATGTTTCCTTAGTCCGCTTAGTCGCCTCTTACGACACCCACGAAAAGAAATGTGGTAGTGTTATTCTCAACCTATCACCACACGGCATGAACTATTCTCATTAAATTTTTGTACGTCACAGTTGATTTTTTTTTAAATTGTTGATCCCATAGAAAATGTAGCTGATGTGTTGATGGCTGCATCATTCGTCTAAATTCCGCTGCAATAAGTTTTGTTTCTCTACCGTATCTCTAATGAATTGAAACTTCAATAGAACTCCTAATTGAGTAGAGATTACATTCATAACTTCCATTGAATCTTTTCTATGACTAGAGAATATTGAAATACTTAACCAAAGGAAGATAGCAAGCAAAGAGTTAACAATGTTAAAGAACACGCCAAGTAGCTTTCCTATGTTTTTTTTTTACAGCCGCATGAGATCAATTCAAAGTCAAAGTCAAATTTCCGCCGTGTGGTGATCAGTTGTGAATAACACCACCCCATCTCTTTCCGTGGGTATCGTAAGAAGCGACTAAGAAAACACAAATGAGACCTGCCTCCTAGTAATCCATCCTAGGCAACGACACATCAGTTTGTTTTCAATCTGAGGTGTCGTCCTATGGTCTCACGCGGTGTGGTAGGCTCGGTGAGGGGTCGTCTGGTTTGCGACCACCCTCCTACCGAAGTCCGACGCCAAACAGCTTGCTGTGTTCCGTCGGTGAGTATGAATACCAGTGCCATAATTGGCATTTTCTGGGTTAACTCGCTCCATCGTCGACCTCATCTATGTCCTTGGTCAAGATTGAGGTCAAGAGTTTACCCATCTTATAATAAAAAAAATTGCTTTATTTCATAAAACATTCAGGATGTTATTTAAAATAATTCAAAGTAGTGAAGTACATTAAATGATTTAAATACATACTTACATACATTTTCGTTCTTTTGACCCTCCTAAATCAGTAGAGTCAAAAGTTGTACTAGTGAGTGAATAAGGGTTACGAAAAAAAAATTACTATTTTTGTCGTGCTGACGTCACTTCTTTATAATAAATGGGAACTACCCTCAACTCTTTTCATTATCAATATCAATACAGTTTGTATCTACACTAATATTATAAAGTGGAAAGATTTGTATTTTTGTATGTAACATGTAACTAATAAACTTAAAAACTACTGTACCGATTTAAAAAATTATTTCACCATTAGGATGCTACATTATCCCTGAGTAACATAGGCTACATAATTTTCCCGAATTCCCACGGGAACGAAGTCCCGAGCGGAATGCTAGTAATAAATAAATGAAATTTACTTCAAATCTGTGTTCTGTAATCAAAATGAACGCCTACATGTCATCCTTAATCTTATATCGCTCGTTAATGACCAATCGATTCAAGAATAAACTGACAGATTATGGCGCTTATTCTCTAGATCATTTATCGAATGACGATCGAGAATTCGTTGACCTTTCCTTAACTATCTTTTTGCCAATTAACGCTCCTTTTGTACGTGTTAAAATGATAATTTTATTGCATTGCCGTAGTTTTACCATCTCAAACTTGTCGCTTAGATTATTACCGCTATAAAACGAGTGCTTAAGGTACCGAGTGATTCTAGAATTGGGTTTTTATTGGTGTAGTTTTAATTAGTAGGAGAATGTGGTTTATAGCTGATTTTTTATTCATAGAATTCTGAATCCAGCAGCGGATTGCAAAGGCTAAACAGACAGGTAGAATATACAAATGAGAAATATGCCTATTAAGTGAATTTAAATAACTGTTTGCAAAAGTTATTGATAATAGGTCTTTACCTATGAAGTTGTCGATTTTTTCTCAAGCTTTATTTTATTCATAACTAGCTTTACGCCCGGGACTTCGTTCCCATGGGAATTTCGGAAAATTATGTAGCCTATGTGTTAATGCAGGGTATCAGCTACCTCCATACTAAATTTGATCAAAATCAGTCCAGCCGTTCTCGAGTTATAAGTGTTGTAACAAACACGACTTTCTTTTATATATATAGATTTATTTGATTGAACAGCTATTACTAAAATTATTTTTTATTTACAACCTTGGCCATATAACGGAGATATTGAGTCAAATCAAATCAAATCAAATCATTTATTTGCAGAATATGAGTACAAAGATGGGCCTATTTTAAAATGTGGTTCTGTCATATTCGGCCACTGCCTGGCATGCAAATATTTATAAACAATAATGGGTCTAAATAATTAAAAAAATAGTGAACAATTAAAAATTATAAGTACAGTAAAATTAAATGTCAAACCACAAAAAAAAGCATAAAAATAAAATAAAATGTCAAAACAAAATTAATAAATAACATGTCAAAAGAAAGAAATTAATGGAAAATAAAACAAGTTACCAAATAAAATAATAATTTAAAATGTCAATCAATTAAATGTCAAAGCAATGTAAAATGTCAAATAATTAAAATATTAAAAGTTGTCACAAATAAACTCATCAATTTTGTAGTACGCCTTATCTATAAGAAGTGCCAGTAACTTGTTCTTAAACATATTCATACTAGAAGAGTTCTTTATTTGTATTGGAATATTATTGTATAGCTTTGGTGCCATAAAAAAAAAACTTTTGTGCAAAAGAGAGGTTTTGGCGGGAACGACACAGAGCCTTTCTTTGTGTCGTGTATTTCTGCTGTGCACTTCGGATATTTGCCGAAATTCGTGCAAATACATATTTAATTAATACATATTTACTTTAGATTTATTTGCTCAAATATAGCTTGTTTCACCCGTTGCCCGTTTCATCGCTTATTTTTGCTGTACCGTTGTTACAGTTACAACTTTCAATAAAGTAAGTATGATGAAAATTAACTTAATGTTGTCCAAACCTTCCTACAAAATTTTGATAAATTTGGATGGAAAATTCAGTTTTCCAAAAATATTGTATGAAAAACGGCAATTTCACAGGTAAAGACCTATTATTAAAGCTCATAAAACTTTTTTCCCAAGTTCAACATCTTTAACAATTGAACACTTTTACGGAAGAGCCTATAATATCTATAAAAATTTGAAATCGCCTCTCCATACTTACAACTTATTTGACCAGCATATCTGATATAGACGCGTGACATAATTTTATCATGTGGATGTTGTTCCCTCTGACGCTATGCGATACATGTGACAAAACTATCTCACGCGTTTATGTTAGCTATGTCGTACTGCTGCATTTGTTTTGCATCTTCAGTTAAAATGACTTTGTAAAGAAGCAACGTATGACAAATTTGACGTCGATTATATGATGATTTTCATTGGTTTCACAATCAATGAAATGGTCACAGAAAAACTAATCAGCTGCGAGAAAAGGTTCATACGGCTGTGCTTTTTTTTGTAGCTCGACTTGGCGGGGGGCACTGCCGCGCCGCAACATAGTACACACGGCAGCACACGTTGACCTTGACGCCGCCCTATCTCGCTCGTAATAGGGTAACCTGATGTGCTGCTGTCTAAACTAGCCATGGTAAACTCCAAACTGATTTACTATGCTACTCTTCTATTTACTCATGTACAGCAGCAGGCCATAAGTTTTAGTTGCTATCAAACATACCATAATAAAGGTCAACACCCTCCACTGAATAGAGTGCGAAAAGCCCAGAAAAAAACATCCAACTGCCAAACTTTAGCGGAAACAGCATAATTTGTACGACAGAGAATACTTAGCGTGGTTTTGTTAACCCATTGTAGTTTTCTCAGTGAGCAACTACTAATTGGTGCTAAATATCCAAAAAACTTGTTATCGCTATTAAGAGGCCTAAGGTGGGAAAATTCGCTAATATAATTATTACGTTGGAGTAAACAGAAGCCGGCTCAATACATCTCAATGTGATTTTTTTCTTCGGTTGATCTTAGATTAGCAAGATTTTTTTTTTGGTCCTTTTTAATATCTGCCTAGTTCCTTTCTGGACTTTATCAGATGGTTTGATACTCTTCGAACACATTTGAGTGATGATCCAATGATCATCATTCCCATTTATTGATTATTTATTAATCATGAGCTTGGTTAACAATCTTTATAATGAAGAAAGCGGAGGGGAGGACTGATAGTAGACGAACGATTTTGACTGAACGATGAAGCATATTGCTGCACTTGGTTTACATGGAAATTGGCTTCATTAGCCCCCCAGATAAGCCTGCATTTGTGTTTCGAGTTCCCGACCCAGCAATAGATTGTGGTCAAGAGAGAACATTTTTATGAAATATACATTGTAACAAAAAAATCCTGAAGGATAATAGAATAGAAATAGAAAATAGAAAAAATGTTTATTTCCACACCACAAAGAAAATTAGGTTACACAAGAGATATTAAATCAGTTAACATCTGTTACATTGTTTCCTTAAACCTTATTTAGCAGTTAACAAAAACTTTACATTATTAGTGGGGGCTGGTGCCTAAACTAGGTAATTAAACCTGACTATAGGTCACCAGGCCTTTCCCTGGAATCTATACAACTGTCAAAAGGTAGGCAGGGACTTAATATGTGTAGTATAAACATCTGCGAGTAGTGCAAAACAAACTAATAGCAAAAAAGAGAATTGAAAAAGAAATATATCTGAATGCATTTTGGTATGTGTCTACTTGTGCTTGTGTGTGTATAATATAGATATGTGTATGCGTGTGTGTATATGTGTGTGTGTATGTATGGTTGTGTGTATGTTTGTGTGTATGTTGCGTGTGTATGTGTGTGTGTATGCATGTGTGTGTGTGTATGTATGTGTGTGTGCGCGATCGGATTGGACTGGACCCGCCTAGCCCTACGATTTTAGGTCCTGGGATCAGTCTGATTGCACCAGCAATTGTTGGTGCAAACAAACCACTAGGCAAGATACAATTCAAGTGGGTCAGCAAATTGGGTTTATGATGGAATATATAAATACATTATTAAGTTGACTTAACAAGTTCCCACAAAGAACATCTTAGGTCCTTTGTTTTTTCATGTTTTGACAAACATATATTATCGCAGAGCCAGGAGGCTCATTGGTGACAAAAAGCTAGTAAACAGTAAACTCAAAAGCCTGTTTGCCTGTGTCTTTTTTTCAAGATGTGCTTCGGGGAGTGTGCTCATGAGCTGTACGAGCTCATTCTGCCTGCCCCGCCCTTCTACCGAACGTCCAAACGCACCGTTGGGTACCACCCTTACCTTGTGGAGATTCCTCGGATCCGTACTGAGCGCTTCTCTTCATCTTTTATATTTCGCACCGCTAAGGAATGGAGTTCTCTGCCTGCGTCTGTATTTCCAGGCACATATAACCCGAATCTCTTCAAAGTTCGAGTGATTATAGGCATCTTCTGGGTGAGACTCCTACATCCTCGACCATATCTCCGCCTCTGGGCTAGATTGTGGTCAAGAGAGCAAACCCATTATCTATAAACACATTTTAAAAAAGATTGAAAAACATTTTTATATTTTTTACAAAAAGAAAGAAGTGCCACAGCAAGCCTGACAACTCTAAGGTTAAGGCCCGGTCAAGCTGGTGCTTATTATATACTGCTTTAATACATCTCGTCTTGGCATCCGACAAGGCAACTTTTTACCACCCATTCCCAATTACGTGTCCACTTACACGAATTCATTGAATGATTCCCTCCAGGTTGAATGGTCGATAAATGTTTTAAAAAACAATTGTTGGGTCTTTGTCACTTATTTACATATCTTATTTACATACCGCCTACTGAGTCAAGAACACATTGTTTTTGATGCGATGCTCATTTGTTGAGTGATATTAAGAGTTGGCCAAAGAATACACAATTGCGTAGAAGCGACAGCACCGCAATGTAAATATATTTCTCTTTACCTCACCCCCGCCCCCGCTTGTCTTCGATTTCATACATACCTATTCATTCCATTTTCAAAGCAGGGAACAAAGGTGACTAAAGTGGCAATTCAACACGAGCGTTTCCGTGCCTCTGAAGGCACGTTAAACTATCGGTCCCAGCTGTTATCGATTGACTACAGGAGCAAAACCAAGTCAGAAGCCATTTAGCGGTTTGGAAACCAGGTTTAGTCAAGTAAAGTTCGCCATATACTTGGCTATGGAAGGACTACATATCGATACTACTCTATGCTCTCAGTGCCTTCGCCAAAAAAGGGGTTTGAAGTTTTTACGTATTACTTTGTCTTTTATGTGTGTTTACCATTTCTAGAATAGGTTCTAATTAAAGTTAGTTTCTATAGTCACGTTTTGTACAGAAGCCAGCGCATCAGGTTAGGTACTCCATTTTCGTTGCAAAATCGCTCTTATCCCAACAGCACAGAGTGCACCTGGTACTACTGATTAATTTACCCTCGTTATGTCCGTTGTCAGTGAAAGAATTTCAAACATAATAAGCCACTCATTTATTTGTTAAACACTACTTTTAATTTTCACACACTGTTATGAGTATGACAAATAATATGTTTTAGAAAAAAGTAACAACAGTTCTTAACTTTTATAAAAAAATACTGTATTTATGTTCTTGTTAAGTATTACTTACTATTTTACTATTATTTTGTTATGTATCTTCTTTTATTTTTTTGCGAGGTTATGCCAGCCATACGGTTTGTTATGTATACTTGTTGTTGTTTTCTCGCGAGGTTATGCCAGCCACGTCAGGGAGCCATACTGTGACGTCAGGGTAAATTGATACGCCATTGGTCAGTAGAATAGCAGCAGCTCGAGCATGACGCCCGACAAACTCGCGCGGCACGCCATTCGGCTGATAGTGAAACTTCACTTTGATTGCGCGAACCACCCCCCCCCCCGCGTAAAGGCTTGCTCGCCCTGGCGTTGCCAATGTTGACATTTTGATATAGTAGGATAGGACCGCGGCGCATTCGGCGCCAAGACAAGCTGCAGGTCTCAAGCGTTGTTATTTTATTATCTATCACTAACACATGTACGTAACTAGCACTATATTATCGAAATCCACATTAAACAAAAACATTTTCAGCTCACTAACATAATGAACTCAATAAAGTTTGCTAGAATCATTAATCAAACGAGCTTCAAAACCTAAGTAGGTAACATAGTTAACATCACAAACGCCGACTATAAAAACCTTGTTTGTCCGTAGGTATGTTCTTTCAAGGTCGTTTAAGGCTCAGCTTCGTAACACGCCCAAAGTATGATGTAAGAGGCCAATGACTTCTTTTTTTTTAACGGCGCCTTACTCTCCGTACGAATTAATATGGTACTTAATTATTAATCACTTAGTCGTTCCCATGACTAGGAAGTTAGATAATTTTTAAATTTATTTTTTATCTCTTTTGCAGTTTTTTTGAGAATTTCGGTAGCGCTTATACACCCCGAAAAAAAAAATAGGGGTTGTATAAGTTTGGCGTGTTATCTGTATGTCTGGAGTATCTGTGTGTCTGTCTGTGGCATATACCCTTAAAAAATAGACCGATTTTGATGCGGTTTCTTTTGTTTGAAAGCTGACATAATCGAGATGATTCTTCGATATAATTGATCAAAATTGGTTCACCCATTTAAAAGTTAAAAGGAATATAATGTCGAAGGTGGTACAATTCTTTTAATTTTATAGTTACTTCCTAATAAACTGATTTTCCAAATAATAAATATGTAGATAGAGAAAGATAGTAGGTATACACTGAACGGTATCAGTGATGCTGGTCGTAACGTGTATTTCGTAAATAACTATAAACATGTGTCGGCCATTTTTAAAACCCATAAAAGACAACGGCTCAGCTAACACGGTAAAGGCAAGGCTCATGGGGAAACAAATAAAAATAATATAGATAATGGGATGGGAAACACGAAGGGGATTTAGGCCATAGTCCACCACGCTGGCCCAATGCAGGTTGGTGGACCGCTCGTCTTTCGAAAATGAATTTTCTTGGACGGGCGGGTTTCATCACGATGTTTTCTTTCACCGTTGAGCAAGTGATAATAATAAATCCGTACATACATCTGAAAAGACGAATTTAGTGGTACAGGCCTGTACCAGGACTTGAACCCGCGACCTTCGTTTTAAAAGTCTGGCTCATTACCAACTGGGCTATCACCGCTTTTGGTTATTATTAATTTTTTTCAATTAATATAGACTGACACTGACAAATTAATAGACTAATCTAGTATTCATCTTTATTAATTGTTGTAGAAATCTAGAATACCATTGTAAACTAGGCCCCGATTCTGTTAACTTAAGTTGTGTGTCGATTGAATGGTTAAAAGGAATCAATGTGCTTCAGTTCCTGAAAATGATTGGATCAAGTATAATTCTTTGAATAATTTCCAATGCTCTTAAGCTTTTGAGGTCTAATGACAAGTAGGTCGAACTCGTAAGCAAGAAGTACCGAGTTTGATGCCCAGTGCCGCCATGACTCGTTTTCCGAATTGTGTACATTATTGTGTACTTGTCGCGACTGCACTACAGCACTGAGGTGCAAGACGTCGTCGAGTACATATGGCAGAAGACAAAAGTTCCCTTAGGTCTCCAGAGAGTGAAACCGTTGGAATCGCATCACCATGCTAGTTTCAAAGCATTTGTGGTGCGGTTCCCGACGTTCATGCTTGAGACAGTCATGAAGGAGAGCTTTTGGCCGGAGGGCGTGGTGTTTCCGCCGTTTCCGAGGGAGATTCCCGGTGGCAGACACCCCCGGAAAAGCACCCGGGAAATAGTGTTAGTTAGTTTTATTTTATTTTGTTTAATTATAATTCATATATAATGTATGTTAGTCTGTAAGGTATTTATCTACGGGCCTTAGATGCCTGATAATAAATGTTTTTATTATTTATTATTATTATTATTGTCACACTAACCGATTCTCTTACGGTGAGGGAAAACATCATGAGGAAACCTGCACACTCAGCGACTGAATGTGTAACCATGATCCAATCCGGTCAGGTTTCCCCGCCAGCAAGGTCACGGAGGTCAGATGACAGTCTGCTCCATTAAAATGACTTGCCCTGCCAAATCCTGGATCATGATCAAGCGTACCCTTATTAAGAAACGGGACTAAGCGCAAAGTAGGTCACGATGTTAGGGATTTAAATCCAAACGGAGGATAAATGCTGCTTCGGGCTTTGTGTGACCTGAAGAAAAATTTATTTTCCCTTTTCTCCGCTGCTGTCTGAACCGACCTTTACAATCGTAACAACATGTCGTGTAGTAGGAAATGTAAAAATTATGTAGTTTTGTAAAGTTTCCGTGAATTCACATCTAAATC
The DNA here is from genome assembly GCA_949987775.1 of Aproaerema taeniolella. Lineage (NCBI taxonomy): Eukaryota > Metazoa > Arthropoda > Insecta > Lepidoptera > Gelechiidae > Aproaerema > Aproaerema taeniolella. The sequence goes on along the minus strand of OX465258.1, from coordinate 14,927,156 downwards.
ATCATTAACGGTCCGTTTTCAGATTGTTATGTAAATTTTAAACTCTTGTGGGAGTCCGATAGAATTTTAAGAAGAATTTAAATATTTGTAGGCGGAAACCAAGATAAAATAACGATACTTACACAATCTTCAAATTACATATCCAGTGTTTCTATTTCTTTGTAATAGGGTCTATTTTGGAATAGTTAAACAATGATTCTCTAAGTCTCCAGACATTTGCAGGTGTTAGTTGGGATTTTATCACAATAAATGTTTTTTTCTACGATTCTGGCATACCAATTACATACTTAGCAATAAATAGACGAGAAATATTCAATGACAAATTTAGAATACAAATTTTTGGTGTTAGCGTTCGAAATAGCTTGTCTATTATCATTTATTACGCCTGAGTTATCAAGAGTGTATTTAGTGCCATATTTTTATTTTATTTATCATACAAATTTTACTTAAGTACATGAAATTTATGACATGTCTCAAAAAACTGTAAATGTGTAAAATGTACTATTTTTAAACCCAGACAAAAAAGAGGGGTGTTATAAGTTTGACGTGTGTATTTGTGTGTCGGGATCTTTATTTTTGTTATTTTACTACATTAACTCTAAAATTTAAAATTTTGTATTACCCCGACATTCGATTGCTTATAACATTTAGGCCAGTGTTCACAATAAATTTAACCAACGATTAGCAGCTAACCAGTGATTTGACAATGTCATTTTCATACATTTTTTTTTGACATTTTGTCTGATTAGCTTCTAACCGCGGTTTAACCGTTGGTTATATTTTTGTGAACACGGGCCTTAAACGGCTGAACCAAAATGCTCGATTATAGAAATCGGTCCATATATGAAGCTATGATGCCACAGACAGCTACACAGACATAGAGAAACACAGAGATACACGTCAAAAATAACACTTTTTTTTGTCACCGGTTGAAAATGAGCCTTAAAGAGCACAAATGCTAGATTTCTTTACTTTGACATTTGAAAATGCCAACAGATTGTTGTTCAAAGGCACCGCTGCCTAATTCCGTAATTACGTGCTAGCGTGTCACATAATAACTTAATTTAGAGTCAAGGAACACCTGGAGGCGTTGTACCCATTATCTTCCAAATTATTACACCTTGTCTTAGAAAATGACGGATTTTGTAATTTCAAAATTACACGGTATGAGAATGAGTACCTAAAAAAGATGTCAAAAAGGATTAACCAACTCGAAGATCATGTTAAATCGTAAATAACCTATGAAATTGACAATCTTTATCCCGAAAATAACCTAGATTAAAATACAAATAACTCTATAATTAAAAAAATTGTGCAACCACCGAAATCCATTCGGTTTAAATGACTTTGATAAAACTTTTCTAAGAACCGCTATAAAATCTGCTTTTAAGTCTGTCTAGCAATGGTGGAACTTTTTTAAACAAACCTTGCTTGCTTTCCTTTTCCTTTGTGGTATTTTCTCAGCAGTGGCATTTAAGGCGACTACAGCACCTAAATTACGATTTTATGATGCGTAGATAAGCATGACGCACTGCATTAAATCGAAGAAAAAATTACTACGGTAATATTGAGGACATAAACTAGATAAGTAGTTTGCTGAAAACATGATTCAGCACTTTTGGTTCGATAGAAAAAGCTCACAAAGTCACCTCTAAATACCAATATTGTGTATCTTTTAAGCTGTAAGCTTTTAAGATAGTCAAATGCACACAGGAACTTGATTTGCTATCTAAATATTCGTGATTGAACACTCTCGATAAGTAGTTGACGCATTTTTCGATTTAAGCTGTTACCTTTCCATAAATCTCATTTTTCTAACTTTCGAACATGTTTTTACGCACGCACGCTTTCATAACTTCGTGTATCGACACTGTTCGCACTGCCGCCGGCCCAGACCTGTTGAGAGACCGAGATGGCACTATTCCTATGTGTGCTGCCTTTATCGGGTAGTCGCCTTAATAATGAATAAATGACATAACCATAATTAAGTAGTTTAGCGTCTCTACATAAAAATACTAACTTAACCCAACCACTTCATAAAGCTAGGCCACAACGTCGGTTTGATATTCATACATTCCCACAAAAGCACTAGACCGACAGACATAGCGTACCCTGAGGGCACAGGTGTAGGGAACAGGGCACATAAATCGTACAGGCAACACTGGAACCAAACACCTCTTTTCAATGCACGATGCCACAGCAGGGGCACGCAACATTTTTAGCTATGTTAAGTATTTTAGCTAGACATCAGTCTGTACAAAGTTGATGATGGTGATTTGTCATCAGGAGGATAAGTCTTGTTAAAATTACAAAATTACAGTTATACAATTTTACCAAGAATATGTGTCAGTTTCGTAGCACAGTGGCGTTCGCTGATCGGAACCAATCAGTGATGTTAAGTAAGTACAGAGGCCAGCGCATCAGGTTAAATCAGGTTACTCCATATTCATTGGAAAACCGCACTTATTGCAACAGAATACAGTGCACGATGATTTGCAGCCGTCTGTACAATGGGGTAGAGAACCTGTTGGGTGACCAAAGTGGCAGTACATCACGAGCGTTTTTGTGCTTAGAAAAGCACGAGAAGTGAGCGGTCCCGGCTATTGTCGCTTGACTACAGTCGTTGAACCAATAAATCAAAGGCTATTTGGCTGTTTGAAAACTCTGACACATGGGTTTGTCAAGTTCACTACATGGTTGATTATACTTACACGTTATGGAAAGGGGTGTATTTTTCAAGAATCCGTAACCATAGTGCTTGCAACAGCGCATCTCTGAAATATCGATTACGCGTTTAATAATTTTTTAAACATATTTTTTGTCTATTAAGTGCAAAATATGTTTTAGCGTATATACGTATATATTTATTATTTATTGTACATAATCAAAAGTTACACAAGATACATAAGAACCACAGTACAAAGGCGGACTTATCCCACAAGGGGATTTCTTCCAGTCAACCCATTAGCGTGTTAACTTTACGTAAAATTGAATGCAAGGAAAACGGAATTATCTACACATATTATTTCGTTGTTGTTCACCACACCTTTTAAAAATCTAAACAACAGAACAAAACAACATACTCGTACCTACCTTATTATTTACTTTGTCAAGAATCAAAACCAAAAGTATGACTCAATTTTAAATGCACTTAAAGCAAAAAAAATATAACACGGAAGTCCTTATTACAGCCAATTAAAATTACACGTCGTTTGATTAATTAGAGACTTAAGGCAACAAATCTACCTGTGTTAATTAATGGTATGTCCGACTATAAATATAATCTTTACCATTATATTCTGTTCGGAATCCATCATAAACGGGGCAAATTACTTAACAATCGCTACCAAATTGTTACCGTTTCTGGGGGTGTGATTTTACTATGATCACATAATAAATAATAGTACTAACGTACTATGATTTTAGATTGTAATAGCACGACCTCGTTTACTTCGACGCTGGACTTGGGAGTGAAAGAAAAACTTAGAATGTGCCAGCTGCCAACTCTTCTCAGGCGTACTGTAGAAGCAAGTTAGTAGGGCGCGAGGGTTTTGCTGTCGTCAAGTGGTTCCAGAACCACATGACGTTCTGCCTACCCTGAAAATGATATCGTGAGTATATAGACAGTATAGAAGCCTCGTTCAAACAAATTTTTTTGCTGACCAGTAGACCAGTATTCGGTAATTAATTTATCAATTTTAAATTATTAAAAAAAACACGAACTCACTTAAAGACATGTTTTAGTAGAATAGCGCACTGATTTAAAATTATTCGGTCGAGGAAAATGTTCCACGCCGCTGCCCAGAGCAACGTTTTTTTGTTTTTTACCACAGATTAGATAAGTTGATAATATGAAGAGATGGACATGTCATGTACAGTAAGCCGGCTTATTATACGTGAAATTAAAGTTTTTAAAAGTTTTTAAGATTTTTAATGCTTTTATATTTATTTTTGGTGTCCTTGTTTTGTTGAATATAATTATGTATTTTACCTCGTCTTGTCTCGTCACCGCTTCAATCCTGAAGATTGTTCACATGACGCCATACGTTTGTCATACATTCTGAGAGTTATTAAATGCTAGAAACATGAATATATTGGTGAAAGGTTGTCAGCCTTTCCCCACGAACAGCAAAACCCTCACGCCCCACTTACTGGCCTACAGTTTGTCTGGAAAGAGTTGACAGCTGGGACATTCAAATATTTTCTTACACTCTTAGTTCAGCGTGGAAATGCTTATACGTTTTTTTGAAACGTGCCGAATGTTTAGGAGTACCCGAATCCGAAGAGCATGTATGAAGCGAATTATGAATGTAGAGGAAGTGAAAGAGGTATGTTTGGATCACAGCAGGTGGCAATCTGTGGTCTCTGCCTACCCCAATGGGTCAAAGGCGTGAACTTATATATGTATGTATGAAACGTGTCGAGTTTTCCGCTTTGTATACTGGTGCTTTATTGTTTTGAGATACCCAACTTTTTTCGTGTAATAATAGGTGATTCCCGTTTTTCCTATGAAATTGCCGTTTTTCATACAATATTTTTGGAAAACTGAATTTTCCATACTAACGTTTTTAGATTTTTCTCGGCAATGCGAAATCCAAATTGAGCAAAATTTTGTGGGAAGGTTTGGACAACATTAAGTTAATTTTCATCATACTTACTTTATTGAAAGTTGTGACTGTAACAACGGTACAGCAAAAATAAGCAATGAAACGGGCAACGGATGAAACGCGCTATATTTGAGCTTCTTTTTCAGCAAATAAATCTATAGTAAATATGTGTTAATTTGACCCCATATCTTCGTTATATGGCCAAGATTTTAAATAAAAAACTATTTTAGTAATAGCTGTTCAATCAAATAAATTATGAATAAAATAAAGCTTGAGAAAAAATCGGCAATTTCATAGGTAAAGACCTATTATAATAAAAATAAAGGCCGCGGTCACTGTACTGAGAAGTGAGTAAATATATATTTCCGCAACACTTCCAAGCTTTCTCAATCTTATAACTCCATGTACCTCTACTTAACTTTATAGAACTAAAAGTAGTACTGAAATAATTTACTCATACGCACAATATTTTTCATTTTTCTAACAATTTTGAGATATTGATGGGGATCATATTTCATTTACAATTCGTACCTACGTTTAGTTTAAACGTCAAGTGTGACCATTTCATCTACTCAGACAAGGAATGGCTCTTATTTTGTTGTTGTGTCTTGGCAAACTTCGTGTTACAGAAATTAAAACAAAACAACAATAAAGTAATTCATATTTAGACCTGATTTTGATATGAATAAGTATTACCGAGGTCTTGCTAGGGTACTATAGCGTAGCTCGGTGGGAGCTGGTGACCGGAAAGGGATGATGGAGACCAGGAAAAGGCAGAGAATCACTTTTATGGCATTTATTGATATAGAATTATAAATAGCGCGGCCGAAGCCACGGAAGGTAATGTGCCACTTCAATACAAAAAGGCGCGAAATGACCCTAATCAGTTTGAAGATCGAACTTTCTGCTAAAGGCATTCTAAGTAGATGGTTAATGTAGGAGGTATATAACCTCTACAGTACGCATAACACACTGTGACAAACACACTTTGACAAGCACTGTTTCTCTCAATCCACTCTTTTTTACTGAGTTTCACAAGTAACCCGCAACAATGTTACCGGCGTGCATTCCGCTAGCTGTGAAGGAAAATTATAGCAATTACAATTAAATACGTTTATTTGGCATACCTTGGCAACACTGACTGTTAAATAAGGCTGTTGTATACAGTTCATGAGACCTTACACTTATATAATTAAATAATTAATCAGAAAGTGTTCTAAACAAAGAAAAGAGACATAGTGAGCCATTTGTTCAAGTGGTGGTGGCGCTGCCCCTTGGTCGACGGATCCTGGGTTCGATTCTGAGTTGAGACAAACATTTGTGTAAAAAGCAGATGTTTGTTCTCGGGTCATGGGTGTTCGTTTCTGTCTTTGTGTATGTTCCAAGAAGGGAACCATAACACAACGGAAAACCTTAGTGGGGGCCTTTGAGTGTGTAGCGTTTATCTTAAGAGAAAAGTATCGTCAAATAGTGGTTGAAATATTCTTTAAAAAAATTTAAAAAAAAAATTGGTGAACTGAACATACATAAGAAAAAGATACATGCGACCGAACATAGAACCTCCTCCTTTTTTTTGAAATCAGTTAAAAATGATACAAAAATGATCTAACCTCAAAATTGGTCAAAAAAAAATTCACAATGAAAAAATCTAATTAGGTAATACCAAACCCATCTTCAACTAAGGATTATAAAGCTTTCGAATGTTACAACGACAGGATTCGAATGTTGCAACTTTTTATCGAAACGGCCTCTCTCTGCCCATTCTCCTTGGGTATCAGTAACGGGAGACGGTAGCATTGAGTTGTCAATCACTCATCTTGTAGCTCCAGCATCAGATTGCATTGTCTCTGGACAAACTAGGCAGTTTGACTGTCTCATGGTTAGAGCTCAAGTCAAATTGATTTAAGGTAACGAAGCTACGTAGATGTACGATCTTCTTCTTGTCGTGAAGGTACAAGTCAAGTGCGTGGCGAACTTGGCTGACAATAGTGTCCATTTCATGAAATTATCGAGCATTTCATGAAGTGAGCAAATATCAATATGGCCACGACACGTACAGTACATACATTGCAAGCAAAGAAAACGTTTGGAGAAAACTGAAAAAGAGTAAAAAACGGGATAGCTAAACACTTGCCTAGATTAGTAATGCGTAAGAGATGCTTTTAAATATAAGATTTCTTGTTTTTATTAATAAAGAATCAAAAAGGTTTAAATTAGGGGCCATCCATAAATTACGTCACACGAATTTCATGATTTTTCCCTCCTTGTCACAGCTGGTCACATTTGTAAGACTCCCCCCTTCCTAGCGTGACGTCATATATTTTGCATATTTTACATTTTTTGTAATTTTCTAATAATAGCAGCACTTAACAGAGTTGTTATTTTTTTGGTAACTCAAAACCACTGTCTCAACCAAAGTAAAAACGTAAAAAGAGTGCTTGGGACTGAGGAGGTTAAGTTTGTCGTTAATAGTTAACACGTTTTGATACTCATAACACATTTTTAAATGTGACGTCACGAAAATTATGACCCCTCCCACCCCCTTGTCACACAATGTCCCCTCCCCTTAACGTGTGTCGTAATTTATGGATAGTCCCTTAATGTTGTCTTTCAAATTAAAATAAATTGACGAAAAACTTGTAAGCCACAGAAGCCCATAGAAATAATATATTTTATTAAATTAGTGTCTGTTTTGAAACGTGCCATGTGTAGCGTCCTTCAGCTACTTTGTATTGAATGCCAATCTACCGAGATTCTCGATTTTATTGGATTTAGAAAGGAAAATGTTGACTTGTGGGTGAATTGAATACCACAAGTAATGGGCAGTTGATAATAATTTCCATTCCATCGACAATTTGCAAGTATTATCCAATTCCAGTGGCGCCACAAAAGTAGTGGCATCTGTGTTTTGCATATTGGTTGCTGTTGCGACCAAGGGCGGATCCAGCTTTCGCGCCAGGGTGAGGTCACATAGTCGTGGTCAAGTCACAAGAAGTTATAAAGAAATCTCTTTTAGAGATAGGCTGGAAGAGATCTCTTTTAGAGATAGGCTGGAAGAGATCTCTTTTAGAGATAAGCTCGCCTTTGTATACTTGGTTTTTCCAATTAATTTAATAACTATGTTTGTGCAATAAAGAATGTTTAATTTAATTTTGATGATATAATAATAGATACAAGTAACGTGGTCTGGATCATTATTGAAATCGCCCATAGAACAATTGGAGTCTCCAAATCTGTTTGAGAGCTCGGTAATTAATTTGTCATGTTCGCTGAATATGGCAGAAGTGATTGATAAAATCGAGGAGGTGTTCGCGGAATCGGCGTTGTTCACTGAACGTTTTACATCAAAATATTAAAAAAAAAATTTTTTAATAATTTTAATTAGTGGTTTGGACCTAGTATTTAGTATTAGGTCCTAAATTAGTATTTAGGTCCTGGACCTAGCTCAGGGGTCATGACCCCCCCCCCCCTGGATCCGCCCTTGGTTGCTACTGCCGCAAGTGCATAAAGATGCAAGGTCGATGTACAACTGCTTATATTGCAGTTAGCATAATTTTATTCAAGGTAGGTAAGGGTGATACTTTTAGGCCTTTCGTTGGCTCTAGTGACATTGATATATTTTCCTCCTGTGAAAACTTTAGGGAAAACATAGAAAGATAATTACTTTGTAAACTTGAAGATACTTATGCTATTATTATGTAATTATTATTATGGTTTGCTCGAGTTCTAGCCTAGTGGTGCTGCTTCTTAATCGAGAGGTCCTGGGTTCGATTCCCATTCGGAGCAAATAATTGCGTAAAAAGCAGATTTTTGTTCTCGGGTCATGGGTGTTCGTGTGTGGCTTTGTATATGTCCCAAGGGATCCACGACATAAGGGAGAACCTTAGTGTGAGCTTTTTGAGTGTGTGGAGTTTATAGAAAAAAAAATTACCGTCTTGACGTTTGTTGTAGCCAACTACAACCTCACATCCAATTGTCAAGTAAAACCACAGTATCAAGCTTAATCCAGTGCCAGTACAGTCTAATCACGTCACGTCCGAATGCGTTATCTAAAGTACAGCCGGCTCCGTATTACCGTGATAATCATTGTCAACTGTGCACTTTGTCTGTTGTGGGTTTGATTGTACTAGGGATGCGAATAAGCAGTTGACTGTATTTTAAAGTACTAACTTTGTATCTACCATTTGCCGTTGCCCTGCGTAAATCATTCGCGTATGTAGCTTGCGCCATTACTTACTCCAGCCACTTGTACTCTGCCCGTATTCTGGTGTTCTCTTGATGAACTTTTTGAAGACACCACCAGCAAAACAATGGGTTGGTGCTATTCGGAACTAACACTAACAAGTCCTCACATGTCTTCCCGAAGTCGTTCTATCTGTTCCATACTGACGCTATGCGATAGAAAGAGAGAACGGAACGAGATACATTTAACAAATTATGAAACATTGTTTATGCTAGCCCAATACAACGTAATTTAATATTAGGTCAAAAAATTCAAAAAAAAAAACAATTTTATTAACAATATTACACATGAGGCTACTTTTTAAGCGAAAGGCCCATCTTAAGGCGACTACAGCACCTAAATTACGATTTTATGATGCGTAGATAAGCATGACGCACTGCATTAAAGCGAAGAAAAAAAATACTACGGTAATATTCAGGACATAAACTAGATAAGTAGTTTGCTGAAAACATGATTCAGCATTTTTGGTTCGATAGAAAAAGCTCACAAAGTCACCTCTAAATACCAATATTGTGTATCTTTTAAGCTGTAAAAACGATAGTAAAATGCACACAATAACTTGAATTTGCTATTAAAATGTTCGTGATTGAACACTCTCGATAAGTAGTTAACGCATTTTTCGATTTAAGCTGTTACCTTTCCTTAAATCTCATTTTTCTAACTTTCGAACATGTTTTTAGATAGATAGATAGATAGATAGATAAACACTTTATTCATTACACAGTGCAACACAAACATTAAAAAGAAAAAACAAAACAGTACAATACTTAATATATATTCGTGTGTGCACTGTGCCAATGAAAGGGCCCTGACTCAGCTGTAATGTCACAGCAGCCACTGGCTGCTGCGACGCTGATTATTCTGCCAGAACCAGTAGTTTTGTTGCGCGGGTAAGTGTAGTGTGTAGTGTCTGTCAAATATAATTATATAATATACATAATATTGAGATTGAAATAATGTGCTTAATATTCATATAATAAAAATATAACAGAATAAAATCAACAATATGATAATTTATAGTACCTAGTATATAAGTGTACATAAACAATAAATTAGGTTAATATAAAATAAGTAAATATATAATAAGTAATTTTAAAAGTTTGTTCACGTCTAGTTTCACATACAAGCTTTATCTGACCAAGTGGTTAACAAATACTGTTTGAATTGTCGTTTGAAACTGTAAATTGAAGGGGCTTTCCTTATAGGTGGCGGGATATTGTTCCATATTTTAGACGCATTGTATGTGAAACTATGACGGAAAGCAGCAGTTTGGTGCCTTGGTATAAGAAGAGGCGGTACACAGCCACGAATATTTTTTGCCGTATTTCTAGGAATACGCCAACTCAGTTTGTTAAACAAATATTCCGGGGTCTTAGTTTTAATTGTGCCAAACATTAATGTTGCCACATACAACTTTTGCCGATCACACATCTTCATGATTTTTGCCGCGTGTAAATACGGACTAACATGAGTACGTGGCGGAATCCTGAAACAAAATCTGGCACACGCATTCTGTACACGCTGTATCAGATGCTGAGTCTTTGCTAGAAGGCAAGGGCCATAGACTGTGATGCAGTAGTTTAATTTGGACAACACTAAAACGTCACAAAGAGAAATTCGTAAATTGACACTAAGATCATCACGTATCCGGTATAAGACCTTAAGACGATAGAAACAATTTCGTACTATTTCCAAAACATGTTTCTCGAATCGAAGTCTACCGTCCATAATAATACCTAGGTTACGAGCTTCATCTACACGTTAAATATTTACACCTAGCATGCCAATATTTGGATTTCTCTCCACTGTATGTTTAATTTGTTGCTCAGAGCCAAGCACTAGGAATTTGGATTTCAAAGGGTTCAAAACCAGACAATTATTTTCAGACCACACAGCTATTCGACTAAGGTCTTCGTTCAAAAGAGCGATATCATTACTAAAGTTAACCTTACTAATCGGCAGGTATATCTGAAGGTCATCTGCGTAGAGATGATAATAACAATTTTTTATACTATTAGTTATATCAGCGGTGTACAAGATAAATAATAGAGGACCCAATATTGAACCTTGTGGCACTCCTCGATCTAAATTTCTATCTTGAGAGGTCAGTGTCGATCCATCCTGCATTTTAATCTCAACCCGTTGTGAACGATTACTGAGGTAAGAATCAAACCAATCTATAGCTGATTTATGAAATCCATAGTAAGCCATTTTCGAAAGGAGCAACGAAATATTAATGCTGTCAAAAGCACGGGAGTAATCAAGAAGAACAAGGATAGTGGAACTACCCTTATCCTGAAATGACAACACATTATCTACTACATCAATGAGCGCACTAGATGTACTGCGTCCCCGTCTAAATCCTGATTGGTACATCGGGAGGATATTATGAGACTCACAATAGGCAATCAATTGATTGTAAACTATTCTTTCCAGAATTTTCGACAAGTATGGAAGTAAACTAATTGGCCGAAGATCTTTAGGGGTAGCAGGGCTACTGTTCTTAGGTATAGGTCGAACCAAAGCTGTCTTCCATGAAGAGGGAAATATGCTAGAGGTGATTGATTTATTTATGATGTTTGTAATAACAGGCAGTGTGTGGGGTAAAGTTAAAAGTATCATATCTCTGCTGAGTCCATCGGTTCCTTGGGCATTTGATTTAATATCTAATATTACCTTAGCAACGTCAAGTTCTGACACTGGCAGAAGCTTGAATTCCGCAGAGACTGACCTATGCCATTCAAAAAATGTAAGGTAAGAAATAGAAACATTATTAGCACCCGGTACCTCCAGAAAAGCAGTGTTAATCATATCCGGATCCAGAAGATTCTGTGGGAGTTCAGTATTTTTCATAGGGTCAGGTAAGACTGTGGTTTTTAAATTCTTCCATAGAGTTTTAGGTTTATTCAAATTACAATTAATATGATTCTGAAAGTATGCTTTGCGCTCTAAAATGAGACAGGAACTGGTAGTACTTTTTAGCTGTTTATAATAATTTTTATGTTTATCTAAGCCTGTCTTGGTATATTTAGCCTTTGCTTCGTTACGCAACTGCATTAAGAAACGAAGGTTGCTCGTCAGCCAGGGAGTATGGGTATCACGTATTGCAATAGTCTTTAAAGGTGAGTGTATATCGAAAAGTACTGAGAGACACTGAGTAAATCCACTGGTCATAATATTTATATCGTCCGAGTCTGTTATTTTATCTATTTTTAGAAACAATAGATCTTCATCAAAGCTTGAATGATTAATATCTTTGAGAGGCCTGTATACAACGGTCATTCTTGGTATTTTGTCTCTTTTTATTTTTAACTGTGCTGTGACCATAGCATGTGCCGCACGCACGCTTTCATAGTCCGTAAACTTCGTGTATCGACACTGTTCGCACTGCCGGCCTAGGCCTGTTGAGAGACGGAGATGGCACTATTCCTATGTGTGCTGCCCTTATCGGGTGCTGTAGTCGCCTTAATAAGTAACGCAATGTTAGTAAGAAATTGCGTCATCTGCCTTTCATTATGTTGCCATGGTGGACCGCTATGCTATGATAGATGCCTACCCCATAATTATTACACAGGATAGCCAGGACTATATAACCTTGATATAGATGGCATAATTTATAAAATAAAAATATATTTCTAACAGGAATTAACACCTACTGAATTGTATTGGTGGGTAAGGCGAAAAATATATAGACGATGAGTAGCAGGGCAAACAAATGAAGGTAATAACTGTATGAGTAAAAAATGGACTAAAACTCTTATCAGTGACACTGATAATAAAGGTTTTATTAGGGGAGAAGTGGCGTGAAGAAAAGTTGTTTGCATTATTTCAGTAGTTCAGGAACGAGTTTGGTTTGTGATTTTATTTTTAAATGTCAAGACTAGGAGGTTTACCATGATCGCTTAGCGCGATCCAATTTAGGACCTAAACAAGTCTGCAACGCTTATTCGTACCATGATGGCTTATATACGATTCAATTTTGGCGCTGTTGCGATTCAAAGGCAGACCAGCGACAATTTATGTAGACATTTAAAATGGACCATAGACAACCGAGCAGTTCAAAAGCAGCGCCATCATGGTACCATTTTAAAAAACATTCAAATTGCGAAGCAATTCAAAGTTGGATCCTAAACAGAAATGCTTTTAAACGATTGTGGTAGGTACCCTGATTTCCCGTCACTCAAGAACATAAATCCGTTCTCAAACTACTGAAATAATGTAAATGACTCTTTCAAAACCTGGCTCCTTCATGCCACTTCTTCCATACAATAAAAATTATAACTTGAGCGGGAAGTTGAACATACATACGCATACATACTTACGCTCAAGCCTGTAATCCCATACAGGGTAGGCAGAGCACCAGTGGTTCAGAACCACTTGATGCCACGTTTGACATAAATCCTGAGGGTTATTAGATGAAACATGATGTATACTGGTGAGAGGTTTTCAGTGTTTCGCCCACAATAGAGGAAAACCCTCGCGTCCCTATTACTGACTTTTATGCTATATTTCTAATTATCACTTGCTCAACGGTGAAGGAAAACATCGTGATGAAACCCGCCGTCCAAGAAAATTCATTTTCGAAAGACGAGCGGTCCACCAACCCGCATTGGGCCAGTGTGGTGACTATGGCCTCAATCCTCTTCGTGTTTCGAAGGGAGGCCCGTGCCCCTCGGTGGTGGGGACGTATATGGGCTGATAAGAGATACCTACTATGCCTGGTTGAGTAGGCAGCCAGGCCCCTCTTACCCACTGGGCACTGTGGGCAAGTGCCCAGGGCCCCGCGATCAATGGGGGCCCCCTTGTCCTTAGTAGATAATTACAATTACTGACCACAGTACTTATTACTCAGAGTTCATCCATAAATTACGTCACACGAATTTCATTTTTTTTTGACCCCCTCCTCCTTGTCACAGTTGGTCACATTTGTAAGACTCCCCCCTCCCTAGCGTGACGTCACATATTTTGCATATTTTCAATTTTTGTAATTTTCTAATAAAAACAGTACTTACTTAATAGAGTATTTTTTTTTTGGGAACTCAAAACTCATTATCTCAACCAAAGTAAAAACGTAAAAAGAGTGCTTGGGACTGAGGAGGTTAAGTTTGTCGTTAATAGTTAACACGTTTTGATACTCATAACATATTTTGAAATGTGACGTCACGAAACTTAGGACCCCTCCCACCCCCTTGTCACACAATGTCAAACTTTGTCGACCCCCTCCCCTCCCCTTAACGTGTGACGTAATTTATGGATGGTCCCTTATTAGCTTTTGCAAGCATTAAGCGCGAAAATCAGCGCAATAAGGACAATGCTGAGGGTATGCCCGAAAACCAGGATTTTTATACGTTTAAATTGTCCTTCACTGATTTAAAAATTAATATTCAGTGTACTATTGCAATTTTCTGTCAGTCACAGGGGCCCCATTATCGTATTATGCCCATGGCCTCCTATAGCTTAAAGACGGCCCTGTAGGCAGCTGGTACATTCTAAGTTTTTCTTTCACTCCTAGGCCAGCGTGGAAGCTGAACTTGGTTTAAAATCAAATATACTATCACTATTTCTTGCATACATAATGGAAAAAACGGTTCAAATTTAACACACTTTTCCCATGCCTACGACCAATGCAGCTATGCAATAAATTTCTCTATCTAAATGGTTGATACCGCTGCCCACGCGCAACTGTACGCATGTCGAAATAACGTAAACAGCCGACCGCTTTTTAAAGGGCAGGCAGAACTAGTGGGAAAAAGTACTGTTATTTTTATGCTTCAAGTATGTAATTTGGGACTTAAGTATTTTGTTGTTATGTATGAGATTTGGTTTTTATCTTGATTTGTTAGGTAGTAGGTGTAGAATTTTGACCTTTCCCATTTTTTGAATCTACACTAAAGGCCTGTATTACAGAAGGAGACTCAAATCTTGATCTACAGGGCTGTAGGTAAATCTCTTTCAACCTCTCGGGTGCTAAATCAGTCAATGAAACTGAACAACTTTCCCCAAGGAACATAGGTCAAAATACGAAAAAATAATTTTGATCTCCCATACAAAATGCGCTATATGCTGATAAAGTTTGTATGGGAACTCAAATTTTTTTTTCGTATTTTAACCTATGTTCCTTGGGAAAGTTGTTCAGTTTCGTGGACTGATTAACCATCCGAGAGGTTGAAAGAGACTTACCTAAAGCCCTGTTTAGACTTTGTCTCTTTCTCTTACTATCAAAATGACAAAGATGACTGCTACTCGAGTATAGATCAGAGTCTGAGTCGCGTTCTGTAATATGGATCTAAGAAAGAGTCGGCACCTTTTTTTTAAAAATTTGTTTGTTCATGAAGATCATAACCACACAAGTCTAATAACAGAATTATGTTCAACGTAAACTAACAACATATTTCACAAAAAAGTAACAAAAATACACACATCAACACGGTCTAGGGAGATTGCACGATTTTTCATATAAAAGAGGCCTGTTTGAGAAACTATAAATACCATACGCGAGATACATGGAGGGCTATAATTTTCAGACGAGTAAGTGCTAAACCTGAATTTTCAATTCTAGTCAATAAGTTTTGTTTTACTTGAAATTTGTGATAACATGACGAAAATGAAAAAAGTAATTGCGCAAATTCGACCATTTTCATACAAAAAGCAGGCAAAAAGTGCATTTTCGTTTTAGTTTCCGTAGCGTTTTATACATCTCGAGTATGCTTTTATAGCTTCTCAAACAGACCTCTTTTGTATGAAAAATAATGCAATATCCCTAGACCGTGTTGATGTGTATTAATATACCAAATCGAGTCGCCGTCACTTTTCCTTACTGAATAAATATCTTTGACCAGAAAATATGTATTAAAATCCATATGAACTCTGTGATATAATTTAAAGAGACCAATTATACGAGTATGTAAAGCATGCCTTGACCACAATGGCAAAATATGACGGATGTTTCCTGTATTTATTGTACCACATTTCCAGCAAATAAATGTAATGTATTTCATTTCATTTAAAATAATTAATAGTTAAGAAATTTAATTGTCCTAGCCTAGAGTAAGATTTACATGATTTAACCTAAAGATCTGATAATAATATAAAGGTAATTTAATGTCACATAGGATGTTGGTTTCTTGTTAACCTTTCGCCTACAATGTAGCAAAACCTTAGAGCCTCTTTTCTCACTCTTACGGTATGCCTGGCAAGAGCTGACAGTCGGAATATTCTATGTTTTCCTTACGTTCTCAGTCCGGTTTCGGACGTGCTGACATAAAATCAAGAATCTGAACAGATTTTCTTTTATTTTCTGCATTTAACGCTTCATATTTGCTCTAAGCTATTCAATTAGAGTAATCTGCTGCTAGTTAAAGACTACAAAGTTGCAACCATGTTGTAGTTGTTTTTAAGAAGCTGACAATTTGTGAAGTGTCTAGAAGAAGCTATCACTTAGCGTCACAACTTGCTGTGACAAATGCTGAGCTTGGGCCTTTTCTCTGTAACTTACAAGACAAGACAACACTATGCAGGAAGATCTTTTTATCGCCATCCAAATTTTTTGTACGTAAACTTTATGAGAATTTAACAGACCCGTATTTTTTGTTTCTACGTTTCATATAAATATTTCAAGCTAGATCGTCTGAAGCATGAAAATAAATCAACATTTTTGTATGGTAAAAAAAATAACATCGTCCAATTGACTTGAAACTTTGTAATAGTACTTTTCAACACAATTTGTGACACCCGTGTTTCTACGTTTTACAAAATTCATCCTCTAAGATATTAAAAAGGGGTACCAAAATCCGAAAATTTCGAAAAAAAAATGTTTTTCCTCTTTATTTAAGTTCTATCAACGTCACTGACACCGTGAGAAAAATTTGGCTGGTGATAAAAAAATCACCCTGAATTCTTATACACTACTCTACACATGCCTGATTGTGGATTATGGTTATCTTTCTGTTTATGGTGACTTAAAATTAGTTAGCGAAAAATTAGGGTTTAATCCTTCCCATGAGACAGAACAACTTTTTCCAACGAATTCATTTGAAATTAGCAAATCAGCTGGTCGCACCGCGCTAGACTAGTAGTATGGAAAGGAGATTCTGACCGTGTGGTGATCGGTGAAGAATAACACCAACCCATTTCTTTCCGTGGGTGTCATAAGAGGCGACTAAGGAAACACAAATGAGACCTGCGTCCTATTAATCCATCCCAGGCAACGACATCTTAATTTGACCTGAATCTGAGGTGTCGTCCTATGGTCTCATGCGGTGTGGTAGGCCCTGTAAAGGGCCGTCTGGTTCGAGACCACCCCTTCTACCGAAGTCCGACGCCGAACAGCTTGCTGTGTTCCGTTGGTGCGTAGGAGTACCAGTGCCTTATTAGGCATTTTCTGGGTCAAGAGTTAACCCATCATAAAATAAAGTAAAATAAAATAAAAAAATTTTTTTTTCAAACGACCTATGTTTTTTAGGAAAGTTTTTTCAGTTTAGTCGGCTGATTCACTTTTACGCTAACTAATTTTAAATCACCTTATTGTGCAAATACCTGTGGCGAAATGCAACAAAATCATTCAATAATCGCTTTTTGACTGCAACATGAAGTCCGTATAAAATGGTTTACACTTTACATTCATTACAGTGCGTATGTATGTTTGTATGTGGGTGTGTATGGGTACAAACGCCCGCGCAATTATCGCTTGCCAGGAAACAGTTATTTTGATTGCACCCTTTGCGAAGAGTTTAGAAAAAACTGTTAAGTGTTTCTTGTTAATTCCTTCCCGTGTGATTACTTGTGGGTAGCTTAAGGATCTTGCTAGGCGATCAATGTTTGAAATCGATCAGCTAGGTTAAGCAATTTACAAGGGAAACCCAGGCCTTAAAGCATATCAAAGGCTATTTGATGGTTTGACAACTCTGACACTAGGGCCCCGATTCTGTAACTTCAGTTGTGTGAAGGCCATTTTATCTGTTCAGGTGGCGAAATTAAGAATTATTTAATTTTCATATTCTTGGTGATAACCACCCCGACCAGCAGTGCTATCGCCAACTGAACGTAAAGTTGCAAACTACCTAGCAAATGAAAATTCAGTTGGCGTCGGCGCTACCAGTCAAAGCAGCCGTCAGGGGCCGTCCACATATTACGTCACGCAAAATTTCGACTTTTCGAACTCCTCCCTCCCCTATGTCACGCTTTTTTGGTATCCCTTTAACATGTACTGTATCTCTTTCACATGTCATTCATTTGGTATGACCCCCCCCCCCCTCCCCCATACGCTGTGACGTAATATGTGGATGACCCCTCATTAGATATATGAAATTTGGATAGTTCTCAATTTCGCCACCTGAATGGATAAAATGGCGACCAATTCATCGACACACAACTGAAGTTACAGAATCGGGGCCCAGGGTGTCTATTCCACTAATAAATGGCGGTTAAATGACAATGGTGACCTCTTCATCCGTGACATCTATCTGACACCATGCTAGTTTCCAAGAATTTGTGGACTTTCATGTTGAAGACCGTCATTGAGAACGGTTTCTGCCACCTGGGAGTTTAAGTATGATTTTTAAGTTGATTTTTATACTTAGTTTTTTTTTTTATATATAGTATTTTTTATGTACGGACGGCCGCAACTCAGGTAACCACACGCCGCGTGACGCGTACACTTTGTGATGTTGTGGTAAGAGCGGTTTTGCAATGAAAATGGAGTAACCTGATGCGCTGGCCTCTGTACCGTTTTATTTTTCATAGGATTAAACGAGTATGTATTTAATATGGGTCTTTTTTGCTTGAGATAACTTGATCAAATCAATAAAAAATATTATAGGAAAAGAATAGTAAAACATCGTAATGAAACCCGCACGTCTAAGAAAATTCGTTTTCGAAAGACGAGCGGTCCACCAACACGCATTGGGCCAGCGTGGTGGACTATGGCCTAAGTCACCTTCGTATTTCGAAAGGGGGGAAGGCCCGAGGGCCCGTGCCCCGTGTAGTGAACTGGTAAGAAGGATAAAAAATATGCATAAATAGACTGTTATTTTTGATGACGATTGAAAAACTCTTTCAATTCAAGAATTCGACTTAGTCAAGTTTGAATAGTTTCCCTAGGCTTACCTTTACTCGTGGCATGAGCCATTGATCAAACAGTCGGGCTATTCTCAGGCCGTTCGTATGAATGGACAATATTTGTCCCGGACATTTTCGCCGGGCGGAAGAGGGCCGTCGACCTTGGTGTAAATACTAAAGTCGTCAATCCAACAGACAAACAGACAAGGTGGTTGGTACAAGGTGTAAACTGTTTTCGTAGCAGGTTACAACTTGCAATAAAACGATCTATTTTTTTATTGAGTTGCATACAACAGATTACAACTAATATTACAAATAACCTTTCATAAATACTTATATAGATCTAAGTTGCAATCCTTACAGGTACATACACAGCATGCAAATTATTTATGTTCCTCTAGGACGTGCGTAAACTAAATTTAATAACAATAAAAAAGAAAAACAGGAAAACAAAAATACAAACAATTTAAAAGGAGTAAAAAGGAGTAAAAGGTGCACAAAAAATCAGTTCATTTGACGACATCTGTGACTAACTTTTTAAATCTGCGAGGTTTACTAACATAAAGATCAAGAATAGCTGTGAAGTGTAATAAATTAATTGTTAAGGAAACATTTAAAAATTAAATTACATTTAATTTATTGTTTTCTTATTCCTCTCAACAAACTCTTTCATTTGATGCCCATATATGATGGGTGTGCAAAATAAAATAACTTGACGAAAGCGTATGTACCTATAATGTTGTATTTATGTACACCCAGCAGCACATCTGGTTATACATGATGACCTGATGTCGCCCTTATCTTGCTCGTAATAGCGCCGACTTTCGTAGTGTAAATGGATAACTTGACGTGCTGCTGTCTGTAATTTTACCCATGGAGACATTTGGTTGCAAAAAACTACTTAAGGCAAAAATAGCAAGTAGACATAAGTTAGCATAAGAAATGTTATCTTTTAGGTAGAAGCTCGCTGTAATTTCAACAATTAACCCCTCAGCTGCTGCGCTGTGGACAGTGCCAACATGTAGAGTACACGAGGAACGACTCTGCTGTTCCCACGAGGTTCCGGTCTACCACAGACAACGGTTACGCTGTTACGCTGCCAGGGCCCCAAAAAGAAACAAAATAGGCGGTAAAGTGGCAATCAGATCTTCATTTGCTTTTGCGAGTTGTAGAGTTTTGTTTATACTTCCGCATAGCAGAGATTTGTATTAAATACAATGAGTTCAGCTTATTCATGTTTTTATTCGTAATGAAAAGCAGTGTTACCTTGGGTTAAAGACTTATTTAGTCCCTCGACCTATTGGCGCCCTCGCTACGGTCGCCAAACCCCGTCTCGGGACTTATAATAGGTCTTTCTTTACCAATGAAATTGCCGATTTTTTCTCAAGCATTATTTTATTCATAATTTATTTGATTGAACAGCTATTACTAAAATAGTTTTTTATTTACAACCTTGGCCATATAACGGAGATATTGAGTCAAATTAATACATATTTACTTTAGGTTTATTTGCTGAAAAAGAAGCTCAAATATAGCTCGTTTCATCCGTTGCCCGTTTCATTGCTTATTTTTGCTGTACCGTTGTTACAGTTACTACTTTCAATAAAGTAAGTATGATAAAAATTAACTTAATGTTGTCCAAACCTTCCCACAAAATTTTGCTGAATTTGGAGTTCGCATTCCCGAGAAAAATCCAAAAACGTTAGTATGGAAAGTTCAGTTTTCCAAAAATATTGTATGAAAAACGGCGATTTCATAGGTAAAGACCTATTATAAGTTACTTTCACCCCTTAAGTAACAATGTACTATTACACAACAGTTGTACCAGCTTTATACTTCTTATTGAACATTTGATCTCTCTTTTCCACTTTCGATAGTAAAATTTAACAAGACAGTTAAGATTTACTATCTAAATGGCTATTAATTCGGTATTTAAATGTAAATAAATTCAAATAAATTATTATCGTGGTTACTGTAAATTGACTGCAATTTTACTGTTCATACGAATTACAACTAATAATAAAATTTGATAAATCGCGAATTAACAAACTGAATATATTGGGTGTCTTTTAAAATATTACTAATTAAATAAAACAAATTGCCAGTCCTGCACTAGTACTTACTTTAGTAATCTATTTATAATATTATAAAGAGGAAAGATTTGTATTTTTGTATCTAACGAATAGGCTCCGAAACTACTGTACCGATTTGAAAAATTCTTTCACCATTAGAATGCCACATTTTCCTTGAGTAACATAGGCTTCATAATTTTTCCGGATTCCCACGGGAACTGAGTCCCGAGCTAGTTATTTATAATTCTCGTGTACCACTTTAATATTTAAATCAATCGGACAGACGTCATAAACATTTTATGAGGCCATTAATAAAATATGATTGCAATATTTGCCTTAAATTGACAGGTAACCAAATACAGCAAGGGGTCATAGCACTCGTCTCTATAGGATTCTTATAGAACTAGTATTACTATTAAAATACACACACGGACTCTTAATCAGCTCTCGGCAACATTTTGAAAAAGAATATAAAATTAGTGTGACCATCTATTTCGTCGATCCAATGATTTGAAATTAGAATTTAAACTGAGGAGACTATTTCATTGTATTTTTTTACCATTTTACGTTAAAAATTTTATCTTTAAAATAATGCTGCTGCTACTACTAGGTAATTTACCATCAATCAACACTCGATATTAAAAATATTAATTTTATCTTTATTCAATATCGAACTATAAATCAATTACGTTTTTTATTAATACCAATAATTAACCTTTCTGTGCTCTATCTACACAGGACAAACTAGCTCTACCAAATACGTCGACTTAATCTACCTAGATGTGTCCGAATAAGCAATTATCACGCCTATTCGCCCTTAAAGGACGTTAGTGCATATCCATTTAAATTTACGGTATTTATAAATTGTCCTGACCATACCTGCTTTTATGGTCATCCTAATAAAGAGTGTAACACACTGGCTGGGACGCAATCAGCATGTAAATGTGGCTCTCACTCGTCGAAGCAAACAACGAATATTGATCGACGCATTATGGTAATGGTTGAATTTAAAATGTTGACGATCTCTAGCCGGTTGCAAGGAGCCGGCTAGTGTGAACGCACCCTTACGTCCTGTCGTTTATGTTCACAGTTTATTGTCTATCTTGCCAATAGTCTTCAAGTCTGAATCTATTTAAAACTATTTTACTCGGATTACAAAGCCATTGATGTCCTGTAGCACTATCATGGAAATAAAAAATCCTAGAACACGTCTCACGTTAGATGTATTTTCCAAAAAGAAGTAAACCAAAACTAAAACTGTAATTACTCATATGTATCTTGTAACATCAGTATCAACAAGGTCAAGAATAGAAAAAAATTAACATAATTTCTTTTTGACATATTAAAATATGTAGTGTACCTATTCCAATTTTTCAAATAATTAGCCATGTATTGATTTAAAAAGGACTTTTAAAATTAGAACTATTTAAATATATTTTCCAAATGGTATCGCTCGGCATCTATTGCTTATAATAGCTTCTTCTTAAAATAAAATATGACATCACCGGTGACATTCTCCATTTTAGTAAATTATCTTATTTATAACCGCTATAAAAATTCAATCGAGACTATTTGCTAGCTAGCCGTCACAAATGAAGATATTTTGGTGAATGGACAATAGAATTCAATGCTGGTAGCGCAAGATTGACAGCACCGGCCGCCATTGTATGGAAATGACGTATGTGACGCGCATGCGCGATGGCTAGACGCATCTAGGATTTTTAGATGGCTTTCTAGGAATAGGAGTATTTTTTAAAGCTATCATAAAATGTCTCCTATGAAAAGAACTTGGAAATCTCACACTTGGGCATTTGGTCCCATTTTGTTTGGATGTTACTTTCAGTTAGCTACCGAAAATCACATCCCACGAAACTGAGCTAAGTACTTTCTCCAAGAACATATGAAAAAGTTTCGCCTCTCCATACAACTTGTGTTGTGCTCAGTGTAAGTTCTGACGGAAGAACGGCGCTGTCTTGTGACAGCATACGCTGAGTCAGCACCGTTTCAATACACAGTGTTTTCTTTGTTTTTAAATATTATTTTTATCTGTTATAAGTTCTGTCGAATTATTTTATATTGTTATGTATTAGTTTGTTTTGTTTAACTGTGTTTATATAAAGTTTTTATTTATCTATCTATCTATCAATCAGCTGATTTGTCTTTATATGGGGAAACGGTTTTTTTTAGAGTTTCTTATAGGTTCCTTAGGGAAAGTTATTAAGTTTCATGAGGAGGATCACCCCTAAAGTTTCGCTAAATAATGGGCTATGTATGAAATTTTAAAAATATTTTTAATTTCGTTTGATTTATTATTTGACATAAAGGAATAAGATCCCGTTTCTTAAAAAAAATATTAAAGAAATCTATCTTTTGAAATAAAAATATAATAATTCAAAGATTATCAGTACGGTAAACTAATCCTAAGAACGGCATTATATGCAATCGTATTCCTTTGCCAAACTGTCACGTCAATTAAGAAAAAAACAACCTGTTTCTTAGTGTATTGTCGTAGACTCATTACTATTATTAATTTGTGATATTGTATTGGTTGTTTATTTCCGAATTTGGTTGGTTGTTACTTCAGGCAAGTTGGTAGAATCAGCTCTAACGAACTGAGTGGTATCCATAGTGTCAAAATCCAGTGTATTGCAAAAGTTCGAAAGTCCAGGAAGCAAAGCCAGGTCGTCAGTAAATATCAATCCAAAAAATCAAAACCACGAAACAGAAGGTAACAATAGAGTCCAGGTAGCAAAGCCAAGTCGTTAGTAAATATTCAAATAATCAAAACCACGAAACAGAAACTAACTCAACAACTCAAAAACACAACGGTAAGGTTATGTGTCAACCAACTGTCAAAAGATTTTTTTTTTTACTTTGGCAAAGGAATTAAACCGTGTAGAATGCTGTAGTAAGAAACAAATCGTAACCAATATTCAAAAATTTATTATTTTTTTATCTATACCTAATCAAAATTATTTGAAATCTTTTTAATTTGAATATGGGACCTTAAATCTGCTTAAAATAAAAAAATCACGTTATTTAAAAAATCTTGCACATAGCCCATTTAAAGTCATATGCTTCCTAGATTTTTCTTTCGCTTTCAAATTTCGTACTAAATACTAAATTATTTAACCACATACTCAACCATAACACTTAAATGCCGATAATATGTACAAAATGACAGCTAGAACGGCATAAAACTCGACTTTCTTCATTCTCGGACAAAGCCACAGGTATCCATTAGTATGGCAATAAATTTCATCGTAAATTTCACAAGGAACGGCGAAGATAGTCAATGGTACTTTACACGCAACATTGTTAGTTTGAAATGGTCTTTATTCCATTGACATAAGTTTCTATGAAGTCAATGGTGACATAAGAAATTCCTGGTCGTTTCGCACCGACCCATCAATGGGGTATACGAGCTTAAAGATGCCTTTTGGTGATTGAGGGAACTTCGTTGATAACTGTAAAGTGAATAGACGTCAGCTCGTCAATTGACTGTTTAAAATGTAATTTGAAGTTGGAGTCCTTCACATTTAAGGAAATATAGAAACCGATCAGTGAGGTAAAGCAATCACACAGAAGCAAGAAACCTGATGGTTAACTTATGGTGACTTAAGTGACAGTTTATCACAAGCGATTGGCTTCGGAGGGTACATTAAACTGTCGGTCCCGGCTTTTGTCGATTAACTACTATAGTTAAACCAAGTCAGAGACCATTTGACGGTTTGAAAACTCTGACACCAAGGTTAGTCAAGTTCGCTCCATACTTGATTATACCTAGATAATAAGCAAGCAAGGAAAATGTTTATAAAAAGTAAATGACAAGATCAGATATTCAAGAAAAAATAAATAAATGGACACAAAGGTACGTTACTGTTCCAACTATGTAGTAACAATCATTAACAGGACACAGAACTATAGTATTAGGTCTTATTATAAAATTGAAGGTCTCATATGTTCTTGACCACCATTGTCATTCCACTGCCATTGATTATATGTAGTTTGACTAAAAACTCTGCTCTAAACAGTGTTTACTTACCTATAAGGGGCCATCCATTAATTACGTCTCACGAATTTCATAATTTTTTGACTCCTTCCCCCTCCCTGTCACAGCTGGTCACATTTGCAAGACTCCTCCCTCCCTAGCGTGACGTCACATATTTTACATATTTTCCATTTTTTGTAATTTTCTAATAAAAGCAGTACCCTACTTAATAGAGTTGTTATTTTTTTGGGAACTCAAAACTCATTGTCTCAACCAAAGTAAAAACGAAAAAATAGTGCTTGGGACTCAGGAGCTTAAGTCATCACACATTTTAAAATGTGACGTCACGAAACTTATGAACCCTCCCACCCCTTGTCACACAATGTCACACTTTGCCGACCCCCTCCCCTCTCCCCTTAACATGTGACGTAATAAATTACGTCACATGTTAAGGGGATCCATGTCATCCATAAATGGATGGTCCCTACCCATCCTCAACCAATAGGTTGAAACTAATATTTCTCGGACAATACAGACTTCCCTACATCTATTCTCAATTCATATTTTACTAGGTCATTTGTACCTTTACGACAATGAGAGGCCTCACCACTGCCCGTTGCGGTTACTCACCACACCACCCCATATTGTTGATGAAGTGTTCAGTTTATTGCGCTGGTTATTATGTTGTTTCCTATGACAGATCAGCCAAAGAGCCTAAACGAAAGCCTTTAAAGTTGTTGATGGATGGGCAGAGACCTATACCTTATTGGACACTAAATATAGCAGAAAACATCCACAAACTAGTGGTTCTGTGAGCTGTAGATCTCAAGAGTTAACATTTTTCGAAATGGCTGAAAGTTTTCAACAGAAAAAAGATGTCCAAAACCTGAATCAACAAAAACTTTCCATATAAGTAGCAAACCTGATCACAAAATTTCGAGAAGAAATACGACCTGGGGCTTTATCTACGATTGACGGACAGCCGATATTTGTCAGTAGCTGACACTGTCATCTGCATAGGATAGGGCAAGACAGAGAAGTACTGACATTCGACGCTTAGAAATTTTGGTTGGAGATAGTACAGAGTAGAGTCCCTGTACAGGAGTGAACAGGCGGACAGCCGGACATTCGGACAGACATACGATAAGAATTTTTCCTCTGCTGAAACTGAGACGCTCGTGCTTCGCCATCAAAGAAACACAAAATTCATAAAATGGCGGCCTTACTGCAGAGTTTATATGTCAAGAGAGCTTTTAATTAAATCTTATGCGCTTTGGTGGCCTGAGCACAATAAGGCATGGGACACATTTTCAAAGACATCCGTCTAATTAAACCTTCATTACTTTTTAATTAAAACACAGGTACGTCCACTAAGACATGAAATTTGCTAATTATAGCTCAAAAGCGTAGAGAAACGAAGCAAGTGCTTTAATACAAATTAAATTTAATTTTGTCTTTTCAATTCCCCTAATGCAGTCACAACCTGTTGCAATTTGCCCAATTACTGACTAAAAACACATATGAACGCAATTAAAATCATTACTTAACAGCGGACGGACAGTTGAGCACATCAAACCATCACGAAAACTCGAAAAACATGAAGCTACTCTCCTCAAATTATAAGCGAAGGTAAATTAGTTGGAAATGTAAACACAAAGTTACAAATGCGGTTGATGTAACTCCTCTATTAGGAAACGTGGAAACTCTATGTGGTTTTACGACTGAAGATGTTAGTTTGTTTGATTTCACTCATATGCATTAGAGTAATTGCACGGGCTACTCCCGTGGCACGTTTATTAAAAAAACATTAGACTCTGTCATATTAATAATTAGATTGTAAGAAATGTTTCTACTTTTATGCAGATTTGTAATATGTATTTTGTTAAATATTAGCATGTTTTGTTTTTTCTTCTATTCCAGATAGAATAGAAAACATATAGACATGACATTTGAATCTAATACGTGTATAATTTTCCACGTCAAAAACGTAAGAGTCACCGACTTCAATCCCAAATAATTTTGTTACAGAGATCCCATACTCCTAAACCATTCATCATCAGCTTCATCATCAGCTCAGCAACATCAGATGGTGACCATTAGATGCAAAAATCTACATAGATTAAGATAATTTCTGATAAACAGTGTATATGCCTACAAAATTTGAGGGTTTCCCTCGATTTCCCCAGGATCCCATCATCAGATCCTGACCTGGTGACAATGAGACCACCTCTGAAGTATAACCTACCAAATAAAAAAAGAATTATTCAAATCGGTTTATAATTGCCGGAGTAATCGCGTAACAAATATACAAAAAAAAAATACAGTCGAAATGAGAACCTCCTCCTTTTTTGAAGTCGGTTAAAAACTGACCAACACTCCTAAAGAAAGCCATAGACAATTCTAAAAAAAATATAGATTCTTTGAACTATGAGCACATAGTTTTGAAAAACAGAGTTCGAAACTAATACTGATTGATGAATTAAAAGAGAGACATGTGTAAACAATTCCGCTTTATTATAGGGCAACGCCCGTCTTTACTAAACTAAACTGAAGAAAACATATGAAAATACGCATCAAACAAAACTAACCTGTATAATTAAAGAAGAAAAGGAGTGACAGAAGTATTCTCGTCACTTTCTCATATTACAACGTCATAGAATATAAAGAAAGGTAGAAAGGACAAGACATAAAGATACGTTTCGGAAAATATTAGTTGCTCTACTAAGGAAGGATTGAAATCATATTCAATTCGTAAGTTATTAGGCAAATAATCTGAAAATGTTTCAAGAACCATTCATATTTGATTACATTTACATATTTTCAAAACCTAAGTAAAAATATTCTTATTTGGGGTACGCTTGATTCGGCGTAATAACAATGAAACCAATAAAAAGTAATACATAAATACCGACAACTTTTGCAAAAACAAGGCTTGAGTTTTCATTTTAATCTTCTTCTTATCGTGTAGGTATAGTCAAGTATGTGGCGAACTTGGCTAACCCTGGTGTCAGATTTTTCAAACCGCACAATGGTTTCTGACTTGGTTTTAACGACTGTAGTCAATCGACAACAGCCGGGACCGACGGCTTAACGTACCCTCCGTGCATTTTAATGAAAATAGGTAAATACACACATCAAAAAAAGTTTGCGATCACTTGGAAAAGTGCTAATATTTTTTATAGTAGAAGAATAAAACTTAATCACTTTTTATCTTTTGATTCCTTATTTAAAAATATGAAATTTAAATATAAAATAATTTCGTAATTCAAATGTTTTTTTCATTTAAAAAGACAATCAACCCTTGCTTGCTTTCATTCAGAAATCTGACATAGTCGCAACTTATCAATATTTTCAATTTATTCAAAAAAAATTAAGTTGGTAACGATGCCGAGAGGATTAACTGCAGTTTTACGAGCCAGAATTCTAACTTTAAGTGGAGAAGGCTATTCCACGAGGGAAATATCACGCAGAGTTCATGTATCCCAATCCTGCGTGGTGACCACGTTGGAGAGGTATCAGGGCATGGAAGATTTAGCTGATCGACCTCGCAGTGGTCGCCCAACTGTTCTTACTGCAATTCAGAAGCGATATATCAGATTACTGGCTGCCCGTAACCCAACAATGAACGCTACTAAAATGAAAGCAGAGCTGCGAGCTGCCACCGGCCGCGAAGTTAGCACCCAAACGATTAGAAATTGTTTACACCAAGCTGGATTACGAGCAAGGAGATCCTAGCGAGCACCTTTGAACTCACAGCAACGGAAGCGGCGCAGATTGCAATGGGCTAGGCTCCGTCAAAATGAAGAAATTGAGGACGAAAGCATCTGGCAGAACTGCTTCTTCGTTGACGAAACGCGGATCAGTACACATCCAGATAACCGACGTGTCCGTGTCTGGAGAAGACCTGGCGACTCTGAAAGGCAGAGAACTGCCACTGGAACCGTTCAGCAGGGCGGGAAATCAGTGTCCTTTTGGGCCGGGATAATGATTGGGGCTAGGACGCCCTTAATCCCGTATCAAGGCACCATGACTGGAGCCATGTACAAAACGATTGCAATCGATGGATACGTCAGACCATTCCGCATCAACCACGGGCGCCAATTCATAATGGTAGATGATAATGCGCCCGCACATCGAAACGGACGTGTTGATGCTGCTCTCCAGCAATACGACATCACCAGGTTAGACTGGCCTGCCGGCTCGCCTGACTTAAACCCGATCGAGCATGCGTGGGATGCTCTTAAGCGAGCTGTTTGGAACCGTCAGCCACCTCCGCGAACAGTGTCAGAAATCAGGGCAGCTGCTATTGAAGAGTGGGACAGGTTACCACAAGAAATGCTAGATAACTTAATTCTTAGCATGCCCAGAAGGGTTTCCGCATGTGTGCGAGCCAGGGGAGGAGTCATTTTATACTAACTATTAATTTTTTCGTAATAAATTTTGTTTGTTTTTTCATTAATTCAAATTTTTCATTACATTACATTTAAGCCAAAATTGCATTTCCTAGCTTTTGTTAATAAAAAGTAAATAATTAATAATGATTCTTTTATTTACTTAGTGCATTTTCATTATAAAATCATAAAACGTAAACAGTTTCTATAAATAATTTATATTTTAAAGAATACACCTGATTTTGCTACTGATCGTAAACTTTTTTTGATGTGTGTACATTAATAATTTAAGTCACACGACTTCTGCACGCTAACTCATCGTTGACTTTCACACTAATTAGTATTTGATTAATGAGTGGAAATTCGTGTTTTAATAAGAGTTGACACAATGACAAGCACAGTTCGGGGCTCGTTGTGTAAACATGGACTTATTTTTGAATCTTCTTCTGATCGTGTAGCGTGTGGCAAACTTGACACACTCTGCTGTCAAAAAACAAAAGTTTTTATGTATTCAATCGACAATAGCCAGGCCCGATAGCTTAACGTGCCCTCCGAAGCATGTAAACGCTCGTGATAAATTGCCACTTTAATCCCTGCCAAGTTCCCTGCCACTGTGCACGTTGCCTAACCTCACTGATTGGTTTAGATCAGCGAGCGCTACTGGGCTACAAGCGTTTTGAATGTTTGTCTGTAGCAAGTAGAGTCTTTTCAATGTATATCCTGCAACATCTGTCCGATCGTAGACGCTACCTGTATATTATGTTCTTTTACAAACTTGTGAGTGGTACTGGTACCCCTGATTGTCCCGAGTTGTTGCCTCAAGTAGGTATAAAAGTGCCCGCGAAATTACCACGCCCTAATAAATATCAGCCTTTTTCATTGAGGTCGGTTAGTTCTAATCTCGGGTTTCACTCGCCTTTACAAAGAATGGCTAGGGAATATAATACAATTTCTACCAGCTGTGATATTTTTGGAGATAAAAGCTATTCCTTTAAAGCATTGATTCCCAAAGTGGTCCAGGTGGACCCCCAGGGGTCCACGGGAGACTCGAAGGGGGTCTACGTTGGTGTGACAAAAAAATAGGGGTTCACAATTCGTATAAGGGGTCCACAAAATTTTTTCTGTTTTCGATAGTGAAAAACTAAAATGCTTCTCGTGCTGTGAGTAAGATGTCAAAAATGTAAAGTTGGATGGAATCACTTTTTTGATTGGCCACCTTTACGTTTTTGACATCCACTTACAGCACAATCAATTATTTAATGAAATAAACCAATCAATTCTCGCTTATTTTTCGAGAACTGTTAATTCGTGGTTGAAACTCAGCCGCAACGCAATATCTCTTAATTAGATCTAATCTTCACATGTTTTATCGAGTTTTGGGAATATGGTAGAAATGTAGCTGCAGGGGGTCCACCGAAACCAGCAAAATTTTGAAAGTGGTCTATGAGAAAAAAAAGTTTGGGAACCTGTGCTTTAAAGCTTCCATCAAAAAACAAATCCTTGGTCTAAATTGTTTAAAGTAGCTTACCCATATTTAATTTTCAATACTATGTTTTATATGTATAATTTAAATGTAACTTTTCATGTTGCAAATTGTTTTCCTGCGACTGTTTTATTTTTCTTTAAGGTATAATATTAGGTACTATGTTCTTGGTATAATGTTACTTAAAATTTTTTGAATGCGGCTGTCACCTATAATTGGGTTACCATTAAGCCTTTTTTTTGTAAATTTGTGCCATTTTAACTAAGAATTGGTGTGTAACTTGTTGGTGATCTATTAAATAAATTAAAAAAAAAACGGTTCCTTCTTAGTCTCTTATCGTGACTTGACTAACTCTGGTGAGGGAATTTTCAAACCGCAAAATAGCCTCTGAGTTGGTTTAACGACTTTAGTCGATTGACGATAATTTCATAAGTATCTCGATCCGACTTATGTCAGTATGGAAGTGCGGTCCATTTTTTTTATCAGTCAATATAGATCCCTACCAAGGGACACGGGCCTCCCTTCGAAACACGAAGGGGATTTAGACCACAGTCCACCACGCTGGAACAATACTAATAGTATGTTTTAATTATTCTAAGTCAAAAAAAATTACTTTATTTTCATAGAACATACAAAGTGTTTCTTGAAAACGTCATAAAAATACATAAGCAATCATTTCTGATCTTACCTCTGCAATACAAAAGATACGATTTCCGCCCGGGACTTCGTTCCCGTGGAAATTTGGGAAAATTATGTAGCCTCTGCGTTAATCCGGTGTGTCAGCTTCCTCCATACCAAATTTTATCAAAACTGGTCCAGCCGTTTAAGCGTGAAATAGAACCAAACATTTATACTTACGTACAGTACATCCATACTTCCTCACAAACTTTCGCATTTATAATATTAGTAGGAAAAGGGCCAAGTTCATTCTTATTTGAACCTTATCACCAGTAGACAAGAAACATGGATGGACACTTAATTAAGCGAACAAACTATACTATACTATACTAGTTCAAGCAAAATTCAATTCCCTTCCGCCGTTTAAGCGTAAAACCAGGTTTCATGACCTGCTGTTAATTTATTGCAGAGTCGATGCTCTAATTGCTCAGTCTGCACTTTCATAAATTATGTTCGCATCAAGAAATCACCACTTTGATACGTCGGTTTGTAGGAAGATGGGGTTAACTCAAAAAGGACAAAAAAAATTTTTTTTGAGGTAAAAATGCAACGCAAAACTGTCACTGTATGAGGGTGACTTTTATTTAGTTAGCGAAACTTTAGGGGTGGATTCTATCCATGAAACTGAACAACTTTCCCCGAAGAACAATACAATACAATATACTTTAGTGCACAATTTGAAAAGAAATACAATGATGAGACGCTTACCTACAAATAATGAAACACCAGAACCCATATGAAATTCTCAAAAAAAAAATTTTCCCATTAAAAAAAAAGCTGAAATTTAATTAGCTGATTGATTACACAAGTTGTAAGATGAGGCGAAGAAAAAAGGGAAAATTGTTGTTTTATGGGCTGATTTACATCCTTAATTTTTGTTTATTAATTTAAAATCGCCAAATACTTTGAAAAGCTTTTGAAAAGGAAGAAAGAAATAAACGTACATCCAACCACTTTCTCGAAGAATTTTTGATATATTTTAATACCACTTCAAAATGCACGTAGGCGGAAGCACGGATCTAATTAGTATGCAAAAAAGTTAATAAAAAGAAAAATTGTAGCTTACCATAATTCTTACCCCGCATTCACTCTTCGTTCCGTAAAATCCGACACTATCGAGTTACAGCATTTCACTTTAAACACTCAGATTTGTGTTACGATTTATAATAAGCATTTAAGATCCCACTGCGGCTCTTAGGGAATTTGCAGCCTAATTGCTTTCAGCATAAGGGTGGATTTGGTGTAGTATTAGGACAGATGGTTACTTGGTTAGCCAATGGGTGATAAGGTTATCTGCAATAAGGTTGGTGATTAGGCTTGGTCGTCACGCAACGTTGTCGTCGGGAAGGTGGGGCTACATGATGAATTGCGCTTCGGTACTCGGGTTTAGGGCAAGACTCCATTAAAAACCATGCTAGAAGAAGATAATGGCTTAAGTTCTAGTCTATTATCCTTACTAATACATATTACAACATTGTGTTATCTTGTGACACAAGTCACACAAGTTCTGTGTATTAATCGTTTATGATCATGGCGTTATATGGCTAAGAGTGTCAGTTGTCCGATTGCTAGCCAGTCGGACTCATAAACGAGAGGCACCGAGTTCGATCCCCAAGGCCGCCATATATCAATGACTCATTTTTTCAGTTGCACACTAACCGATGTTCTTACGGTGAGGGAAAATATTGTGATCAAAACTGCACATTCAGATAAATGAATCCATGATCTAAAGCGATCAATTTTCCCTGTTACCAGAGTCTCAGATAGCAGTCACTTCACTGTAATGACTTGACCTCATTGACCAAGTCATTACAGTGAAGTGACTGCTATCTGAGACTCTGACCTTGACCTTTATTTTCTTATTTATTATCTTTCTCAAAAACTCTATAAACTAGTTGACCTATGACAATTATATGTATATATGCTTTCTATATAAGTTTATATAAAATAAATATCTATGCGTAAGTATAACATTTACAGTTTTATTTAATTTTTTGCATTTCACAGGAACTGCACAACACACATCACTCACGGACTTACACAAATTTCATACATCCATCACTTCTTCATATTTTTATTTTCATTAAATTTCGTACTCACCCCTCAGGTTATAACTGAAAATCAGTGTTTGACCGCACTGAGCTATAACCTTTTGACTCACTGCGGCATGCACATACTGATCCGCAACCTAGATTAAGACACATTATGTTAAATAGGTTTAGTACATTTTGATTTTGTTATTTTTTTATTTTATTCTTATTTTTTTTGTTTGCATGTTATTTGTAACTATGTGTATGGTGTGGAGACAATAAATTATTTCTATTCTATTCTATTCTACCTACAAAATCTTAGATTATGGTCAAGCGTACCTCGAATGAGAAACGGGACTAAGCGCTAAGAACTGAGGCGACGGTGGTATGAAAATCGAACTCTTTCTTGTTTGGTAAGTGTTTTAACCCAATTCTTCTACGTAGCGCTTGGTCCCGTTCCTAATTCGGGGTACGCTTGACCATGATCCAAGATTCAAGTTATTACAGTGGAGCGACTGCCATCTGACCTCCGTGACCCTGCTAACAGGGGAATCTGACCGGATTGGATCATGGTTACACATTCAGTCTCCTGAACGTCAGTCTTTTATAGATTACCGCCGTGTGGTGATCGGTTTAGAATAATACCACCCCATTTCTTTCTGTGGGTGTCGTAAGAGGCGACTAAGGAAACACAAATGAGACCTGCCTCCTATTAATCCACCCCAGGCAACGACATCTCAATTTGTTCTGAATCTGAGGTGACGTCCTATGGTCTCATGCGGTGTGGTAGGCTCCGTAAGGGGCCGTCTGGTTCGCGACCACCCTCCTACCGAAGTCCGACACCAAACAGCTTGCTGTGTTTCGTCGGTGCGTAGGAGTACCAGTGCCTAACAGGCATTTTCTGGGTTAACTCGCTCCATCGTCGACCTCATCTATGACCTAGATCAAGATTGAGGTCAAGAGTTAACCCATCTTATAATATAAAAAAAAGATAAGCTCGCCTTTGTACACTTTCTTTTTTCCAATTGATTTTAATAACTATGTTTGTGCAATAAAGAATATATAAGTCCAATGACCGTCTCCAATTACCCCTGATGAACGATATCGCTTAGCTTTCAATGGAGCACA
Source organism: Aproaerema taeniolella (assembly GCA_949987775.1). Classification (NCBI taxonomy): domain Eukaryota; kingdom Metazoa; phylum Arthropoda; class Insecta; order Lepidoptera; family Gelechiidae; genus Aproaerema; species Aproaerema taeniolella. The sequence goes on along the minus strand of OX465258.1, from coordinate 14,892,477 downwards.
GGCTACCACAGCCACGCCAAGTCTTTATCTTATCTCGATCACACTAGGAGGTTCAGCATAATGACCACGATGACTTGTTTGTGACAACCCTATTTAAATTGCCAATCGACTAGTATCTTCGTAGAAACATGTACAAAATAGCCAACTGTCATTTAGATATCATATTATTTAGCGGTTAAAAACTTGTTACAAATACCTACTTAAAAAAAAATCTTGGAATTGTCAATCAGTCAATTCTTTAAGAAATGGCGTTCATAAAATCGTGATATTGCTCTAAGTATTTTAATCTACAATAAAATATAGAACGGCAAAGTCGCCAACATCAAATGATAGTAGAGAAACTCTTTACGGGTTGTAATACGTCAGGAGACGTATTTTTGAAACGGTAGAATTCCAATTCATATACTAATTGACAAGATTCGCATGAGAATCTCATACAAATCTTGTCAGTTCGTATGCGAATTGGAATTCTATTGTTTCAAAAATACGTCTCCAGAGCCTCGTCCGTAGCTAGCAGGTGAGGATGACGATTTACGAGCATTAAGATGTTGAAAGTTTTAAGTTAAAACCCCACACACCCCATTGATATTGTCAAATGATAGCAAGTATGGCGAGAGATAATGTTTTTTATAGTTTTGTCCATATGGCCAGCGTATTGGACTATAGCTTAAATCTCCTTCACTGTTTCGAAGGAATTTTAACCGTGTGGTGATCGATTGAGAATAACACCACCCCATTTCTTTCCGTGGGTGTCGTAAGAGGCGACTAAGGAAACACAAATGAGGACTGCCTCTTAGTAATCCATCCCAGGCAACGACACTTCATTTTTTTTTCTGAATCTGAGGTATCGTCCTACGGTCTCATGCGGTGTGGTAGGCTCTGTAAAGGGCCGTCTGGTTCGCGACCACCCTCCTGCGAAGTCCGACGCCAAACAGCTTGCTGTGTTCCGTCGGTGCGTGGGAGTACCAGTGAGTGCCTTTATAGGCATTTTCTGGGTTAACTCGCTCCATCGTCGACCTCATCTTTTGACCTTATGGTCAAGATTGAGGTCAAGAGTTAACCCATCTTATAATAATAAAAAAAGGGAGACCCGTGACTCTTAGTGGGATGTACGTAGACCGATGAGGAGTCATAGTTGTCCAGAAAAACAGAAAACAGGGCTGGAAAAGAAGTTTTTGATGATTATTTAAAGTATGTATTCATAAGAGGAATTATTTAAAAGAAGTTACAGCAAAAACAGCAAGTTTGGCAATCCTTTCTATAATATAATAAATGCGAAAGTAACTGTCTGTCTTTCTGTCTATCTGTCTGTCCGTCTTTCATACCTAAACTACTGAACCGATTTTGATGAAATTTGGTACAGAGATAGATTAGAAACTGAGAAAGGACATAGGCTAAATTTTATCCCAGGTATTTTAAATGGACAAGGAATTTGTTTTGCTGATTGATATGAATCCATTCTCTTTGACATAAAAAAATAATTGTACCTCTAATTACATTGACTCTTTTCTATCCATCTGATTAAGGTGTCGTGAACATAACTCGACTTGAAGCAAAATGTAACTTGATGTTAGGTTAAATTATGTTTAATTAGGTTAGTTAAGATTTTTTTTAATTCGGTTAGGTTAGGTAGCATAAAAATTATAAAAAATGTGCGTAAATAAAATAAAAAATAGTCAGATCACAAAGTACCGCGAGATTATAATCTTACTAACTCAAATTACAATATTACGGTGACATATCTAAACTAAATTGAAAGGCTTAACCTTTGCCAAAGCATCATTTGCAGCAAAATAGCAGCTTAACTTCATTTAAGTGCTATTAGCATCTTAGAGCGTTAGTAAGTTGCATAAAGGTCTTTAAGAAGCACCTGTCAATTCTACTATAACTCCACTGATATGGGAGACTGCTAAACGCTGCGACTAATTGAATATTATAGTCGTGCGATTATTAGTCGTTATTAGTGGTATATTAACTTGGCCTGACAGCTGTCGTTTGGGGTAATAAGTGACTGGGATTGCACTTGCAAGACGATGTACAGATTATGGAAGAGATCCAATTTAAAATAATACTTACTTGCAAGCTGATCGATTAGTTAAAATTAATTCGCAAAAAAAGTATGCTAAGAAGTGTCTTACTTGTAATTAGATAAGGTAATTAAGGTAATAGAACAAAAAACTGTTAAAAAAATAGACGTGTGGCACTCGGGGACTGCCGCGGTAAAGCTATTGCATAGCATTTTGTATCAACTTATGCAATTATAATTAAAAGCAGCCCTCTAAAAATTTCAAAAAAGTTTATAATTTTTTTTGTTTTTTACGGCCGCCATCTTGGATTTTAAAATGGATGTTATTTTCGCAATCAGCACCCCCGTAAACCTATTAAACGACACCCATGACGGTTTTTTACAAAAAATACATGTCCGCCATCTTGGATTTCAAAATGGATGTCATTTTCGGAATCAGAACCCCCGAAAACCTATTAAACGACACCATGTCGGTATGTCCGAAAATTTCATATCCGCCATCTTGGATTTTTGGTGGGGGGAATTGAGACGCTCCGGGCTTTGCCCTTCGCGTCACGATCCCCCCAACTAAAATCCAAGATGGTGGATATGAAACTTTCGGATGGCGGTCGGCGGGTAATATGCTTGGTGACGCTTCAGGCTTCGCCCTACGCGGAGCTCGGCCTTCGGCCTCGCCCTATACACAGCTCGCCTCGGCCTACGGCCTCGGCTCGCGTGTTCGGCTCGGTCTGCGACCTTGCCTCACCTTAAAAATCTAAATTTGTATGGCGGCCATCTTTAAATAAGGGTGGGGGGGGGACGCCGCGGAGTTCGGCCTTCGGCCTCACCCTATACGCGGCTCGACTCGGTCTTCGGCCTCGCCTCGCAGCGTGGCGTCGTGGTTCAGCTCGGCCTGCGGCCTCGCCTCACCATTCCTTGTATGGCGGCCATCTTGGAAAATTTTGGAATCGAAAAAGTGACCCGATATTCGGAATCATCGACCCCCAAACCCCTCAGATACCGATTTTCGTCCGGATCGGAGCAACTTCATTTTATTATTATTATTATATTATTATTATTATTATATTATTATTATATTATTATTATTTTATTATTATTATTGTTGCACGCACACAAACACCGTGTCGAAGACTGTCAAACTGAAACGACGTTAGACGGTGCACGGCCTTCAAGCCACACCTCCGTGCCCGCCGGAGTGGGGAGCGTTAGGTTTTTTCGTTACGGAATTTCTGGATTCGGTCCCCGCGCTCAAGGCCCGCGATAGAAGCTATGCAATAGCTTAATACCTATTTTTTTGAATGGTAAGGGTTATTTTAGAAAATGTGACAATGTATATATAAACATTAATGCTCAAATTATATAACAACCTTGTTTTCCTTGTATTAGATAGATAGATAGATAAACTTTATTGCTTCTTAACAATTTGTAACATTGTACAATGTTCTTATACAATTTAAAAAAAGTTAGTGAAATGTGTGACGTAGATTGTAGAAGCAAATAGGACACAGAACTCAGCAGGCTCACTATTGTGAGCCACCGGGGACACAATCAAAGACGGACACACAAACTCGAGAAAAACCTAAATACCTAACCTACTATTAAAAAAATTGTTTTCCCGGGCCGGGAAACCCTAGCAACCCTCGATTCAGAGGAACCGCTACTATCTACTTTGGACCAAATACATGAAAGTTACTAAGAGGTAAACATTATCAATATACCTCTAACAAATCATTAACCGTTGCGTGCCACATCCACTAGCTCTACATCTGCAACCCTTGCAGCCAAGCAACACATCCATTCATTACAGTGCAGCGACTGTGCAATCACCAATTCTATGGATAGTAATACACAGCCTCCATCGGCCCGGTCAACGTCAGCCTTAGTCTTAATGCCTAGTGATTGTTTTTGATGTGTGTTGCACGGATAGATTGTTTCGAATAGTACTGTGGTATACATTCTCTTCCGTAGTGAGATTGCATCCACAATCGTCACTGGCCATTCGGTTCCATGTGAGCTGCTGTTTAAAAAATAGCATTTAAAACTTCGAAATAGCAATTGGAGATTCGGGAACAATGAACGGTATGACAGCAACTCGAGCGATGGCCATCAAATGGCCATTCGTGGAAGGATTTTTGAAGTGTATAGGCGTGTTCATTAACCGTGTCTTGAGAGGTGTTCTCATACTTATTTAGTATGTAGAAGAATAAATTGTTTAAAGTCAAAGTTTACATATTTGTTTCCCTTAAGAAGCTGCAGAGGAATCCCTTGAAAAGAAGTAACATAGCAATTGAAGCTTGCCCCCACGGTAACCGTAGCAGTACTGAATGCCATTACTCTTGAAGTAGTAATTTAACTATACTTGATTGTGATTAACATCTATTGAAATGACGAAAGAGCTAAAATTAAAATAGTGCAAGGGTCTTTGAAGGGTCTTCGGTGAGAGCGAATTGGCGATACGTTTGTATTACACCAATTTGTCTTTCGGACGTCTCTTGCTGGGCCATCCCGTATATTGACGACATTCTTAGTGCTGCATGGGAGAGTACTTTACTGCTTAAAATAATCACGAGGCCTTATTCTAAAAGACAAATAAGTAGTTTGTAAAACATACCTCAGATCTGTTTGTCCTTCTTTCACGATGCAACGGAACACAGGATCTAAACCACATGACTCCTACAAGAGTAACAGAAAATAATTATATGGTTGTAAATAAGCAATAGTAATGCTCTATACTCAGAAGCTGTCATATATTCCCGTTCCATATAATCATGATGACACCATATGCCGTGATTACTGCCATGGGAGAGAGCTTTCTTTTCTCACGACTTAGATATAGTGGTCTTTTTTCATCTGTAGTGCTTTATGGGATTTGAAAAACTTAGTGATAGTTTTGTGTAACTCAGCGATAATGTAGCATTCTAATGGTGAAAGAGGTTTTGAAATCGGTCCAGCAGTTTTTGAGTTTATTCGTTACAAACGTACAAAAATACAAATCTTTTTTCAATATTAGTTTAGATGTAGATGTGAAAGTTTGTGAGGATAATTGGATGTTTCTTACTCTCCTTCACGCAAAAACTACTGAATGAATTTTGCAAATACATGTATTTAGTAATTATTATTACTATTAATGAAATTTTGCAGTAATATAGCTTAGACTATAGAATAAGACGAAGACCATAAAATTTTACTAAATTCCTACGGGAACGAAGTCCCGAGCAAAAAAAGGGTTCTTCATGACCGTCATGATAAAGAGCTTGTTACCCAATTGCCCAATGGCACTTACTGTTCGGGATTAATCATTTTCTTCAAAGAAAAGAAAATCACTTTAACTATAAATATCTTTATGCAATCGAATGAATAGTTACAATTTGAATGAACCTTTGAATGATGACACATGGTTAATAAGCATTTATCAATGCATGACAATAACCCAATTAATTATCATTCAAGGAGTTGACGTATCATTAATTTGTTTTAAAGTAGAGCATCTATTCTGTAAGTCTAATCCCGGTACCTCGGAGCATCGGATGTCAGTACATCTCTGTCTTCCAATATACCGATGACAGTGACGGGTATATCTTATATAGTCTCGTCAAGCGTTCGATGACCAAGATACCCTGACGGCTACCAGCGATAATGAACTATGAACGATTTATGTCTAAACGTTGTAGAACATTGCAGCATTTGGCTTATACTCTAAGTTGATATTATAACACGCTCAGGGAGGTGAACACGAAGATCTGCAAGTTGCTATAGCTCATAATTTAAGTTGAGATTTAATTAAGTTTATTTTGTTTTATATAGGTATTTATATAGGGCTTTAGGTAAATCACTTTCAACCTCTCGGGTGGTACATCAGTCCATGAAACTGAACAAATTTCCCAAAGAACAAAGGTCGAAGTATGAAAAAAAAATTTTGACTTCCCATACTAATTGCGTTATCAGCTGACGCAGTTTGTATTGGAACTAAAAAATATTTTTTCGTATTCCGACCTTTGTTCCTTGGGAAAGTTGTTCAGTTTCATGGACTGATTTACCACCAGAGAGGTTGAAAGTGATTTACATAAAGCCCTGTAAGGTATTTATCTATGGGCCAAGTTGCCTGATAATAAAGATTTATTATTATTATGTTTTTCTTCTGATCAATAATCTTGGGCAATAGAGTCCCGGACTTTTGGAAGGCATGTGTGGTGGGGCCGAAGCTAACACGTAGAGTATATTATTGTTATTATTTTGAGCAAAAAGCAATGTATGACATTTTTTATGTCAATTACGATCAATCATGATGGGTTTCACCATCCATGGTAGCCCTAGCCCCATAGTTATTTAAAACTGCGTTATGCATTCTTCTCGTTCTCTCCAATTGGACTAAAGCTTGGCTGTTTTCATCTTGCAATTAGTAAATTAAAGTTATGCTAACAAAAAAAACCTAAAGTGAGACCAAAGCTTTTACCAAGCATTTAAAATTAAATACTTCGATTCACTCGGGAAAGACCCAAATGAATTATATTTTCACTGTTTATCTCCAAAAATATACAAAAAAAAACAATTCAACGCGCAACGGTCTCAATTATTTTAAATTACATGCTCTGAATCTGTTACGAAATGTTGTTCCAATACATTTTCAATTGGCAAAAAACTCAAATCAATCTATCACAGGAGACTGTAACTCACAGTTAGAACTAGATAATTCCTATAATAGCCGGTGAATCAAAGTAATCACATCGTACAGTCGGGAATAGATCAAAGTTTACGGATTTGAGTTCACTTGCGCTTGACTTGCTTATAAGTATCATTAACTATGTGGCAAAATTGACAAACTCAGTGTTTTCAAACCGCCAAATGGGTCTCTCTCAAAAAAGTGGCACCGTAACCTGCCGTACAGTTTTTGATTCGAAAAGGATGAATTTTTGAGTTTTGTAAACTAAATTTTATATTAAAATGTTGTATCGAGTCTTATTACATAGAGGCCAGCTATTTTAATGACAATAAAATTAATATTTCTTGAGCAGTACAAGTTTGTAACACCAGTTTCCCATCAACCTGCCGTGTCCTAACGCGACTTACATCGATTTAAAATCAATTTGACTGAATTAATAAAGTGATTTCTTTTGTTCTGTCCACTTTAATTGAAAGATAGTGAACTAAACATTGTCGTTTTGTAAATTATTGCTCATATTTATAAGTAAGTACTAAATTAACTTAAATTAAACTTTGTCCGGCGTTATTTTGTCATCAACCTGTCGCCGTGAACACACACGCGTACCACTCACACTATTGCAATTTGAACCTCTTTCCTCCCATGTAACAACGCACTAAGTCACTGGCTACGCATCAAAGGTGAAACACTTGTCCATTGTTGCCAAATTTTCAAGCTATCAGTAACGATCTGTCTGGATCTGGGTTTTGTAACAGGTATGTTATATTTATCCTGTGCACGATATTTTTTCAAATCGAGTCGTTTATTTAATGTACATAAATTGTATTCCTTCTTCAATTAGCCTGTTTTCAGATAACGGTTTCTCCAGCTCAGTACAACAAAGCGTTTAGTAATAATAATTATTTTTCGGCTGATTCTCATTACTCTGTACCTATTTAACCTGCCTTGTTATGACAGGTGAAAGAGAAACTAGACAGGTGAATGAGAAACTAGTCAGATTACTATGAAAGTTGTTGAAATTCTTTGTTATTTAGTACTTTCGAGTATGTTAACCAAATACCTAAACTTTTCGATCAAATCACATACACTAAAAGCTTTTTTAATCAGTATAAAAAACGTTCTTCCTTAAAATAATGGTGTATTTCATTTTGTATATTAAGGAGACTGGGCGGGTGCGTCTCCAGTGTTGTAAAGGTTGTGCTATATGTCATTCTAAAGGCCATACCAATAGCTTCATTTTATAATTTGACACCAACAACCAGACTCGGACAGGGAAGTAACTATAAATCATTTTATAGTAACTGACCGCATTTTGATTCCATTATTTTGATCCATTGCCAGTGGCATGTAAGGTTGTAATATATGTATTTCCTTTTGGAAGGTCATAGCAATGACTTTATTTTATTAAATGACACTTAGAACGAGTAACGAACAGGGAATGAAGTATGAACCATTTTAACACTTTAAACTTTCGCGATTTGAACACATAATTCAATTATAAACCAAGTCAGAATTCGCGTGTGACCCGGTTTATAACTGAATTATGAACCATTTTACCGTTAACTGACTTTTGAACCGATATCAGTCAGTGGTGTATAAAATAGTGACATATGTCATTTTAAAGGTTAATAATAGGCTTACATTAATATATGTCACCTACAAGCTCATAACTATAATGCCATTTTGATATATGACAGTGTCAATGAAATTCGTGCAGGGAATTAACTATGAACCATTATATCGTAAACTGACTTGACCCGATATCAGAAGGTCGTGACATAATATGTCATATGCTGGCAATGACATATGAATAATTTTATCGTATACTGATTCGATATTCATTCTTATACTTTGATTAAACAAAGCCTTCGATACCGTCAGCAGAGAAGGACTCTACACTACACGGCACTTGATTGCATCGGATGCCCACCAAAACTCCTTAGTTTCGTAAAACCCTTCCACCAGCACACCAAAGGAGCTGTGGTCTTTAACGGGGACACTTCTGACCCATTCGAAATGCATAGAGGCGTTCGGCAAGGCTGCGTGTTGGCTCCCACCCTGTTCAGCATATTTTTCTCGCTGCTTCTAAAAGTTGCCTTCTTGGACAATCAACAGGGTATTCATTTGCATACGAGAAACGATGGAAAATTTTACAATTCTGCCCTACTCAAGTCCAAATGCAATCGCGAGGACTAATTTATTGACGGTCTTCTCTTTGCCGATGACGCAGCTTTCATCGCCGTCACAGCCTACGAGCTTTAGACACTATTGGACAAGTTTTTAAAAGCTTGCAAAATGTTTTCCATTACAATAAATGCCAAAAAGACAGATGTTATGGTACAAGGCAGTGCAGAAGTGCCGACTGTTTCGTTGGACGGCACTCCTCTAGAAGTAGTGGACAGTTTTTGCTACATGGGTTCTGCAGTGGCGAACAATCTCTCGCTCAACGCAAAGATCGACACCCGTATCGGCAAATCAGCAACTATGTTCGGAAAGTTCCATACAAGAGTATGGTGTAACAAACATCTCACAACTAAAACCAAGATGATCGTGTATCAGGCATGTATCTTAAGTATACTCTTGTATGAAGCTGAGACACGGACTACCTATGCGAGGCAAGAACGGCGACTCAACAGCTTCCATATGCACTGTCTTCGTAAAATTCTAGGCATAACTTGGGAAGACAAGGTTACGAATGAGAGGGTTCTGGAAATTGCACAGCTGCCTAGCTACACGGCACTACTTAAACAGAGACGCCTGCGCTGGCTGGGGCTTAAGTATCGGATGGAGCCATCTCGTATGCCACACAGCCGTGTTCTGCTTGATGAAGTCGCGCATGCAAAGGCTTTGTTTAATCAAAGTATAAGAATGAATATCGAATCAGTATACGATAATATTATTCATATGTCATTACCAGCATATGACATATGTCACGAACTTATACACTACTGATATCGGGTCAAAAGTCAGTTTACGATAAAATGGTTCATAGTTAATTCCCTGCACGAGTCTTATTGATGGTTTCAAACCATAAAATAAAACTATAGGTATGATACCTGCTCGTATGTCACACCCTTATGCAACACTGGCAACGGACCAAAATAATAGAATCTAAATACGGTCAGTATACGATAAAAGGTTCATAGTTCATTCCCTGCACGAGTTTCATTGTTACTGTCATATATCAAAATTGCATTATAGTTATGAGCTTGTAGGTGACATATATTAATATAAGCCTGTTATAACCTTTAAAATGACATATGTCACTACTTTATACACCACTGACTAATATCGGTTCAAAAGTCAGTTTACGGTAAAATGGTTCATAATTAAGTTATAAACCGGGCCAGAATTCGCGTATATATTATGTTTATTATGTCGGGATCAAACGTAAAACATAATATACACGTGAATTCTGACTTGGTTTATAATTGAATTATGTGTTCAAATGGCGAAAGTTTAAAGTGTTAAAATGGTTTATACTTCATTCCCTGTACGATACTCGTTTTAAGCGTCATTTAATAAAATAAAGTCATTGCTATGACTTTATTTTATTGAATGAAATATATTTACAACCTTACACGCCACTGGCAATGGATCTAAATAATTAAATCAAAATGCGGTCAGTTACGATAAAATGGTTTATAGTTACTTCCCTGCCAGAGTCTGGTTGTTGGTGTCAAATTATGAAATGAAGCTATTGTTATGCTTTAAAATTACATATAACACAACTTTTACAACACTGGAGACGCACCCGCCCAGTCTCCTTTACATACAAAAAATAAAGATAACAAAATGGTTCCTATTGTTAACAATGCTCTTTATTACATAATACTTGACCTCTATATTATTGTTATACTTATAACCATAAAACATTATAAAACAATTGATGCAAACCCGTAAAATATTTTCAGAAAAAGCTTCCTTATGAAGCTGTTTAGTATATTAATATCTTATTTCCTATTCTTAGTATATAATCACATTAACCTGTGCCCGTTTCTCAATTAACCTGTACGATACATCATTCACCTGTCCACCTATTTTTTCTGCGTACTCTCAAAGGCACAATTCTTTAAAAAACCTGTTCCCTCTTAGATATTTATATTAAAGAGGGGGAATACATTTTTATATATAATCAAATACGTTATTCTCATACTTTTTTGAAAATGTGCAAAAAAATTCAGGCCGTGCCACTTTTTTGAGAGAGACCCAAATGTCCTCTGACTTGGTTTAACAACTGTAGTCAATCGACAACAGAGCCTATTTCGTTGGCTGATTCAATCCTTATTCGCTACCTTGTTTAAAATCACTCAGTTTGCGGAAACCTTCACTTGTATTCCTTAAGGGAAGACAAATCATAGATTGCCGTCTAGTTGATCTAAATAAACTTCTTTTGCATTCATTTCGAAACGTATATGCTCGTCCACTAGTTTAAATAAATTACCAAATAAGTACCTTCTTTGAAACTAGGTTCCTTCCTAATGTCGCTAAGTGTTCACTATAACGTATAGTTTACTGTACAACTGAACTGAATTGACGTTCGGAGCGATACATCACATCTTTTTCTAGTTTGACAGCTAAATTACTGTACACTCAGACAAAAAGGTCAAGAAACTTTTTTTTATTAAAACTTCCCGGGGAAAGGGTAAAGTAGATAGTTTCTGCGTATTTGGAATTTTAAGATGTAAACAGTAATTAAGTACAGTTTAATTGGTGTCTGGTGGGTTGGAAAATTGAAGGCAATCATACGTTTTAGGTACCTAGTTGATCAAATGGGGTCGCGATTGCTATCTTTAAGAGTTTCTTGATTAAAAACGGACTCTTTAGTATTTACCCTTTCGTCTATGAAATGAGCAGTTACCCTATTCATGATGCTATTAAGAGCACGTACTATCGTTTTCTATGAACCCACCTACTTACTAGGTCGGATTACTTTTTTTCAGTTTAGTTTATTTATCCCTTTCGGAAAAGACAAAGGAATCGATGTCCATACAGCCAAGTCTTCAAAGTATTTTTGTGTTTATGTCCTTGTGTCCTCTGTAAATTGATAATGTTTTGTTTACCAAGAACTATGGCGATGAGAACACAGCCGCGCTTATAATTGTCGGTACCAACTGGAGCAGACAAACACTATATTACTTAAATTTTAATCAGTACATCGTTTAACGTTTGGTTACTGCATAATACACTATCACAATTACACATTAACATTTTTTTTATGGCGTAAACAAAAATTTAATCAGCAAAGCAACCATTCACGCCGAGTTCCTGCCAAAGACCTCTTGCTTGGGTTAGTATCAAATGAGATAATACCTAATCATACTTTATCATAAATGTTTTAAATCATGGTTCTACAGTGCTTTTGGTAAATCTCTTTCAACCTCTCGGGTGGTTAATCAGTCCATGAAACTGAACAACTTCCCCAAGGAACCTAAGTACGTTAGTACTATTATTTATTCTGTAACATAGGTCAAATACGAAAAAAAATTTGAGTACCCATACAAAGTACATCAGCATATAGCACATTTTTTATGGGAGATAAAAATTTTTTTTTTGTATTTTGACGTAAGTTCCTTGGGGAAGTTGTTCAGTTTCATGGACTGATTAACCACCCGAGAGGTTGAAAGAGATTTACCTAAAGGCCTGTATATTGGATGCCTATTAGCAAAAAATTAAAGATATGAATTAGAAAAGTTTCCCCAAGGGACATACTCTCACTTTCCGCCTATTGTTAGCGTAAATAAGGACGGTATTACATGTAAAGGAGCTTTAACTTTAATGAACGCTTCTGCAACTGAACGATAGGTCAAATTATGAAATAACTTTTACCCTCTCCACAAAACTGAATGATCAGCTGATTGTGTTAGAGTGAAAAGTCTAGGATTGTAATGTAGGACTCTAATAGTGAAAGCATTTTTCAAATCGCTCCAGTTGTTTCGGAGCCTAATTCAATGCAAACAAACAATCTAATCTTTCCTTATATTACGCAGTAATCTTTGGAACTTTCTCCATGTAAGCATTTAATAAGCTATTAAGAACGCTAAGATAGCACCATTACAACACCTAATAATTAAATTTATTTTGTGATAGTAAGTTAGTACCGTTCTAAAGCTTTAATAAAACAAATAGAAGTAATAACTTGTGAGAAATTATGTTGTAATTATAATTTATCATTTTGATCCAATGACATGAGGTCGAAGAGGTCGCTATGTCTTAATTAAGTTTTATAGTTATTGCCTTCTTGTACCTAAGAGGTGATAGAGAATTTGATGGGAGTACGTGTAAGGATTGAGCATTGGACCAAAGTGGCTATTCCACTAATCAATGGTATCTTAATGGCAGTGGAATATGAAAATGGTGACTACTGCATCCGTTCAGGTGGCGAAATGTAGAACTATCTAAATCTCTTAAGCCGGAGTTACATTACGAAACAAGTTTCATGTGTTATTAAATTAATTTCAAGACACTACTTTCAGTAGCTGTGAAAATAGTTTTATTAAAATAATAGTGTCGTGAAATCCTCAGTATGTATGTGTTCATGGCTTTGCCAACATCAAAGCTTTATTTTGCATTGCAAACTGTTATCATACAGATGTTATTGTATAAAATTAGGAAAAGGTTGTCTCTACAGAAAAGATGTTGGTTTGACGTTGGAAAATACATTCGACTGCTTACAACTTTTAAACGGCTTAACCTATTTTGATCAAATTACAAGAACCATTACGTCAGCTTTCAAAGCAAAAAGACCGCATTAGAATCAGTCCATTCTTTTTTGTTTATTTATTTTTTTACTAACCCCGCCCACATCACGACAAAAAAACATGTCCTATCAGCGCAGGCGCTTTCGCGACACATTCGCTTTCGTTGCATGGCACTAGTTTTATTCCAAAATCGCACTCGACACAAAACTGTTTCAGTGTCGTGAAATCGATGCATGCCTTGTAAAACTTGACGTTTATACGTGAAATTGTTGATGAAACTAATGTCATGAAACTAATTTTATGACACTAATTTCGTAATGTAACCCTGGCTTAACATATGATGACAGTTTCTTGACTAGGGATGCAACTGCCTACTAAATTAGTCGCTATTAGTTACAGTTGGCAATGGCGCTGCTGATCTGGGCAATTGTTTTCAAGTGTATGAGGTTTTGTCAATTTCGCCATCTGAACGGAGCGTTAATAATTTAACGCTTAAATTAAAAAAAAACTTGTCTTTGTTTATCATGGGCGTAGCCAGCCATGGGCTCAGGGTGGGGCAGCAGTCTAAAATAATATGTAACTAGCAATCCATACCCGCGGTCTTACCCGGGTTAATTTTTCGCTTCTTGTTTTGATCGCATTTTTTTCGTGTCGAATGTGAACTTTCTCGCGGATATTATGTATTGTAGTTAGTACTTACCTAGACAATTTATTTTTTTAGGTTTGGTTAGGTACCTTACCGGTCAGAGCCAGGGTGGGGCACTACGCCCATGTTGTGCTTATAACTTTTGAACGTCTCAATCAATAAAGATAGGATTACGTAAGCCTTCAGACAAATAAATTGAATCAAAATCGGTCCATCTGTTTAGGAGCTACGATGCCACAGACGAACACATGTACAGATACACAAATACACTCATTAAACTTTTTCCACCGATATAGAGACGTTATTTATTAGCGAAATACCCTTCCAGTCGAATATTAATAAAACAATCCTTATCTGTTTAAACCTAAGACTGAAAATTGAAAAGCAAACTAATGTGGCTTCGCTACCGATCTCACGTTGCTTTAAATTAACTTAACTCGTAAATTAGCAACAATGTTGCAAAATGGCAGGGCCATGAGCGGTTCCTATTATTACCACCCCATAACGTTACAAAAAGGATCGCAAAACATTTTGACGCTTGTTAATGTCAGATAAATTACACACATTATCTAATCACCGCTAGGTACAGAGGCCAGCGAATCAGGTTACTCCATTTTCATTGCAAAACCGCTCTTATCACAACAGTACAAAGTACACGCGTGTGGTAACCTGAGTTGCGGCCGTGTAAGGGACAGCTTAGCAATTACTTAAATGGTGGAATCTATACGTTTAATTATGATCGGATACAAGTATTTTTTTCCACTGAAACGGCAAGTTAATAAGTTTTCGATAATTACCTACTTTGGCGATAAACAATGTACCGTGACACTGCTTGCTTTTATTAAAATACTAGCTTTTCGCCCGGGACTTCGTTCCCGTGGGAATTTCCCCGTCAATTTTCCAATGTTTTTAATACTTAGTTATTCTGCTATTCGGGACGGAGAGAAATACAACAAATCAAAAACCATGGAAATCGGTCCAGCCGTTCTCGAGTTATAAGTGTTGTAACAAACACGACTTTCTTTTATATATACTTAGATTAGATGGAGTGTATTTGGAGAAATAATTTAATTTTAATGCATAATATTAAAAGGCATGAAGAAAAAATTGTTCCAATGAAAATTTTCAATGAAAAATCCATTCCGGGGTCAACTGAGCCCACAGTCCACTGAGCCCGCGGGCTCAGTTGACCGTTACAATTTATTTGTGAACGATTCAACCCACTCATCAGGCAACTCAGCCCGCGGGCTCAGTCAACATCTAACTTACCGCTAAAGGGTCTACTCACGCCAAGGGCTCAATCGACCACTATTACTGCTAAAGGTATCTACACAGCCCGTGGGCTAATTCGACCACTATCTCCACTCATCAGGCAACTGAGCCTAATAAAATTTACCTTATGTATGGTTTATAATAAATTATTTATTTCAGTTTTGTTTCGTTTTCCTTAAGAGCAAGGACATTGACATGACATACATGTAAGTGAAAGAAAGGTCAAGATAGTCTCTAGTTTTAAATTTGTCCACAAGCCAGGAGCACCCTTGATTTCAAATTTCTAAAATCAAAAGCGAAATATATTTATTTAAAATGTATTTTAAACTAAACTGATTATGTAAATTTCATTATTATCCCTTCTATTGTAATGAATTATGTTTCACTTAATAACGTATTAACTTGCTTATAATGTTTAAAATCTTAATTGTTCAATGCACAACTCTAGACAATTTTTTTTTGTTTTCAAATTCCATTACAATTTCATTAATTTTATCATTAGTTTCGATTACTTAGGTTTTTCTTTTACTGTATTTATATTTTCTTACTTTGTCCACATCTTTTCTCATCAATCTTTGTAAAACTACTAGGAGTTCTGTCATGTTAGGTCTGTAAAAAGGTCTAGGGTTGGGCCTTTTTATAATTCAAACATTACGGCACGTTACGGCAGTAACCCCCTATTTTCCCAGCTTCTAGTATCACTAGTACACAGGAGGTAATACAATTTTGCCGTGCCGTTTCCGAATGATAAAAAAGGTCCATTGGGTTTGGTTCTGCCCGCCTAAGTTGCGGAGGTCTGATGACAGTTGCTCTAGTGCCCTATTCTTTCCAAGATCAGACTCTGTCCTGTTCTCCCAAGTAACGGCTTGTGACGCGATCAGGAAAAAACGCTTTGATAAAAATTTTATGCAAACATAGATGAGACTAATATAACATAGGATTTTCGAATATTAAAAAGGCTTGACCACAAAAAGTGAAGAATGATGTATTTAAAACGCGGACTGAGTAGACCCTAAGTGAAAGATAGTGATCGATTGAGCCCGCGGGCTGAGTAGACCCTAAGAAAAGATAATGGTCGATTGAGCCCACGGGCTGAGTAGACACTAAGAAAAGTTGACTGGTTAATGGGTCGAGTCGTCCGTAAAAAAAAGCAAAAGTGGTCAACTGAGCCCGCGGGTTAAGTGGTTGTGGGCTCAGTTGACCCCGGAATCGAAAAATCATTTAGAATGACAGTCCAAATTCCGGATTTACGTTTTTCCTTAGCTGTCTCTTACCCTCTGCATGAATAGAATAGAGTTCTATGGTGGATTCGTTTCATTTTGTTCAATGAATTACTTAGTTCTTTATTTGTTACCTTTAGTTCGTTAAATCGGGGCTTCCGGAGCTAAGCGTCACGCAAAATGTAATGCCATTTGATAAATATGATAAAATACAAAAAATGTTTCGTGTTTCTGTGTTTTCCTGTAAAACAAGAATATCATTAGCTGTAAAGATGCTTGAATGTGGGGGCGTCACAAAGAAATAACTAATTCCCATGATACTGTAGAGTAGATTCTGGAGTATTACACCTAGGATTTAGAGTCATAGGTGAACGCTACAAGTATAGGATAGAGGACTAGAATTACACCTAGGCTCTAGGACTTTAGGTCACTTAGTCCTAGGTGTAAGTATAGAGTACCTAGACGTTACGTCGAGGATTTTAGATCCTTGGGTTAGAATCCTAGACGACAGCTGCGACAATGTAAACAGGTTTAAAACATAAATAAAAGTGTCATCAAAGAAATTCACTAATAAATATGGAATTATCGCATTTAAAAGGAAAGGAAATGATATTCAGGAAATAGCAAAACAGAGTTTTTTTTTCCAGCACAAATACGTCCCCACCGAGGGGCTTGGGTCTCCCTACGAAACACGAAGGGGATTAAGGCCATAGTCCACCACGCTGGCCCAATGAGGGTTGGTTTGGTTGACCACTCGTCTTTCGAAAATTAATTTTCTAGGACGGGCTGGTTTTATCACGACGTTTTCCTTCACCGTTGAGCAAGTGATAATTAGAAGAAATCCGTACATACATACGAAAATACGAATTTAGTGGTACAGGCCCGCACCAGGATTTGAACCCGCAACCTTCCGATTACAAGTCTGGCTAACAACTCATCGTTACCAAATGGACTATCACACCAACTGGCCTATCAAAACAGAGTTTTTGCCGTGTGGTGATCTGTTGAGAATAACACCATCACCCCATCTCTTTCCGTGGGTGTCGTAAGAGGCGACTAAGGAAACACAAATGAGACCTGCCTCCTATTAACCCACCCCAGGCAATGACACTTCATTTTTTTCTGAATTTGAGGTGTCGTCCTATAGTCTCATGCGGTGTGGTAGGCTCTGTAAGGGGCCGTCTGGTTCGCGACCACCCTCCTACCGAAGTCAGACGCCAAACAACTTGCTGTGTTCCGTCGGTGCGTGGGAGCACCGGTGCCTGTATAAGTGTATAGGCATTTTCTAGGTTAACTCGCTCCATCGTCGACCTCATCTTTTACCTTTATGGTCAAGATTGAGGTCAAGAGTTGACTCATCTTATAATAAAAAAATACAATAAAATAAAAGTTACCACTCTGAAAATAGAAGGTAAGGTTTGAGAACCCTACAATTCCCAGGACCGATCGATGTAGAGATCCTTGGAGGAGGCCTATGTCTATTATTCGGCGTCTTGCGGTTAACATGATCATAGAAGAAAGGATGTTTGCTTGATCCCATTGGTAATTAGAAACTTACCTGACAACAGCAGTGGTGTTGTAACGCGCAACATTGTTGCACACTTTAGATAAGAATGACCTCGAAATGTAGCGTAGTATTTTTAAGGCGACTACAGCACCTCAATTACGATTTTATGATGCGTAGATAAGCATGACGCACTGCATTAAATCAAAGAAAAAAAATACTACGGTAATATTCAGGACATAAACTAGATAAGTAGTTTGCTGAAAATATGATTCAGCACTTTTGGTTCGATAGAAAAAGCACACAAAGTCACCTCTAAATACCCAATATTGTGTATCTTTTAAGCTGTAAAAACGATAGTAAAATGCACACAGGAACTTGAATTTGCTATCAAAATGTTCGTGATTGAACACTTTCGATAAGTAGTTAACGCATTTTTCGATTGAAGCTGTTACCTTTCCATAAATCTCATTTTTCTAACTTTCGAACATGTTTTTACGCACGCACGCTTTCATAGTCCGTAAACTTCGTGTATCGACTGTGTATCGACACTGTTCGCACTGCCGGCCCAGGCCTGTTGAGAGACGGAGATGGCACTATTTCCATGTGTGCTGCCTTTATCGGGTGCTGTAGTCGCCTTATGTACTGTGAGCCTACACTTTGTTTATGGCATCTCATATTAAAGCTCTGGCATTTCCTGACTGAGAGGAACTTGATTGGATATATTAGAAGTGCCGGGTTGTTTGTTTTGAGTTGAGGTTCAGGCATTCATTTCTCAATTATCCCTTAGAAGGATTTAAAAAAAAATTAAAAACTGTTCAATATTTTATTATATTGTTGAATTACAGGCTTTGGAAGGTCACTTTATAGTTTTTACACCTGTCGACAAATTAGATATTTTTGCCACTATTTGTAAAATGTCGAATATTATACATATCCAAAGGTTCCCGTAAAAGCAGTAAAATAATTGCTGACATGCAGAATTTAATATTCTTATAAATGTTTAGAGGATGCCTGGACTTCGTTTCCGTGGGAATTTCGTAAAATCCTTTCCTCCGTTAAGTATAAAAGGAACCTTTGTGCCTCAGCATACTAGGTCCAAAGGTTTGGACTAGGCGTTGATGAGGCGGTGAGTCAGGGCCTGCAATTTTATAAATAAAGATTTTTGTAAAAGTAGGTAGAGGAAGCGAATAGTAGCAGGTGACAATTTGGGGTCTTCACCTACCCCAATTTGACAAAGGCGTGAGCTTTTGTATACGAGTAAGATTTTTGTTAAATATGTAAAAATCATTCAGTTGAGTACCTATCATATTTTAAACTGTTTTATGAGTTTATTCTTGGTAATTATTTAAGTAGTGCTCTTTTAAAGTGTTATATCTCTTATTTCCGAAAAACATTAAGTAATGACTCACGATACTAAATTTTGAAACGTAATTAATAAAAGTAAAAAATATGGTTGACTAAATTAGCCCCACATTAGCCACAACTTCTAAAAACGGGGCGCTGACAAATTAACAGCTATTATTCATCCGTTCGCGAGATAATTATATTTCGACGATATAAAAATAAATTATTAATTTGCTAATTACAGGTTACAAAATCAGCCTTGAGATCTTTTGGCGCGATTTTGTTTTTTATTGCAACTCTTTCGAGTTTTTGTGCCTTCTTACGGGCATCAAACTTCCATTTTCTAATGAAAATTCGCTTTTTATTTTGGGTTAAAAATACATTTCAAGAAATTCAAATTGCATTCCACTTTTGAATTAGACATTTGTATTTTTATCTTCCAGATAAATCTTTCATTTAAAACTTGCCAGTGTTTACCTAAGCTCACTGAAACGTGACTAAAATCTTTTTAGACAGATCTTTTTAATTACAGTCTATAAAAACGAACTCGACAATTTACTCAGAGCAATTGCAAAGTCCTGAAATAGCTGTATTCATTTTATGAGTTCGCATCAAAAATAGCGGTTTTAATCAATCTCAATTGAGAGCAGCGGTTATCAACGCGGGCGCGTGCGCTTCCTGTAATCTAAAAATCAACTGCATTGTGCTGAATACATTGAAACAGTTGATGCTGTTTACATTAATTTACAAAGTTTATATTATATTTAAACTTTATCATTTCCTTCTACGCCATTTATGTAGGTTCTATCCTATTGAGTGATTTTAAACTAGTAAGTACTAGCTAGGATTCCGCCCGGGAATTCAGGAAAATTATGCAGCTTATGTTACTCAGGAACAATGTAGCATTCTAGTCGTGAAAGATTTTTTCGGAGCCTATTCAATGCAAACAAAAAAGAAATAAACAATCAAATCTTTCCTCTTAATAATATGAGTGTAGAATAATCATTCTACCTACTATTGAAAGTCATGTTATCTCTACCGAGTATTGAACTCAAGCGCCGTTCCTACAGACAATTTTCTAAATTGTCAAGATGTCGCAAACGATTTGAAATACTTATCAATTTTCACAAAGTAGAGCTTTTTTAGGTCCCGTGATTATAAATTGACAGAGCCAGCTCAAAGGGTGTTATTTTCTGCTCTATAACGACCAATTTTATCAGATTTTACTGTTTTATAAAACTCATATTTTATCCAATAAGTCTCAGAATGTTTGTCCGATGTGGCATCAAGTGGTTCCGGATCCACATGACGTTTTGCCTACCCCGAAAGTGATTATAAGCATGGATGTTTAAAATCTTCACAAACTTTTACACTCAGTTAGAAGACAGGACAAGATTGATTGAGAGACGAAGCTTTACTAACACTGGTAAAAATGGGACTAAAATTTACATTCTCAAAAAATATTAGTTCTAACCTACAAAATCTTATTTTAACCTTCTAAATAACAAACTTTCAACTTTTCCTAATACCTCCTAAAAAGCTTAAAAAAGCACGACAAAAGCTTATTTTCTTATTATCACCAAACTACTAAGGTCACACAGACGCGAGGCGGTTTCACCAGCCCATAAGTGGCGACAGGCACAAAAAGGCCTCTCTCCTTATTATCACCAACTATTCGATCCAACCACTTATCCGTCAACAAATAACCTAAATGGATTTACTCCGGGTCAAGTGACGAAGAACTGTTGCACAGGGATGTATTTACTGAGAATAGTTTGGGGGGTCGAAGAAAGCTAGAGAAAATTGTAGTCTTTTAAGAATTTCTGTCTTTAAAACTATAGTTTTAGGCCCGTATTACAGAACGCGACTCAAGTCTTGATCCATACTTAAGGGCTGATTGTCTCTCTCTCACTATCAAAACGACAAAAACGACCGCTACTTAAGTAAGTATCAGAGTCTTGGTTGCGTTCTGTAATATGGACTTTAGTGTAGGTCAATAGATAAAACAAAACAAGAAAAATTAAAGGATTTTAGGTCGTAAAGGCAAAAAAGCCATTTGTACAAAAAGGTGGCCGTATTGTGAAGAAACTATCTTATTAGACTAGAATTTATTTATGGTAATTTCGGGATGTATACTTAAAGATAGCCAACTTTTGACAGGTCCCTCTAACACCCAGTTGCAGAAACGTCTATTAAAGTTAATGCTTCTTTAAATGCCATATTGTCACTTTCTTTCTTGTTGACTTAAAGAAGGATGGTATTATACTTATGGATGCTTAAATTTTAATTAACTTTTCTGCAACTGGGTGGAAATACCACTGAATACCTCCCTGTCGCCATTAGAGCATCGCAAGCGCAGATGGGTCAAACTTTATTATAGGGGCCGGAATTGGCTTAACTGCTCTTTAGTAGAGCCCGTATCATTAAAAAATCTTCAAGATAGTGGTTTCAACGATTTGTCTCAGCCCTTTAAAATGTGAGATGATTACATATCTTCCTCTCACTTATTCAGATGATATCTGTATTCTCAGTCGAAGGCCAAATTATTGGTTCGTTATAAAAGATGGATGGCAAAAAGATGAGGTTATTGATGGAATGCATCCTTTCCAGTTGTTCCAAAATGATAATGTTTCCTTCATGCTGAATCAATCTTTCCAGTTGAGCTTAAAAATGAAGCATTAAAAGCTGTAATTGTAATTTATTGCACGTAATCTGAAACAGCGGCAGTTGGTAATAAGCCAGACTTGTAATCTGAAGGTCGCCGGTTCAAATCCTGGTGCGGGCCTGTATCACTAAATTCGTCTTTTCGGATTTATGTACGGATTTCTAATTGTCACTTGCGCAACGGTCAAGGATAACATCGTGATGAAACCAGCCCATCCAAGAAAATTCATTTTCAAAAGACAAGCGGTCGACCAACCCGCTGGGCCAGCGTGGTGGACTATGGCCTAAATCCCCTTCGTGTTTCAAAGGAAGTCCCAAGCCCCTCGGTGGGGACGTTTACGGGCTTTTAAAAAATCTGAAACTGGTCCAGATTTTCCTCGCGATCTTACAAATATCGTCAACACATTTAGATATAGGTTGAACTAGTCGACTTTTGCCAAGCTTTGGATCCTGTAGTTTAATTACTCCACCTGTTTGGGCTGGACGTTGATGAATCAGTGACTCAGAACCTGCATTTTATAAATATAAAGGTTTGGCAAATCACAATGATAAAATAAATGTTAAGTTTCTTGATCTGAAGACAAAGCAATTGTTTATCAAAGGCTGATATATTTGAATCTGTATAAGTGTTCCAAATATAGTAATTGTGCATTATTTATGCAGATCAGGAGGTCCAAATAACATTTTGTCCTGGTCTAAATCTATCAGTGAAGCAGAAAATGTATATGTCGATGTTTTAGAGGACCTGAGTCACAACCTTAGTGTTTCTGCAACATTAATCAACGTTTCTATCGTTAGTCATCCTATTTACTTTACCAGCGTTTATGACAGATCTAAACCCATATTCTGTATCACACATCGTATCAACATGAACATTGGCGCTAACTAACACATTGCCTGTTGAAACCAACTTATATTGTACCTTCTAAAAACTCAAATCCCTCAAATCCGTATTCTGAAACTACACTTTTCCAACTGCAAATGTAAACTGGTGTCATTTCGTTGCAATTTACAGAGGTCATCAACACTGTAATGGATTAGTTCAATTCGCTTCAGAGAATCCAAAGGTTGTCGGCCACTGGGCTGAGGAAATGCTTTGAATATCTTTGGGTTATCCTGTTGTGCGTCATATTGCGTGATCAGGAGTTATTAGGTTGAGCAGTTTGAGCACCTCTGGGTGACTATTCCGCGAATCAATGGCGTTTCGATGGCAGTGAAATGACGACGTCGACTATTTTATCCGTTTAGGTGGCAAAATTTAGAACTAACGTGTCATTTTATAACATACCGAACAAATTAACATTCAGTATTCTGTCATCAAAAAATATGTTTCGTTAGTTTTTCATTTCGCCATTGGAAAGAAAATGCAACGAATCAAATATTCACATTTGAGTGTGTTGAGAGTCAACGAGTGTGTGGTATCAAGTTTGTAAACCTATATTCAGATTAGCTATTCCGCTACTCAGTAGCGTCTTGAAGGCTGTAGAATGACGATTGTAGCCATTTTATCAGTTCAGGTGGCGAAATTGAGAACTGTAGCTATTTCATACTGTCATAGCTGCCTTGACTGACAGCGCTACCGCCAACTGAATGTAATATTGCTAGATAGTTTGCATCTTCACATTCAGCTGGCTGTGGCGCTGCTATTCAAGTATACCGTCATCAGATGTATGAAAATTCGTAAGCTCTCATTTGCTAAACGGAAGAAATAGTAACCATCTTCATTCCATTGCCACTGAAACGCCATTGATTAGTAGAATAGCCGCCCTGGTTACGTGATAGAAACAGTCACAGTTGCTTCATCTTCTGACTAAACAAGTAACATTCCTTACAAATAGGTATTACAAATTCTTATAGTATTTATGGGCTGAGTAAATCAATAGGCAGTTTAATTGCAAAAGTTTCACAACAGCGCCGCCGTTTCAGAAGTATCATCAACATCATGCATAAACGTTGTAGGAGTTGCATCACAGTGGGCTTCAATACAGCTGTCAAAACATTTTTCATTAAAAATCACGAAAAATCTCTATTTTCCTTATGGTTAAAGTAAAAAATACATGCAAGCAGCACAAATGTGAAAAATTTAATGAGGTGCAACTCAGACCTAAAAAATATTACGATTTTTTCCAAAATGTATCCTGCAGAATATTCAATAATTCACAAAAATAGTGACACATTTATTCACCTACGAGATAGTAATTACTGATTGATCCGATCTATAATGCTACCAAATTGTAAATGCCTAGAACAAGAACTTAATGAGAATTATGAAAAGACTCTTATATAAGACCTCAAAATTAAAAAAGTGGCCTAGCCTAGCTCTTTTAAAGATAATTTTTCCCATAGGAAAATGACGATGCTAATTTCCAAGTTTAAAAAGCAGGAGTTGGTCCCAATGTCCGCGGGTCTTTACAATTAATCCCGTGTAATTGCTGCGCAGTGGCATCATTGGCGCCGCGCAATTGTCGACACGCGCCTGCGCACCATATGACACAATGCTTATTTACTATTCTACTAGTTTTCGTAAACTTTCTTTGCGAGCTTCTGATGTTTAGAAAATTTAACTATTTTTAATGATAGAACTATTCTTGAAATGCCACTATACGCAATCAATCTCGTTCATTCTTAAGTCACTCATATACTTATACATATTGCAATTAAGGACAGGACAATCTAAGGTATGTAAACTCTTTATTTCAAACTCTTATAGACTAATACAAAAGATACATAAATGTGCAAAGGCGGACTTATCCCTGAAGGGATCTCTTCCAGTCTACCTTAGAGATGGCAAGAGAGAAACAGATGTGGTGCGGGTTACAACGCAATAATGTTTGCATTACTACCAATATAGTAATTTGCATTATAGTAAATGACTCCAAAATTAAAAAAGTTGCACTACTTTTAAACCGCTGAAACAATTTTAGTACAATATGGTTAAAAACCATCTCGATGACATCACCTTTCAAAAAACAGATATACACATACACACGTCAAACTTAATAATATTCCTCTTTATGTATCGGACGTTAAAAATGCCTGGTATTTCCTTTCGTTTCATGACCATACTAGCTTTCTGCCCGGGACTTCGTTCCCGTGGGAATTTGGGAAAATTATGTAGCCTATGTGTTAATCCAGAGTGTCAGCTACCTCCATACCAAATTGTATCAAAATTGGTCCAGCCGTTTGAGTGTGAAAGAGTAACAAACATCCATACATCCATACTTACAAACTTTCGCGTTTATAATATTAGTAAGGAAGTAAGGATTTGTCTGATTACTTAATTCGCTATTCAGAAGTTACAATGACGTTGAAATGTTCAAACTAAGACTTTGCCTGAAGGTCTTGTAACCAGGCCATAATCTCTAAAAAAATGATCTATTTATTAATTAGTCCACCAACCCGCAATGGGCCATGGCCCAAATCCTCTTCGTGATTAAAACGAGGCCCGTGCCCATTGGTGGGGAACCATAAGTCCTGAAAAAAAACTCAATTGCGTTTTATTAGTAGAATAGTCCAACGCTCGGTGGTCGCTGCTTTACTCATTATCTCGGCGCTGAAAATACCCGGCCCAATTGAACGATTAATCCAAGCTGCAGATGCCTTGACCTGGTAAGGGACATTGTGACAAATGACAGTCGTTTTACGCCGAAACACACTCTTTTTTTTCGACAAACGAAATGAAATTGGATCATTTAAGTACAGAGGGCATCACATAAGGTTACCACATAGGTACACTTTGTACAGTTACTATAAGATCGCTTTTGCAGTAAAGCTGAGGTAATCGGACCCCTGAGTTCAGTCAGACCATCCAACCCGCATTGGGCCAGCTTGGTGGACTATGGCCTAAATTCCCTCCGTATGTTTCGAAGGGAGGCCCGTGCCCCTTGGTGGGGACGCATACAAGGGCGTCGCCAAGGGGGGGCAGGGAGGGCCAGCTGCCCCCCTCCCCCTCTACAGATTATAAAAATGTATCCAACAGCAAAGCAACAAAAGTTGGAACCGTTCTTATTACAATCGCCAATTCTCCATAGAGGCAAAGACTCGCGCTCGAAGTGTAAAACTTCACGCTCTTGACTTTACCTACAATTTTTATTTTTTAATCCTCCATAATATTAACTTGCCACCACCTGGGCCAAGGGCTGGCGACGCCAGCGATTTGGGCTGCTAAGAGAGAGAGAGAGAGGTAATTGTATGTGCCATTTTTCTCTAATGACTCTACGCCTTTGCGAATAGGCGTAAAGTCAAAAGAACAAATAATATGTATGAATGTATGTAATTAAATACTTAAATAATTTACTATTCCCCTAATTAATGGCGGTTGAATAACAATCCGTTGAGGTGGCGAAATTAAAACCATCGAACGAAACCTTAAACACTTAAATACACTTGAAAAATCTAAGCATGGTTCTGGTACTTACACACATTTTACAGGCTCAATACATTGTTAATTACATCAATAATTGCTCATCATTAAAAACTATGATCTTAAGACAGTCTTTTGTGGTCGAAATCGATCGCATTCGTCAGATATCGAGTGATTATCGAATGGCATCCTAACTATGTTCATTGTGTGTTATTTAATGTCGATCGAAACTGTCAGAGAAGAAAGTGACCAATTAACTAATTAAGCATTGTCTCTATACAGGGTATAAGGGACATAGCAAAAACTGAAAATCTGAAATCAGATGCGGAGTGCAGTTATTCGCGGTAGGGAAGTTGCGTTGCGCCAAAATAGGTGAATAACGATTAATTCAACTAGAAATTTCCGGGAAGAACAAATTACTTTATTTTTTTAAGCGTTCCGTCCAGGACTTCGTCCCCGTGGGAACTCTTGAAAATTATGTAGCCTGTGTTACTCAGGGATAATGTAGCATTCTAATGGTGAAAGAATTTTTCAAATCGGTACAGTAGTTTCGGAGCCTATTCAATGCAAACAAACATAAACAAACAATCAAATCTTTCCTCCTTATAATATGTATAGAAGATAAAGAAGAAAATATAAATTCCAATGCTTTTGATTAGCAGAATCGCTGCTCTAACTGTTTGGTAAAGGACAATGTAGCATCTATTTGTAGAACCACCAGCCCTTAGAAACTTGAAACTTAGGGGAAGTCCGTATTGCGATTGGAAACCCGACCTTTTGGCTTTGCGAGTTCACAAATTTTAACTCGAATAAAGAATCGAATTGCCGATTTTCGCACTGTGACTAAATTATTTCGTCAACACTAGTTAAAGCATATAAAAAAATATAAAAATTATCCTTTCTTACAGACAGCAGCACTCTGGTTACCCATCTGCACTACGAGTTTATTGCGAGCAAGATAAGGGCGACATCAAGATCAACATTTGTATTTTGTTGTGATGTATATATGTCACCGGAAAATAATAAGAATCGTAAGTTGATCAACTTTCGAGGTAGTTTATCAACTATCGGAAAATCATACACGTCAGTTGAAATGTATTATCTATTCCGGTAATTGATCAATTTACGGCGTCTCGCGGTAAAATTATCCGACGAACGCGAGGTGTACGCTGATTGGTTGAAAACTCGAGGTGTTCGCTGATTGGTTGAATGTCTCACTTAGAACTGCGAAGTAGGTTTGTTAGTAGCCGAACCCAACCAACCCGTTTAGGGTTGGTTGGGTTAGGTTAGGTTAGAACTGCGACCCTCAACGCACGAGCCGAGCGAGCGTAGCGAGCGTGCCGCGGCAGCGGCCGGCGAAGTGCTAGAAACGACTCGACTGTGGTTGCCTTAAAAGGTTGTCGCATCGACCAATCAGAGAACAGTGTATTATATTACGGATGTTAGTTTAACGTAAAAATGTACACTGAGCAGCAATTGGTCCATTCGTGTATGATTTGACGTGTGGCAAAACCGTTAGTTGATAAACTTACAGCCAGGCAGCCTAAGTTGATCAATTCGCTAAAATTCATTGCGTTAAATAATACATTTCAACTGCCGTGTATGATTTGCCGAAAGTTTATAAACTACCTCGAAAATTGATCAACTTACGATACTTATTAATTTCCGGTGACATATACAAGAAACTGGTGCCATGTGAGATGGAACGGAGCCTTATCTGGGACGCGACTTGCTGCCAACCACCTACCAAGCACTAAACAAGAGGCGGGAAAAACTCCAGAATGTGCATCATCCCAAAAACGACTAAAGTAAGAATCTGTTGAACTCGTACATTTTCGTGCGAGATATATCAAAACCTTTGCGTTCTACTTACTGGCTTCTTCTTTAAGAGTTAGCAGCTAGCATATTCTAAGTTTTATTTCACTCCCAGTCCAGCAGGAAGGGAAATTTCCCAGGAGACAATAAGAAAATAGAAGCAGAAGCACTGTGTTCTTTTGAAATGGATAAGAGATGGGCGTCTATTTGACTAATCAATGGCGTTTCAATGGCGATTGAATTTTAATTTTTAAAAAAATCTTTTTTATTTTTTATTTTTCATTCATTTTTTTTCGGTCACCATTATCATTCAATCGCCATTTATCCGTTCAGGGGGGAAAAGTCAGAACTATCGAACCCTCATATACTTACACTTGATGATAACCGCTCCGATCAGCGCGGCGCCATCGCCAACCATCTAGCAACTGAACATTCTTTTCAACACATTTGCTCATAAAGCGGGTCTTATGTCATTGTTTTAAGGTTCATATTGATATGTATTACCCAGCCCGTGAGTAATAAAAATAAAGCACTAGTACGTAATGTTTTTTTTTTTCTAAATTTCAGCAAAGAGATTAGATCTTATTTTATATTTAAAATTAAGTGTAAATATTAAACTATTCGTAAATAAAAATATAATTCCACTCAATCATTTAAATTTAACAGAAAATTATTATTTATTTATGCTAAAACGTGAAAATATATAGTTATTTTTTATTTTTTTTTGGCTGTATGGCATACTTGTCAATGTGAATCTCATTTAGCGAGCGAAAAAAGAAAAAAATAATCGCGCCTCTTTTCAGATGTTTTCACTTGGTTTTCACAAACGGCATTTGGATTCATCATATTGTTATTATTGTCAGAAATACAACACAAAAAATGTCTTCTTCAAGTGCAGAACAGGAAACCTACGTGGGTACACCGCCAGAAATACTTTCGGAGGCGCAACATGCAAGTGATAGCTTGTTGCCGTCAATATCAAAGGAAAGTTTTTATATTTCTTTCTTTCCTCGCAAATGTGTTGAAAAACGTCGTATGACACGCGTGCGCATTGGATATTACATTCTTGGCTCCATTGAGCCCTCGCCGAACTTAGCAACGAAAAAAAGTTTCGTTGCCTGGGATGGATTACTATAGGAGGCAGGTCTCATTTGTGTTTCCTTAGTCGCCTATTACGAAACCCACGGAAAGAGATGGGGGTGGTGTTATTCTCAACCGATCACCACACGGTAAAAATTAAATGTATGAGGTTCAGATAGACGCCATGTGGTTAGTGGAATAGTAACCCAGTTTATATGATATTTTTATTCTCAAAAGAATTATCTCAACAGTTCCGCAGTTCTGAGTTTTGTCGTAACTTGAGATCGGTCCACTAAGCGTGTCGTCTTTCGGTAATTCGGGTGCGCTTCGACTGACAGCTGGCGGCCTTGAGTCGCGGGTTCGATTCCCATGTGAAGTGACACATCATTGACTATTTGGTTTTGTCAGCAGCATGTTATATGTTTTTATTTTATTTTTTACTAGCTTCCCGCCCGAGACTTCGTTCCCGTGGGAATTTGGGAAAATTATGTAGCCTTTGTGTTAATCCAGGGTTTCAGCTACCTCCATACCAAATTTTATTAAAAATGGTTCAGCCATTTGAGCGTGAAAGAGGAACAAACATCCATACATACAAACTTTCGAGTTTATAATATTAGTAAGGACTAGTCAGGTATATCCTACGGGAAGGAAAAGAAAATTCGTTTTCGAAAAGCACAACACCAAACCGCATTTGGTCAACGTGTTGGACTAATCCCCTTCGTGTTTCGAAAGAAGGCCCGTGCCCCTCCGTGGGGACGTATTGGGCTGATAAAAAAGCATCGCTTGTACTACGGGTCCTAAATAACTGATATATGCTTTACCTGTTTACGTCTAACAAATGTCCAATGTCGTACAGTATGATCTTAAAAATGACTAAATAATCTGACGACTTAAAAAACAGGAAAACAAAAATGTAAGCTGAACTCGAATCCCGCGAAGAAAGTTTATATAAATTTGTCAAATTAAAGTGTCCAAGCGAAGTTCCTGCGATCCTTTTACCTTAAAACCTGTCCAACAGTATTCAGAAACTATCACCCTCTCCCTTCAACACATTAAAACTCCTGTAAGTAAGAAAAGGATGAACTGTGATCGAGAACACATTCTGATTTGCGCAAAACCTGTCGGGTATTTGGTTAATTGAACAATTTTTGACAAAGTAACAACTAAAACCGTTCATGTTGAAAATCGTGATAACTGAGAAATATTTTGCACCTTGGAAGTAAAATATTGGAAAAAAAATGGTTTTAAAGCAATGTGGCCGCCTTGTAGTTCACTATGTTCCATGTCCTGTGTTGAGTATCCTTGTGCGCAAATAAAGGACTTTGAGTTTATTTATTTAAAAACTTCAGGGGGTAATTCTCCTCACGAAACTGTAGGTACAACTTTTCCTAGGGAACCTATACGAATACTTAAAAAAAAACAACGGGTTGCACTCCGGGAGTGCCGGCAGAAGTGAAAACTTGAACATATATTACTTCCTTGCGGTCTACTCTCCCTCCGTCTTACGAATTTGCGATCAGGTCACGTGTCCTGACGCAAGTTTAAACATGGACTTTTCTTTCTGAAAAACAAAGGAAAATTATCAATAATTGTACATTAACGCACCCTAAGTGCGATAAGGGCTCATCTCAGAAAATCTAACAAACAAACAAATAAATATATTTATTTCAAAAAAGCCAAACTATACAAGTATCTTTAGAAATAGTTACATTATACAATACGGCTGTTGGGAAACAAAGAGAGGACAGCTGACACTTAAAATAGGTCAAACCTGTGCTATAAGAGTCAGCTAGTACAATACAGTGTGAGTCTTTAAAAGTGCACATTATTAAAAAGGGTGAAAATAATAAACAATTTTATCGACGGAAAAAATGACAAAAAAAATCTAAAAAATAATAATAATAATTGAAACAATTTTATCGACGGAAAAATGACAAAAAAAATCTAAAAAATAATAATAATAATTGATACATTTTACATTTATTGCAAAAATTGGTAGAAAA
Source organism: Aproaerema taeniolella (assembly GCA_949987775.1). Taxonomy (NCBI): domain Eukaryota; kingdom Metazoa; phylum Arthropoda; class Insecta; order Lepidoptera; family Gelechiidae; genus Aproaerema; species Aproaerema taeniolella. The sequence goes on along the minus strand of OX465258.1, from coordinate 14,861,176 downwards.
ATGATAAATTTTCTTCAAAAAATCATTAATAATTAATTTATGAGGTTTATTTTTCAAAAACTTATGGCTTTATTAGCTTGGCCTATTATTAGAGATCATTATTAATTTTGTTTTGTTTTAATATCACATTTAGTTTAAAAGTAGTAACAGTTTGTTTGCATAGGGAACCAAGACGAGAGTAAAAAACAATTAAAAGCCCATATATTTTTTTAAAGATTTTTTTTGACATTTTTTCCGTTGATAAAATTGTTTATATTTTCACCCTTTTTAATATGTGCACTTTATAAAGACTCACACTGTATATTGGGGCACATGGTGCAGTACAGACATGATTTAAAGTTACGTACAAGTCTGTCTAAAAAGAGTAGACAAAAAATTAGGGCGCCACCGTCGTGTATACGGCAACACCGTACACTACGAACTAACCAGTCTTGATACTTAGTATTTATCAAATTATTTTAAGTAAGCATCTGTGCGTGCAGAAAGATAATATATGTATTGGTGATAGACGAACAGACAGACGGACGGACGGACAGCGGAGTCTTAGTAATAGGGTCCCGTTTTACCCTTTGGCTGGGGAATTCCAAAACTTACTTAACAATAATTTTTATTTACATTAAAAGGTTTGTTTTATTTAATATTTGTTTTGAGAATTTTTTTTATTTAGTTACGTTACGTATCTTCATTTAACAGATCAAAATCTAAATATTCAACACCAGAAATATTTTCTTCCATCTCTTCAACAGAATCTGGGTGTGAGGTACTGGGCAAATAGGAAGTAAAATCTTCATTATCTGATTCTGTCTCAGATTCGCTAGAACTGTCGTCACCAACCTGGATGATCAATTTATCTATGTTATTATACATTGTTTGACCTCGTTCATAATACTCCTTTTCAATCTTTTTAATATGTTCACAGCATGCTTTCCAATCAGAAGCAGTTATGGAAGCGAAGGCTTCTTCTGTTAATTGTTTTATATCTCTTGCCCCTACATTCTGTGCTGCCACTTTCCTTTTTGCTGAGGACCATATCAATTCTATGGGGTTAAGGTCACAATGGTAAGGTGGTAGCCTTACCACTGTGTGCCCGTGCTCTCCGAGTAGTTCGTCGATTTCAAAAATTGGTTCCGGTTTATTCTTTTTTACCAAATCTAACAGCATTGGTTTTCGGAGTGACGGATCAAAATTAATATGGTTCTTTTCTAGCCACAATTTGATATCACCTACTTTACTGGATGTTGTAGGAGCTTTATTTTTAACTACGGAGTGATACGGCGCGTTGTCCATTACAATTAAGGATGGGTATTCCAGGTTTGGGATTAGTTTTTTGGTCACCCACTTCGTAAAATTTCTTTTATTCATCTCTGAATGATAATCTTCTTGTTTATTTGTGCCGCTGAAAATCAAAAGGGAGTTCGGTTCAAACCCATTCTCACTTCCTGCATTTATAAGAATCCATCTTTTCCCTTTAGATATGTCTTGTATTACTCCTTCAGTATCAATTGACTGCCAACATTTCTTTAATTTATAGGACGAGTGAATATAACTTTCGTCCAAATATATTATTTCTTTCTGCAATTCTTTCGGCAAGTTCCGATTGTCCATTATTTCTTTTAAATATTTTTCTCTTTTCATGGCAATATTAGTATTTTCCATTAAAGCACGTCTGTTTGATGTACACTTCTTGTATTTAAAACCAATCGATTTTAAAATTGTATGCAAATGCGCTCGACTACCATTGTAACCGATATCTTCCCTTAGCATCGGAAGTAGTTTATTCAGTGTAGGAACCTCCTTTTTTACACTATAAAAGAAATGCACTTTTTGACGAATCGCGCACCTGTCAAAATCATCCAGCTCCTTTTTGGGGCGTCTTTTTCTTTGTCTAGCTGGAGTGCTGAATTTCCCTTTGTTTTTGGAACCTTCTATAACAATTCGTCGTACTGTACGTTCTGATTTACCTATAAGTGATAAATAACATCATAAGTATCAAAATGTGTTCAACTGCTCTACAAATATCTGTTAAGTGATGCATAGATTTAATAACTTCAACATTTTGAAAACAAGCAAATATATTCTGATAGAATTGACTTAAATAAGTTTTTATGTATTAATAGACTTTACTTTTACGTATAAATTATTATTTTATTTCAAAACTAACCGGTCATATCCGCTGTTCGCTTATAAACATCTTCTAATTCTGTGAGCAATTTGCCGGCCCGAAATTCCGCTAAACATCTCATAAACACTTTGTATATGACTTCGCGGGTCCCACTACGAATTGTCTTGTTCATTACGTTTATATAAACATAAATTTCTCTAAACTTTGTCGGATTTTTCACGAAATGTAAAGAAAACGAACAATGTTTACAATGTTATGACAGACTTGACTTATTATTCATTTTTTTTTGAAGTTGCCAGAAATTGTAAAAAGTTAGTTCCGCAATAATTAATGTCTACTCTTTTTAGACAGACTGTAATGATGAATTACAAGTTACTGGTCTGTGATGTTATTTTGACCAAATCCAAAAAAATATTTTAATTAAATTATTACTTGGTGTGTGTGTGTGTGTCTACCTACTTTTTGACAGATTTTAAAAATTTGTACTTTTAACAATAATTTTATTTCGCTCGTTTTGTATTAAAAAATTGTGCTTATTCTAGCATTAATATGCCTTTGTCTTAATTTTCATCGGGTAGAACATACTGTTTTAGTATCTTTATGATCATAAATCAATCAGAGTAAATCCTTTATCGTTTTGAAGGTAAGCGCACAACACTACGTTGATGACTAAAGTAATTTTATACTCCTTAGATATCTATCAATCACCTAGTCAGTATCCTGCAAAGGAACACTAATCAATCTGATCATATTTTAAACGTTTTTAAATGGTTATGACCTAAAACAGACTACCAAAGGTAAATCGCAATTTAACCGCTAAAATCATTATACAGGGAAGGAAATACGAAACAGATATAATCTAGGCAAAAACCAACCAATTTAAGATGTAGTCCTGACTGAGGGATTCATCAAAAATCGATTACCTACAACAAATTGCAGTTTAATAACTAGCCTTGAGCTTTCGCTTTTGCTTGTTGTTCTAAATTTTGAGGAACATGGCAAGCTTGTATAGGTACAGATATATCTCCTTTGCCAGTACAATCTTTTTCTAAGTGATTTTATATGTATTAACAACATTACAAGCTTCCCGCCCGAGGTTTCGTTCCCGTGGGAATTTCGGAAATGAATAATATACATAAACCTTCCTCTTGAATCACTCCGTTCATTGATGAAAACCGTATGAAAATCTGTTGTGTAGTTTTTGAGTTTACTGCGTTCAGACAGACAGATAGACGGGGCGGGGGTCTTTGTGAAGGAAAAACTTTGAATGTGCCAGCTCCTAACTCTTCCCGGCATATTGTAGAAGCCAGTAAGTGAGGCGCAAAGGTTTTGATGTATCGTGGACGAAAGACTGACAACCTCTCACCACTATACTCATGTTCCATCTTAAAACTAATGTCACGTCAGAATAAACGCTACACACTCAAAGGCTTCACACAAAAGGTCTTGCCGTGTGAGTCCCAGGCAGAGTAGAATAGGACCACCCTCTTTCTTACCGAGGTGTCGTACAAGGCGACTAAGGTAAACATGCAAGCAAGTTCATCTGCACACAGAGAAGGAAAACTTTGCAATTATATCAAAACCCTCGCCAACCCGTCTGCCAAGCGTGGTAAGTATGGCATTTACCCCTCATGTTATTAAGGGAGGCCCGTGCCGCAGCAGTGGAGACGTATATGGGCTGATGATGATGATGATGATGACTCAAAGGCCCACACTAAGGTTTTCCCTTGTGTCGTGGGTCCCTCGGAACACACATAAAGACAGACACAAACACCCATGACCCGAGAACAAACATCTGCTTTAGAATGTATGGCAAATAAGGTGTCAAGTGTTTCTGGTACCACACAATGCTCTGCCTACCCCAAAGGGATGATAGGCATGAGTGTGTATTTTGGTGAGGGAAATTACATGCAAATTCAGGCGATTGAATGTGTCACTATGACACGGAAAACATATTAAGCAGGATTACATTTTATTTTACACTTCTTTCACACTTATATTATATCTTGTATATATATATATATCACATAACACAATACTACTATACCAGACTATATTCATTTGTCCACAATCACATGACACAACATTTTCACCCTGCTGAGCATTCATGACTGGCGTTGTAGCAGAATATCAGTGTTTTGTCGAAAAGCAAAACACGACCTTTTTGTGGCACTGAGTCACACATATAGAATAAGTTATAATAATTATTATTGTTTTTTGTATCTTTATTGTTTTGCTTCTTTTTTATTCTAGTATGTGTTGATTTTGTAAATAATGTGTGTGTTTGAGTGTTACAAATAAATATTGATCTATCTATTGGATTATATCAAACACTTACACTTTTAAATTTAATTTATTTTATTAATGCATAAAAACAGTACATGTAGTATGAGCGGGCGTGCGCCTGCAACGCAAATTTATTTGGGTCTGTCATCTCAGCGAATGACAGCTAGAAGCGATCAATTTCGAATTTAGATTAGGAATTCCAAAACTGTAGAGTAAAAATATCGCAAAAAGAGAATAGAGAAGGAGGATGAAGACGAGGCGCATGCCGCTTCATTACAGTACTGTGATCCAATCTGGTCGGATTCGGTCAACCGGGATCCAAATCCTGTACCCTAGTCAAGCGAACCTTCAATAAACGCGAAGAAGTATTGAAGACTATCAAAAATGTAAAATTAACCCAAAAACACAAAACAACATAACCCTACAAAAAGCCTGAGGCAGACGGTAAGGGGAGACCGACCAACTCGGATCACATTTCGTCCATTATTTGACACGAGTCGATAGGCTTTATTTGCCCTGCTCACCCTCGGGCAACTGTCCACCAAAGTTTAGAGTTTTGTAATTCTATAAGGCGTACAGTCAAGAGCGCGTCACGCTTGACAGTTTGTACTTTGTATCGTTTTTATTTCGTACATTTAAGACTGAAAATTACACGGGAACTATAAGCATGTGTAAGTTTGTATTGAAAATATATTAACTAACTTTAACTCAATGTACAGAGGCCAGCGCATCAGGTTACAATACAATACAATACAATATTCTTTATTGCACACATAGGATTACAGAATATGTTTATACAGCGAATTTGAAATAATGTATACAAATAGGCGGCCTTATTGCTTAACAGGAACTTCCAGGCAACCTTATGGTATAGGAGTTATAGATTGAAATGCGGGAAAGGCGCCAATATTAATTAAATATTAATTATAAATAAGTTGAATATTTACAGGTTACTCCAGGTTACTCCATTTTCATTGCAAAACCGCTCTTATCACAACAGCACAGAGTGCACGCGTGTCGTAACCTGAGTTTTGGCCGTCCGTACAAACAGCAGCACATCAGGTTATACATTTGCACTACAAAACAGCCTACGAAACTAAAAAAACTTTCCCAAGGGAATATAGGTCGAAATATGAAAAAAAATTCCTCTCTATGGCTTTAAAATTAAATTATTTAACGAATACTTACGAGGTAATTCTCTCAATGAAACTGAACAACTTTCCCCATTGAACCCACAAAATGTTCTCAAAAAATATTTCGACATTTCGTACTCACACCCAGTTGCAGAAACGTTCATTGAACTTAAAGCTTCGTTAAATATAACACTGTCCTTGTTCACCTCAACAAGATGGAAAGTGACAGTATGATATTTAAAGTAGCATCGACTTTAATTAACATCTCCTTGTTCTTATCCTGTAGCCTGTAGGTATACTCAAATATGTGGCGAACTTGGCTAACCCTGGTGTCAGAGTTTTTCAAACCGCACAATGGCCTCTGACTTGGTTTTAACGTCTGTAGTCAATCGACAACAACCGGGACCGACAGCTTAACGTACCCTCCGAAACAAGGAAACGCTCGTGATAAATTACCACTTTGGTCACCCATCAGGTTCTCTGCCTCTGTGTACGTTGCTTAACCTCACTGATCGGTTGAGATCAGCGAGCGCCAATGGACATAAGAAAAATGAATGCACATCAAATTAGCGTCAAGTGATTTCAGGCACATGACGTTCTGCCTACCCTAAAAGGGTTATAGGCGTGAGTGTAAAGATTTTTTTCCCGCTATTTGCGATTTCTACTCCACCTTGCATATATCTATCTAATTTATTTAAAGTATCCAGCTTGTAAATAGTCAGGAAACATAAAGAACTTGCTTCCACGTTTTACTATTAATAATTGTTTAAAGTCGTAAATTTAATGAACAAATTACGAAGAAACCCTTAACAAATGCGTGCGCTTACGCATACAAGACGCGATGCGTTTGAGTAACGACGTCCGGCACAATTAACCCTACCCACCCCATGAGGTCTTCACCGTAAGGATGGGAAGCTTAAATGAGTTGATTCAGTCTCATGATTTGTGAGTCATATCACATAAAAGAAAGACTATAGCTTTCCGCCAACACTTATTACATTAATTAATTTTATTTTATTGGTTTAGCAACCTGATGGGTGACCAAATGTAGCAATTTATTACGAGCGTTTCCGTGCTTCGGAGGGCAGGTTAAGCTGTCGATCCCGGCTGTCGTCAATTAAAAGCAAGTCAGACCCCATTTGGCGGTCTAAAAACTATGACACCAAGGTTATTTTAGTCTACAAAAAGTTAGCCAAGTTAGCCACAGACTAGACTATACCTACAGGATAAGAAGAAGAAGAAGACCAACAGTTGACTTACACAGTGATAATTAATAACTACATACAAGGTTCTAATTCTAATGCTTAGTATAGTAACTACTTTCAAATAAATACAGCATGCCTTAGCCACCCGCGCCGCTATTGCTCCCTAGACATGTGCCGCGTAGACATGTACCGTCTACTATGATTAAACGGCGAGACTCTGTTCCGTAGTTTCATCAATATCCCGGTAATCAGTTCAACAAATTCCTTCACATAGTCCCGATAGGGTTCCTACTTTTTCTACAATAGTCTTTGCACTTAGGGGGCGCTGCCTTCGGCTGTGTCTCCTGAATAGTGCAGGCAAAAGGACCGGTCTTCATAAGAGAGCTGATACAAATAATTGTAAGGATTGGCATTTGGCTAACCAATTCCAATTAAATTTCCACAGTAAAATATAAAATAATTGGGGAGATATTCTTGAAATCAGATGAGTACATTCAGAGGCTGTGGGATACGTATAAACTTGAAAATTGTGTGTTTTTTTTAAGTAAGGGATACGTGATTGAGAGTTAAAATATTTAAGTGCGTTAAAAGACGACTACATAGTCGTATGTACAGTCAAGAGCAGGTCACGCTTTACACTACCAGTTTAAGCTGAACTCTGATTTATACTGCGCGCCGTACAATGTAGGGCCGGTCTAGAGTCCAAAGTGTCAAGCTTGACGTGCTCTTGAGTGTACGATAAACTACTGAAGATAATATACCTACTCAACCTTAAAAAAAGCCCGTAATCTAAATCTCAATTCCTTTAATTTCAACGTTTTAACTCTAAGATTCACACAAGTCAATCGTACCTCTTGGTGAGAACATAATGTGGTCAGCTGTTCCGCTATAATGAGTCAATCAGTAAGAGTTAACTCACAGTTTCACCCCCACCCCATTTTAAAGATGAGCCCATAGATTTGCCATTACTATATCATTTGTCTGAACCGGCTACTGTTCGGATATGTTATCAGATCGCGAAATTAAATGAGGAAACGTATTTCATGGTGCATTTAATTTGAAATGTTTTATTTTTTCGAATTAATTTATTTTGCAAGATCGTAAGATAACAGGGCCGTATACAATACACACGAATGAGTTTCAAACTTAGCATAATAATTAAAGTACTGACAATATATTATAGATAATAATATTATTGTTAAAAACGTAAGAGTCAACCCACTTCAATCAAAACAACAGCAGATCGTCATCTAAAAAATGTGTATGTGATTTTTGTGTTCGTTGATTTTTTTTAACAGCTCTTAATCAATTTCAATAAAATGTATATAGGACCACCTCAGGAGTATACTCTATCGAACAAAAAAATATTTTGAAAATTGGCCGACGATTGGCGAAACAAAATCAGTTATTGCTTATAACTCTGCAATGGTTGAACCAATTTTGATGAAATATAACTAAAAACCTCCTCGATTACGTCAGCTTTCAAACAAAAAACCGCATCGGAATCGGTCCATTCGTTTAGGAGCTATGATGCCACAGAAACAGACATAGATACACATGTCAAACTTAAGACATCCCTCTTTTTTCCGAGCGTTAAAAAGCAGAATCCTAATACAATAGTTTTTGCTGTATTTTATAAAGATTCTCATTATTATGCATATCTTCCACTGTAATTACAATTAGTAATTGCTTTACTGATTGCACAGTTGGTCACTATAAAATTATGTCCGGTAAAAAAAAAATGGCTCACCTATTTTGACGTGATGTTTATTGTAATTCATCATCATTCTGTCAGATAGTGCGATAGTATCAGAAAATAATAACTATTTAGTAATAGGTAATCTTCACTTTTCGCTATTTTTATTTGAGAAGGATTTTTTAAACTGGGCAATAGGTAATCTTCACTTTTCGCTATTTTTATTTGAGAAGGATTTTTTAAACTGGGCAATAGGTAATCTTCACTTTTCGCTATTTTTATTTGAGAAGGATTTTTTAAACTGGGCAATAGGTAATCTTCACTTTTCGCTATTTTTATTTGAGAAGGATTTTTTAAACTGGGCAATAGGTAATCTTCACTTTTCGCTATTTTTATTTGAGAAGGATTTTTTAAACTGGGCAATAGGTAATCTTCACTTTTCGCTATTTTATTTGAGAAGGATTTTTTAAACTGGGCAATAGGTAATCTTCACTTTTCGCTATTTTTATTTGAGAAGGATTTTTTAAACTGGGCAATAGGTAATCTTCACTTTTCGCTATTTTTATTTGAGAAGGATTTTTTAAACTGGGCAATAGGTAATCTTCACTTTTCGCTATTTTTATTTGAGAAGGATTTTTTAAACTGGGCATATATTCTGTAAGTCTGCTGAAGTATATTTGGTGACTTTAGAGAATAATTCTCCTGATGAAACTGAATAGCTTTTCCCGAGAAACCATTATGAAAAAAAAATCGATTTAAAACAAATCAGCTGATCGAACAAGTTGTATGTACAGACAGCTGCAGAGATACCTGATCACCCCTACCCGATAAAGATGAAATTGTCTATGACAAAACATAAAAGTGTTTTTTTTTGTATAATTCTACCTATATTGAATAGGTACCTACCGGTGCGTCGGATCGTCGTCGGTGCGTGGGAGTACCAGCGCCTTTATAGGCATTTTCTGGGTTAACTCGCTCCATCTTCGACCTCATCTTCCATCTTATAATTTAAAATATATATAAGATCCTAATTTATTAGTCACTTTCCTTTTAACACGTTATTATGTAGGTCAAAATATATCATTTGAGTCAAAAAACAAAAGCATATTAAATTTAAAAGGTCTTGAAAAATTTTGTTATGATATTTTTTCATTACTATGTTGAATAAACCCATCCATTCAAACGTAAATAATAATGGCAGTAGTAGAGCTGGCGAGTGGGGAGTGGACGGCTATAATCGAAAGAGAACCATTCCTATAACTTTAAATGGAAAATTCATTTTTTATTTTTTTTACAAAATTTAATTTTCAGATAATTAATTTTTATGTTGTTTTTTGGAATACTATCAACCTATACAATAACGCCTTAGAAGGTAAGTGACTAATAAATTAGGACCTTATATGTATGTTCCTTAAGGAAAATGGCTCAGTTTCGTGAAGTGATTACACATATTTAATTGGCCTCAAATACCACCGACACTTTTGACACTTTAGATCCCAAGTACTCGTACCATGAGTTTCTAACAGTAAGAGAAAACAATTACTTATTCACATTAGGGGCCATCCATTAATTACGTCACACGAATTTCATGGTTTTTTGCCCCCTCCCCCTCCTTGTCACAGCTGGTCACATTTGTATGACTCCCCCCTCCCTAGCGTGACGTCACATATTTTGCATATTATCAATTTTTTGTAATTTTCTAATAAAAGCAATACTTATAGAGTTATTTTTTTTTGGGAACTCAAAACTCATTGTATCAACAAAAGTAAAAACGTAAAAAGAGTGCTTGGTACTGAGGAGGTTAAGTTTGTCGTTAATAGTTGACACGTTTTGATACTCATAACACATTTTGAAATGTGACGTCACGAAACTTATGACCCCTCCCACCCCCTTGTCACACAATGTCACACTTTGTCGACTCCCTCCCCTCCCATTAACGTGTGACGTAATTTATGGATGGTCCCTTATACTACTGATTTTTATCAAACATTACATTACACTCGTAAATCGTAAATTTCTACTTATGCTGCGTTTTGACGTGTCCAATATTTCAAGCTAGAGATGGTCATCGCTCGCTCACTTGCTGCTTTAGTTCAGTACTGTCGGTTACACAATTGTTGTTAGCAACGCGTTGCATGTAATGCATTAACGTCCTCCGGGCCGCTGGTGGAAGGATGCTGATTATTTATTTTATTATTATTATTACAAGCCCTCAGGATCCTACTGCTGGGCAAAGGCCTCCTTTTTATGGGCCCCTTCAAAGGTGAGAAGGATGATAACTCTAAAATTATAATTTTAGTAAAACTCCCGACATTCGATTGCTTATAACTTTAAAACTGCTGAACAAATTTTGTACAAATATAAATAAGAACCACCTCGATTACTTCAGCTTTCAAAAGAAACCGCATCGAAATCGGTCCGTTCGCTTAGGAGTTACTGACATTTCTATAGCTAGTCAAGCTTTATTACTCTTTTCCAAACTATTTCTGGTTTAATTTAATACTAACACGGGTCTAAATTCTTAACTACCAAAAGAAAACAAAAACTTTCAAATTAAATCACTGCGGTAGCTGAGCTACAAAGTTGCCGAAACATCGAAATCTACTTGACAACGTATTCCATCTTAAATTACACACTTTTCTGTCCAACAGTCGCAGTCGTACAAACAGCGCAGGCGTAGAAAAGTGATAGGATCAACAAACTGCTGATAATTTTCTATCGCTTTATTACAAGTATGCGTAATCCCGTGGCAGCATTCGCTCTGCCTCTGCGCAGATATAACGCGACCACTTCATTACTACGCAACACATTATCTGCGCAAACGCACGTCATACGCTAAGTATTATAAATAAGGAGTAATGGTGCGGTGTAACCAGAATGGACAGATTATAGAAGACCACTAAGGGGTATAGCTGCATTACAGCTGCATTATAGATTTCTTCTCTCAGCTCATTATGTATATGTCGCCGGAAATTAATAAGAATCGTAAGTTGATCAATTTTCGAGGTAGTTTATCAACTTTTGGCAAATCATACACGGCAGTTGAAATGTATTATTTAACGCAACAAGTTTAAGCTAATTGATCAACTCACGCTGCCTGGATGTAAGTTTATCAACTAACGATTTTGCCACACGTCAAATCATACATGAATGAAACAATCGCTGCTCAGTGTACATTTTTACGTTAAACTGACATCCGTAATATAATACACTGCTCTGATTGGTCGATGCGACAACCTAAGAGGTCGTTTATGGCACTTCGCCGGCCGCTGCCGCGGCACGCTCGCTACGCTCGCTCGGCTCGTGCGTTAAGGGTCGCAGTTCTAACCTAACCTAACCCAACGAACCCTAAACGGGTTGGTTAGGTCCAGCAGCTAACTGGTAATGAGCCAGACTTGTAATCCGAAGGTCGCGGGTTCAAATCCTGGTGCAGGCCTGTACCACTAAATTCGTCTTTTCGGATTTTTGTACGGATTTATAATTATCACTTGCTCAACGGTGAAGGAAAACTTCGTGATGAAACCCGCCCGTCCAAGACAATTCATTTTCGTAAGACGAGTGGTCCACCAACCCGCATTGGGCCAGCGTGGTGGACTATGGCCTAAAACCCCTTCGTGTTTCAAAGGGAGGCCCGTGCCCCTCGGTGGGGACGTATATGGGCTGCTAACAGAACGAAAATGCCTAACGCGTTTGACAGAGTGTGTCATTAAATCTTTTGGTCTAAAGTTTTACTGCTACAGAATACGAGTTATAAGATACAAAGTTTTTAATTACAATAAATATCGACACAGATGTTTCAACATTTATGCTAGTCTTAAAATGGTGTACGGTAAGGTAGTAAAATCTGTCCATGACTTCTGCCTAACCATTTCTATGTTCCAAGCCTTTATCACAAGATCTAAGCTGCACAACTATCTGTGTCCCGCGAGACGCATTTCAATTATGTATGCAAAATGCTAAGTTTGATGTCGCAGCTTTATGCATGATAGTATCTTATAACAAGTATTTTATTCATGATTACACTGATTTACTGTTTAGTAGTTATTTAAAGTAAACATAACTTATAACTCTAGCGACTCGCTTACTTTTAAATTGTTTAAATATATATATATATATATTTTTTTTTATGACGGCCGGTTTGGTCGAGTCGTAGTAGCGCTGCCTCTTGATCAACCGGTCCTGGGTTTGCTTCCCAGTCGGGGCAAATATTCGCGTAAAAAGCAGATATTTGTTCTCGGGTCATGGGTGTTTGTGTTTGTCTTTATGTGTGTTTCAAGGGACCCGCGACACAAGGAAAAACCTTAATGTGGGCCTTTGAGTGTGTAGCGTTTATTTATTTATTTAAATAGCTTAACCAATTTTGAACAAATATAGCTATCTCGATTGTGTCACCTTTAAAAAAAACACATCGAAATCGGTCCATTCGTTTAGGAACTGCAATGCCACAGACAGACACACAGATACACAGACGTACAAATACACACGTAAAACTTATAACACCCCTCTTTTTTGTCGAGGGTTAAAATCAGATGGGTATCTTACTCGTTTATTTTATAATTCATTACCAGTTAACGAAAGATCTTCTTCTTCAATCGTGTCGATTGCAAATCAAAATTTTTTTGGTCCAGAAATTTGCCACTTTTACCACACTGTCGGTTGCGGCCGGGTGCAGGTGGTAGGGTACGAAGGGCATGAGATAAGGTGTTCTATTACTTGAACGGAAGATAGTCTTAAGCCGTGTGGTGATCGGTTGAGAATAACACCACCCCATTTCTTTCCGTGGCTGTCGTAAGACGCAACTAAGGAAACACAAATGAGACCTGCCTCTTATTAATCCATCCCAGGCAACGACACCTCAATTTGTTCTGAATCTAAGATGGCGTCCTATGGTCTCATGCGGTGTGGTAGGCCCTGTGAAGGGCCGTCTGGTACGCGACCACCCTCCTACCGAACTCCGACGCCAATCAGCTTGCTGTGTTCCGTCGGTGCGTAGGAGTACCAGTGCCTCCTACTCCATCGTCGACCTCATCTATGACCTTGGTCAAGATTGAGGTCAAGAGGTAACCCATCTTATAAAAAAAATATATAATAATAAAATCCCAAAAGACCTTTTTTTTGGGAGTATGTTCCAAGTCTAGCTCTCTATGTTTGGAATCTTTGATGGGAAGAATTACTTTAGGCTTTAAACGCTTGGCACTATAAAGATGGTGTATAGAAAACACAAACCTATCAATTCATGGAGCGTTTTGAAAATTCCTCCAAAACACTGCGTAATCCCTCAAGTACATGTAAACACGTACAAACAATTCAAATGCACAATCGTCAAGAACTGATCGTTTGATCAATCACCCTCTAACCACTGTTCAATCACTATTGACAGCTAAGCTTACGAGTTAGTGTTGGGAAAACTACAACGTTTACAAGAATACAGTGATTAGAATGGAGACCTTTTTTTTTAAAATAGGTGTTTATTTGTTAAAGAAAATTTCATGAAAAATAATAATGTTAACGAGGAAGTACTCTATTGATTTATCATATAAGAAACTATATTTTTTTTATTTTAGTCTACTTTTTCCAACAAAAAAATATTTTGAAAATCGGCCAACAATTGGCAGAGATATCGTGTAACAAACATACACACATCAACGCGGTCTAGGGTTATTGCACGATTTTTCATACAAAAGAGGTCTGTTTGAGAAGCTTATAAAGAATACTGGGGATACATGGAGGGCTATAATTTTCAGAAAAGCAAGTGCTAAACCTGAATTTTCAATTCTAGTTGATAAATTTGTTTTACTTGAAATTTGTGAAAACGTGATGGAAACGAAAACTAAAATGCATTTTTTGACTGCTTTCTGTATGAAAATGGTCGAATTTACGCAATTTTTTTTTCCTTTTCGTCAAGTTTTCACAAATTTCAAGTAAAACAAAATTTATTGACTAAAATCGAAAATTCAGGCTTAGCACTTGCTCGTCTGAAAATTATAGTGCTCCATGTACCTCGAGTATGGTTTTGTAGCTTCTCAAACAGACCTCTTTTGTATGAAAAATCGTGCAATATCCCTATACTAGAATCAAGTAGGTATTTAAAAGAATGTAAACAAACTTAGCTGTCAAATCAGACAGTTTTGCAGGCTTCAGATTATCCAGCAGAATTAAAAATCACCAATTGTTAAATATGGTCTAAGCAAAACGGGTACTCTTAAAATTGGTCGTAATTTATTTTTCTGTCAAACCTAGAATTGGGTGTTTTTTCAGTAACAGGTTTCTAATTAATTATCTTATTCAAAAACTGTTACTAAATTAATTGATTAAAAACGTTAAATTTGTAGTTTATTGGAGACGAATAATATATTTTCGTGTCTTTTAAAAATGATACATTAAAAAGTTTTTTTTCCGATAATGTAAAATAAAACGTATGAGAATCAAATATTGTGAATGTGTAAAAACCTTTTTCGTGTTGTTTACATTCTTTTAACTACCTACATGATTCTAGTATAGACCGCGTTGATGTGTATATTAAAAAAAAGAGACGAGAACCTTCTCCTTTTCTGTATGATTAAAAAATATGTCACAATCGTTGTCAACACTATTTTACCGACAGTTATCGGTGTTTCATAAGTAATCTTATCGATAAAAGTATAATCACACCTCACTACAGCTCAATAACTTAGGATTAGATTGAGTGTTTAGCTGTGTACCGCCCTTTAAGGATCGTTTAATATCACTTATGGGGTTTAAACAAGTCAAATCGCAGTTTTTTTGTACTGGATAAAATCGACTGATGGATGTGGTCTTAAGTTGGGTTAGATTAGGTTAAAAAATAAATGGTTAGATAATTTCAAAAGAAATCAATAGAATTTTGTGAGCATTTTACATCCTTGACACCCTTCAAGTGCTAGATGTGCTTTAATATGGTAAAAAAAAAACTTACTGAACATGTTTTTTCAGAAAAACGCTTTTTTTATTTATTATAAGATGGGTTAACTCTTGACCTCAATCTTGACCATATAGGTCAAAGATGAGGTCGACGATGGAGCGAGTTAACCCAGAAAATGCCTATAAAGGCACTGGTACTCCCACGCACCGACGGAACACAGCAAGCTGTTTGGCGTCGGACTTCGGTAGGAGGGTGGTCGCGAACCAGACGGCCCTTTACAGAGCCTACCACACCGTATGAGACCATAGGACGACACCTCAGATTCAGAAAAAAATGAAGTGTCGCTGCCTGGGATGGATCACTAGGAGGCAGGTGTCATTTGTGTTTCCTTAGTCGCCTCTTACGACACCCACGGAAAGAGATGGGGTGGTGTTATTCTCATCCGATCACCACACGACATAACCCACCCCTTGGAACAGTTAAGAACAAATCAATTATTTCTCATTCCGTACGTCCTTTGTTACCTGGGGCTCTACTCTGTACTATCCACGTTCGACAGACGGCCGAAAATTGTCACTACCTTTCACTGTCATCTGTAAGCTACAAGACAGATGTACTGACATTCGCCGCTTCAAATTTTCGGTCGTAGATAGTACAGAGTTGAGCCCGTAATGCTGAATTTATCCAGAGACAACCTACATGTAATGGTGGAGCACCGATCTTTGAATGAGCACTACCTAGGCTGATGAAACCGTCACAGTTGTGATCCGGGCAAAAAACCTAGCAGGTATCTCCAAGAAGCCTGTAAAATCCCCATGAGGATTCTGGTCGGAGCTAAGGCGGCTGGACTATTCAATGACCCACACGCATAATGGGCCACTTTCAGCCTAAATGCGGAAATGGGACCCCATATAATTAATCAACAAAAGATCGTTTTTTTCGTAAATTGTCCTTCCCCATAATAAATCGATTCCCATTAAGGAAACAGTTGAATTGTACTGTCCTACAAATTATTACCAATACTCAGATTTTCTCCTTTATAAGTATTCATCTCACATCCCAGAATCAATATGCGAAGTAAGCGAAAACTCAATAGCTCAATGTTAGAGAGCCAGTGCCATTTCAGGCACTTTTACAACCACTCCCACCTTTTATAGCAGTTGAAACTATGGGAAGAACATAAAATTCCGCAAAATTTCAGATTTCTCGCATTCTATGTTTTACGATAACTATTGGTTGCCCGAACCAAAACAGTCATAGCACATCGAGAAAAACCTGTACGCAAAACTAGAAACAATCCTAGAGTTTAGTAACTAAATAAATGGAAGATGTCAATTTATCGTTCATTGCTGTTTTTTCTTTGAATCGTCAGTTACAATCCATTGTACAGAAGCAATGTATGTACCATTAACGGAGATCGACGTCATGATATTTATTCAACTAATGGATCCTTAGGCAAAAACAGGCATAGAGCGTAAACCGGCACGCAAAACTAGAAACGATTACCCGATCTTCAAGAAGAAATACTTACGGTACTTCTATTAATACTAACGTAAGGCAAGTTGCATACTACGTCTTTAATACGTTAGGTATTTACGGCTAACCAATCACGGCGCGTGATGATGTCATACGAGAGCACACAAGTCAGTGATTGGATACAGCGATATCAAACTTCAGATAAAACGCCAAGGCATGCAGATATGACGTAAACATAAATGACATGACTAACTTAACAGAATCAACAAAACCTTTTCATTTTAAACTATAAGTACTGACTTTATGGACACGAAACACGCTCGTAACCATGTGCGAAATGTCAAAAAGGTCGTTTAAACAAACTGGCAACACTTTATAGCCAAGTTAGACTGTATTCTATTCTCGCACCACTCGTAAAAGAGCAGAAATCGTGTGCAAGTCACTTTATTTCGCAGCTAGTTTACAAATAAGCACTTAACGGACAGCCGTATCTAAACAAAGCACTTAACAACTTTTTCATAATGAGGAGTGACAGTTTCCTTAGAGGATTTCTCATCCATCCGAGCATGAAATGCCAAAGGAGAACGCTGCAAACCATTAATTACCTTTGCCCATACTAGGGACTGCGCTTCTCCCAAGCAAGAAATGGCTAGTGTGAAAATAGGCCTTAGAGCTACTGCAAAATGCATTCAACTATTTCGCAATAAGGTTGGATTTTCAAAAAGTTTCTAAGCTTTACTTGAATGACCATCGTGGGAAAACTGAGTGACATGCTGACTATATAGTTAAGACGTCTCATCATTTGTCAAGCAATTTTCAAGTCTAAGATACGATTTTAGGGTTTAGTTTTGGGTTTGTGGGGAATATCTCTTTGGATGTGCATTGGAAAGTAGCGTTTGCAAATACAAGCATCAATTTGGCGCCGACCGCAAGCCGCGCCCCTTTCTTTTAAGAAACTAACGTTATTGTAGAGTTTTGTCCCATTTTAGCGGAATTTCTAAAGTTCTCAGGGCCATGCTTATTAATTATTAACGGCTCGCCAAAGTTCTTAGATGATTCTTGACTTGTTTTGTCAAGAATAATCTAAGAACTTTAAAACTTTATTTTAATAAATACAAATGAAATAAACATTACCTTTATCTTTAATATTGCGCACCGATAAGGTATGGAATTCTCTGCCCGCGCCTGTATTTCCGGGCTCATATAACTCAAATCTCTTTAAAGTTCAAAGAAATAGGACTCTTTTTGTTGAGCTTGCTACATCCTCGACTACATCTTCGTCCCTTAGCCAGAATGTGGTGAAAAGCGAAACCATTCTTTGTTTAAAGACAATAATTGGCGTTAATATTAGCGAGAACTGATAAATTATACTATTCTCACACTTTTTATGTGGCTCCGCCCGCGTGGACTAAAGGTATATCGTGCCCACACACACGCACAGGATAAAATGTAGCCTATGTCCTTTCCCAAGGTCTAATAAAGCTCTGTACCAAATTTCATCAAAATCAGTTCAGGAGTTAATTTCGCATTCATAATATTAGTAGGGTTTACCGTTATTGGTAAAACTACTAGTATCCATTCGCAGTCAACATTAGAATTGTTTCCAATATTAACAGTAGGATCTAGTACCTACACTCAATGCCCCAAGTTAAAGGGCCAATAGTTCATTTTAATTTGAACTTTATTATCAGCAGATAAGAAACATGGGTGGATACTTAATTGAGGGAACTGGGTACCTACCACGATCGTTTAAAAGCATTTCTGTTTAGGATCCAACTTTGAACTGCTTCGCAATTGGAATGTTTTTTAAAATGGTACCATGATGGCGCTGCTTTTGAACTGCTCGGTTGTCTATGGTCCATTTTTATTTTTAAAATAAATTGTCGCTGGTCTGCCTTTGAATCGCAACAGCGCCAAAATTGAATCGCTTATAAGCCATCATGGTACGAATAAGCGTTGCAGACTTGTTTAGATCCTAAATTGGATCGCGCCAAGCGATCATGGTAAATCTCCGGACTATACTATTGTAACACAA
Organism: Aproaerema taeniolella; assembly: GCA_949987775.1. Classification (NCBI taxonomy): domain Eukaryota; kingdom Metazoa; phylum Arthropoda; class Insecta; order Lepidoptera; family Gelechiidae; genus Aproaerema; species Aproaerema taeniolella. Next base: position 14,842,343 of record OX465258.1, on the reverse strand, counting down.
CCTCTCTAATGCTGCAGTTCTGAAACTAAGTAATAAGTGCAATATGTAGCACCATCAGCGAGCAAGTCAGTGGTAATTGATTCTACGAAATGTTTGCAACATTTCTTTGAAGGGCGGACTGACTCAGATCACAAGATTAGAAGGTGGCTCTTATAAATTCCTTAAAATTCGATTATTGAAGTTAAGCAACGCACACAGACAGGGGTACCTGCAAAGGTTGACCAAAGACCAAAGTGGCAATTTATCACGAGTACTTTTCGTGCTTCGGAGGGCACGTTAAGCTGTCGGTCTCGGCTAGGGTTGCCAACTTTTATTACATGAAATAAGGTATACTAAGGTGGGAGAAGGTAAACCAAACGGTACTTGTCAAAAATTTACAGTATTTTATTTCTTCAATTTCTTAAATAAGTACATATTTTTTGCGTCTGTACCCACCGCATGTCAGCACACCATTAACATTTACTTTTTTTCTATGGATAGGTACCATAGATTCTGAAAACAGTACTTTTGTATACTTTATTTTTGTTCAACAGTAAAAAGTATTAAGTAGTCCTAAACAGTATATTACTTTGTTTATAACAGTATAATAATAATAATAATTTATTTATTTATTTAAGCTACAGGAGCTCATTATGTTTAGTAAAACTTAACCTATGTTAGTATTTTACAAATGTCAAAAAATAAATAGAATAATAATAGAAATTAAATACATTTAAATAAATAATAATACGTTCACAACACCTCATGCAACCAACACTCTAGTGAGGTGGCGCATGATATCAGAGTCACATCTCGCCACCATGGTACTCAGGATAGAGTTGGAGCTGGCCCGCACCCTGCAGAGCAACGAGGCAGCTCGCTTCCGCACAATCGCATAGAAATCATCTGTGCGTGCGTCCGCGAACATGCCTGATGCGCTGCAGAAGCAGGGCAGCCCCATCAATATCCTGAATCCATTATTATAATGAATTCGCAGGGCGCTAATGGTCTTTTGCGTAAAGTTGGTCCACAGGCTGCACGTGTAGAAAACCTGGCAGTAAGCTTTAAACAGGCTTATTTTAACCTTTTCACTACATCGTGCAAACCTGCGGGCCAACATGTTGCATCTGACCGCCAGCGCCCTACGTTCCCTTTCAATGTCCGCATGGTCCTTGAGGTCGTCGGTGACAAGATGCCCCAGATACTTGAACTCCCACACTCGTTCCAGCTGGTAGCCATTTAGTTTTACCGCGGGCACCGTATCGAGGCATCTACCCCCGACGACCCCAAACACCATGAAAACACTCTTTCTAGCGTTGTACGCTAAGCCGTGTGTTCGCGCGTACACCTCACACGTGTGAAGCAGCTCCCTAAGAGCCCTGATTGTTGGGCTCAGTAGTATAGGAACCCTAGTCCCGGCTGTTGTCGATTGACTACAGACGTTCAACACTGCGTGTTGGTCAGCTTTGACAGATCGGTATAGGACATCTATTCTAGAAGACTACGACCGATATTTCGGAAAATCGGATGTCAATACATCTCTTATGCTACACAGATAGCCGTGACAGGTAGAAACAAGTGTCGCTTGTAGACTTACACGGTAATATTAGATCTATGAGAATTATACAAGGTGATAAAAAACCTCCTAGCTATATTCAAAATCCTGAACCAGTATCACTCAAAGAACACATTTATGTTTTTTTTTTATAATAGTTCATGTGGTGTGTAAACGTAGGTTTAGGAAAAAAAAACACCGCCCCCTCCCCAAAAAAAAAGTGTTGAGTAAGTGATACTGGTTCAGGATTTTGAATATAGCTAGGAGGTTCTTTTTCACCATGTAGATACCTAGGAGGGATATACTACAAACCAATGGCTCCTTAATGACGGTTGAATAACAATGGTGATTTATACTTTGTTCCCAATTTGATCAGGCCTGCGCTGCAGTACAAACTCTGTAACACTTATATAATTTTAAGTTCTAAGGTTCACAGAGAAAATGAAGATATCACGTTCCCATTTAGGACGCTGTTTTCTTGAAACCCTACAATTATTTTGCCAGTTTTGACGTGGTCTTCCGTCTACGGTGCACGCGGAGAGATATTTGATGTCTTCTCAGAAGATTTGCTGAGAAATAACTCCTGCTTGAAATATTAATAGCGACATCAGACAAAAAATAAAGTTTTCTATTGAAGAAGTTTGAAACAAAGTGGATTTCAAATTTTGTGAAAACGGTTATAAAGAAATTATTTCCATTTATACACGCCCATTATCCATTTCAGGGTAGGCAGAACTACATATAGTTCTGGAACCACTAGACACCACGTTTGACATTCATTATTAGATGGAATATGAGTATAGTGGTGATAAGTTATCTTGGTATTCTCATTTGGAGCATGTCATAAATAGGGTAAGAAAATTGTCTTGGGTCTTTAAGTCATTACGACATGTTGTACCTAGGAACTCTAATCCACAGGTTCAGGATTGCTCATACAATCTTTTGAATCATATCTATATTTCTCTTGTGCAGTCTATTTTAATTTATTGTATAATTGTTTGGGGCGGGTGTGTAAAAACTTATCTTATATATTTAGAGAGAGCACAGAGAGCTTTAATTGAAATAATGTATTATAAAAACAAGATGATAAAGAATGCAATCTTCTTTCAATACGGCAACTATACATTTTAACTTCCGTCTTGAAAAAAACACAAAACTATAGAATATAACCGTATATCTAACTCCCGTAGAAGGAAAGACATCGTTGCAATTGTCCCTAAAACTAAAACCTCCTTTGCACAAAGACAATATTAGATCCTCAATGTTATATAATAGAATTAATAAGGAACTTAATATTTATGATAAATTATACTATGAATCTAAAGTAATTATAACTGAATGGCTTAAAACTAAAAACTATGAAGAAACAGAGGCTTTTATAGTAATAATAACTTAAAATATTATATACAAAATTTTCTTAACTCAACTCACACACACATACTCACACCTACACACACACACATTCACATACACACACACGCATACACACACACGCATACACACCCACACACATACATAAACTTAAATATTGTGTTATAATTATAAGGAAAAAAACAAGAATTTATGTTTTTTTGATTTGTTTTATCAAACGTGTTTTTTTTATGGAAGAGCGGAGTCTTATGACACAGGCGTACACGCTTAAAAGACGACTCCAATTAAAATTGTTCATGTACTCGTGTATTTCAAAAATAAAGAATTTTGTAATTTTTTGTGAGTCATGTAAGCATTTTACCCACAGCCAACAATACAGTAAAGCCCTTAAAGTTTCGTGGAATTGTAGTTTTACTGGGCAAACTGTAATGTCGCGGATGATTATAATTTTGCTAGTAAATTGTAATATTACGGTTTTAACAAACTTCCGGTGACAATGTGTATACTTTTATTTATCCCAAAATTTCAAACCTACTCGTACATAAAAAATCGTAGTCGACTTAATTCACCTGATTTATAACACCTGGATGAATTAAATACACTGTTTGTTATACTTAATACACCCAGGTGCAATTAATCCACTCTCAAATATACTTTGTGAACCTGGGTGAATAAAAGAGACCTTATACACCACATATGTGCCGGAAAAGTATTGTAACCTTACCAAGTGATGAAATTTAGGCAGCTCCAAATTTTAAAAAGATTTACGCTATTAATCTTTTTAAAATGTCTACGCGGCGCAAAGGGCGTGTTCTTTATAATTCCCGGCGCTATATTCGGCTGAAATCCGTCTGAAAACCCTTCAAAAATGCATCCACATGGATGAAGAGGCGACGCCCGGGCTAAAATAGAAAAAAAAGAAATCCTAATAAGTTTGAATCAAGACATTGTGTTGAGGGTTCTTTCTGTGTTTTGTTTTTTTAAAGACCTTTGAAAAAAAATAAAACACAGATTAAAAAAAAAAAGTTATACTATGTATACACTATACTATACATAAATCACTATATTCTCAAAGCCTAATAGCAAACATTTCAATCATGAATTTATTAGTATCAACCAAAATTAAACTTTTTTTGGTCTTCTTTACTTCTTTACCTATCTCAGCCTAAGATGTAAATTAAGTAACGAAATATTTTGTATTAAATAATTTCATTTAAAATCCCTCAAACAATAGATTAAAATTGAGACGGCACGGTAGAATTTATATTACCATTGCCCCTATGTTCCACGTTCTAGTATCACTAGCACATAAGAGGGAATGGTTATACAATTTTGCCGTGCCGTTTTCAAAGGAACCCTAAAAAGGGTTGCATTCAGGTCTCTAGAAGACTGAAAAGGTTTTTGCCACGTCGCAACGCCTTCCATTTTGACGAGTTTTGACGTTTTGTCCTATTTTGTCGTTGGCGGGTGAAGTTTCGTCATATTTTTGGGGTTCTTTTGTGTCTGGTAAAACCTCCAGTACTCAGGTTCTACTTTAGAAAGCTGAAGAGGGTATGTTTGTTTACAGTCTTGCCATAAAATGCTAATGCTAGTTTATTTTAAATCATAATCAATATTATTCTATGCCATCATTATGATGTTACGTGGAAAATGTAAAACGATAAACGAAAACTATAGTTACCGCACACGTTTGTTATTAGAATCTTAACATTCACTATTAGTTATTGTAGTATTCACAGGCACTGGAATGTAAAATTAACAATAGTGAATAAATGACACAAGTATCACAAACTATTTTTTGGTTGTTAATGTAATATTTGGCTAACAATTAATATTGATTGACAAGAAATTACAAAATGTATCGTGTCTGAGCATAAATTCAATAAAAAGGAATTTTGTTTTCCCACATTATCGTTAGTAATAAAAAATAATGCAATATATTATGTGTAAGTGCAAGCTGTTATTTGACACTTTACATCTCAGTGATCTTTGGCAAAACAATTCAAATAAAGAGTTGGAGTGTTACCAACATGTAACCTGTAACATGTAACTTGTAGGAAGTTAGAAAAGGAATGGTAATTAGAAGCACAGATGGCTTTTAGTTAAATGTTTGACGTGAGAGGGAACTTATGTTTGTATTTACATTTTACATAAGTGTAACGCTAGCTGACTTTCCCAAAGAAAGATCTAAGGCACACGTCTTGAAAAGGCTAATTATGAGTACTGCGGCGTTTTTTTTACATTTTTTTTTAAATAACTGATTTTTGGCAGAAAATTGTAGATTTATTCTTATGTAGCACAATGTCTTCCACGAGGTTACCACCATCACAAGTCAACTTTGTCAGAGAATTTAATATTAAAGGGTTTCTTTAAGAATAAAGTTTACAACTAGATATAATTAGATACATATTATGGGGTAACTTTAAATTGCTTAGTAAAAGTGAAATTTCAGGGAGTGATTCTCCGCATGAAACTGAACAAGATCGCTCAAGTTGTATGGAGAGATTATTTTTTTTAAATATACAGGGCTTTAAGTATGTCTCTTTCAACCCCTCAGGTGGTTAATCAGTCCATAAAACTGAACAACTTCCCCAAGGAACATAGGTCAAAATACGAAAAAAAAATTTGAGTTTCCATACAAACTTCATCAGCATATTGCGCATTTTGTATGGAAGATGTTAGGTATATCTCTGTTTCAACCCGAAAGGTTGAAAGAGAGATACCTTAAGCCCTGTATATTTCGGAATATTTTTTTATTAAGTAACCACGGGGGGGATTTATTTTAGACTATGGCCTAAAATGCCCCCCGTGTTTATAAAGGAGGCCCATGCCCCTCGGTGGGGACATTTATGGGCTGATAGAAAAAAAACAACCGAGTTCCTTGGGGGTTATTCAGGGTTTATTAAGTTTAAAGTCACCTACATATTTAGGATATAGATTTACAACAAAGTTTCGAATATTGTTTATCAGGTTTACTAATTTGTATACTGTAAGCTAAAACCTGACAAAACTGCTTAAAAACTGCAATTTCATGCAACATTTTCCAGGTTAGTTGCACTTTAAAAACATAAATTCCAAACCAGATAGTGTTCCATTCAGGCGGCCATTTTCTTTCTACCTGTATTAATTTTTCCTTTTTAAGTTATTTCGCTAGCACTCCGTGTTGTGATGCCACCCAGTCACTACTGAACCCTGAAAAGAGCTTGAACCCGACATGTACCGGTGCTTCTATTTTCAACCGACTTCAAAAAGGAGGAGGTTCTCAATTCGACTGAATGTTTTTTTTATGTTTATTACGCGATAGCTTCGCCAACTGTCGGCCGATTTACAAAATTCTTTTTTTTGTTTCGAAAGAGTATACTCCTGAAGTGGTCCCATCTCATTACCCTCGTTATTTTGAAAAATATGAATTTGCACCTAAAACTAAACTTTTTCTAAAGAAACAATACTAAAAATTGTACCTTTCGACTCAAATGATTATCAGATTGCCTTGACATGAAAAAAATTTTTTTTAAGAATTTCGTAGAATTTCTTTGGGGAAGTGGTAGTTCAGTTTTACGTGCAGTTTAAATAAAGGATGTATGAACACTAAAAATACCAGTTTGGCGTAAATTACCAGCCAACTGTTCCATTAAAATGACAACTTGAATCATAAAATCTATCAAATTCGTAATAAAAGCAACATTTCAGAAAAAAACCAAACTACAATAATTTCAGTTCATTTCAAGTGACACATAATGTTACAGAGGTCAATCTAATTTGGTCTGTGAAAAGTTGGCAGAAACAAAAGAGGTGCGCTCTCTCGTTCGTAACCGAACCATCTCATTTACGGACCTTTAAAAATGCACGCCGCCTAAAGACCGCACCTCGGACATTTCCCGCTCTTTTTCCAAGTTTTGTGAGGTATCGTCTTTTCTTTTTAAAGTATCAAAATCTGTTCACAGTGTTTTGTTTTTGTGTCTTCAGATATATTTTTTTCTGTGTTAAAAAGCTCGTCGATATAGTTTGATCGTTACCTCTGCACCGCGCCTTAGGTATGCGGGGCGAGGCGGGGGGAGGCGGAGGCCGATCCCGCTTTGTCAGTTTGATAGCGATGAATCCGATTTATCGTCACAATCATTTCAATTTAGAATTACGTACGACATCGTTATTCCATTATAAATTTCGGAAACACGATGTTTACGAAACTAGTAGCAATGCACACAAAGCTACAATGTAACTATTTAATTCGTATTTCAACAAGGGATGAAAGTGACCGTTTGCGACGAGGGTGCTGTAAATTTTCATTTTATGGTATGTGGTTGATTTTCTTACAACTAAGTGTTAAATGCTTGGTCAGCAGGCATTGAAAATATTTTCATACAAATTTACTACTTGCAAAGACGTATTTTCTTTTCTATTCTCGCTTAAGTATGAACGTACTTCCCGAGTAGGTGTAGTATAAAATCCCTATTCTTTATCTTCCTATTCCTCTTTGTAATATAATAATTCAAGATCGCAAAAAAACAAATCAAAATCTAAGTTCTTCTAATCTCTGAACAACACGTTTCACAGAGCTTAACATTTTTTTTACATCAAAGCCGCTGATAAAAACCCATTATTTCCATCACCTCGCAAATCTCTTGGATCTCTACATGACAGATTATTGTACAGTTGGCAACAACGTCGACTAAGATTTTTTTATAAGCTAACAGCAACAAAATTATGTTGAGACATGACAAAACAGCAGGCAAATCCCTAGTAATATATAAATGCGAAAGTAACTCTATCTGTCTGTTACGCTTTCACGCCTAAACTACTGAACCAATTTTGATAAAATTTGGTACAGAGATAGATTACAGAAATACCTTGGTAAAGGACATAGGTTTCATTTTATCCCACTGCTTGGGACGATATAACTAGGAATAAGTAGGTATTCTATTTGCAAAACTACCGGGTTACCGCCATATCATAAAACAATATTAAGATAACCTTACTTTAGAAGAAACAGAGACAAAGCTATGTGAGAAAAAAGGAAAACAGAAAGAACATAAAATGTTTACAATTTATATTTTCATTCAAATATGTGTTTGTTTTTCTTTATTGGTAAACTAATGTGTTCTAAAATAAATGGCTATTTTGCGGTTGGGAAAAGTTCTGACACCAGGGTTAGCCAAATTCGCTATAAACTTGAGTATACCTACACGATAAGAAGAAGAATAAATAAAGATTTGCGCTACAAGACCAGTTTACACTGGCTAAGCAACCTCTGTTACATTAGCCTTGCTGCCGTCCGTACAAACGCCTGCTGAGAAAAAAATCGCATCGGCGCACAATAGGCGGGATAACCCCTTCTCCCCGCCGAGAGGGGTGGGGGTAAACCGTGGAGGCGATAATAGCTATACTTTTTTCTTTGGATAGTGTATGTAGATTTGTATTTTTAATGAAATGGGTTGGACATTTTCTCGGTGGGAATTGGTTCTCTTCGTCTATTTTCGTTAGCAACGTTTGATAACCAGCTACAAAAGAAGATTTTTTTTTGTTTTCGTAACTTTTCGTAACCATCGTTTTGTTACTTTTAAATTTATACCACGACGGCACCTGGGTTCGATTGCCAGTCGGGGCAAACGTTTGTGTAAAAAGCAGACGTTTGTTTGTTCTCGGGTCATGCTCATAGGTGTTCGGTTTATTAATAATAATAAACGCCACACACTCAAAAGGTTTTCCTTTGTGTTCTGGGTCTTTATCAGAACATATATAAAGATATCCACAAACACCCATGACGCGAAAACAATCATCTGCTTTTTACACAAATTGTCCCGATTGGGAATCGAACCCAGGGCCCATCGATCAAGAGGCAGTGCCTCTACCACTCGACCAAACCGGCGGTTTGTCTTGTATAATGTTCCAAGGAACCCACGAAACAAGGGAGAACCTTAGCGTGGGCCTTTGAGTGTGTGGCCTTGATTTCTTTCTATTAGCTGACCCGGCGAACTTCGTAACGCCTTACAATTAAATCCTCGCAATCTTTCCATATTATCTTACCTTCTCAACCTTCCCTGAAATTTCACTTTTATTTCAAGACAAAAATTAGCCAAATCCGTCCAGCCAATCTCGAGTTTTAGCGAGACAAACAAACAGCGATATTACGAAGCTGCATTTTTACCGACTTCAAAAAAGGAGGAGGTTCTAAGTTCGACTGTATGTATTTTTTTTTTTCGAAAATGATTCAGCGCTTTTAAAAAAATAACAAAAACAAAAATACTACAAACCAGAACATCATCTAAATAAATGAGTGACATTTTCGTTTGTGATTATCTGCTAATAGGCATTGTAGTCTGCAAAAAATACTAGTTATCTACTTTGTGCGACCTGTTGTTGGGATTCAAGTTGGTGACTCATACGTTTTTAACGTGGAAAATTATTATATTGTATCTTATAGCAAGCAAATATAGACACATGCCCCCCCCCCCTCACTTTAGAATTTATTTCTAACTAATTTCCGTTCAATACACCTCTACTGGATACTGTGTAACAGCTCCATATTCTCTTAGCCTAGGCTATCAACTTACCACTCCCAACACGAAACACGAAAAAAATTACACACTTCCCACCTTCAAAAACTCGACGCGTACTTGTGAAGCCCATCTTGTCCCCTTCCCCCACACCCCCACTGGGGGGACCCACTCGTACATTTTTCGTCCGTAGTGCAGAGTCAGGCGCGAGCGTGACCTCGCATCTCCTCACTTGACAAAAGGATGGGATTTAAGCGAAATATTGGATGCTGTATTTGGTGAACCTCCCCTGAATTATCTAGGAGGTAAATTTACATAGGTTAGTAGTGTGTTTTAGGTTTTTTTTAATCTTTATTTTCTATTCCTTCAACCTATTTTTACAAGCTTGTACAATGTCCTGGCATCGTCTGAGCATGGATTAGCCAGGGAATTGTTACAACCTCCGACTTCTGTAAATATTAAATTATTATAAATTTGGCTAAGTAGTAGAGATTTATAAAAGACTAGCTTTCCGCCCGGGACTTCATTCCCGTGGGAATTCGGGAAAATCATGTACCCTATGTCCATCACAGATAATGTGGCATTCTAATGGTGAAAGAGTTTTTCAAATCGGTCCAGTAGTTTCGGAGCCTATTCATTGCAAACAAACAAACAAATAATGAAATCTTTCCTCTTTAAAATATTAGTATAGAAACAAATTCTTTACAGAATTTCCATATATAAAGAATTTTTTTTAAATAACATCCGAAGAGCATGTTTAAAGCGAATCATCAATGTAGAGGAAGCAAAAGTGGTTTGTTTGGATCGTAGCAAGTGGCAATCTGTGGTCTCTGCCTACCTCAATGGGACAAAGGCGTGAGCTTAAGTATGTATATATGTACGGACGGCCGCAACTCAGGCTACCACACGAGTGCACTCTGTGCTGTTGTGATAAGAGCAGTTTTGCAATGAAAATGGAGTAACCTGATGCGCTGGCCTCTGTACATACGGGGTGACATTAAATTAGTTACCGAAACTTTAAAGAGTGATTCTACCTATGAAACTAAACAACTTCCCTAATGGAATCTATATGAAATTCTTCAAGAAAAGTTTTAGCTACCCATTATGGCGAATTAGCTACACGAATGTATAGAGAAGCGAAAAGTTTATTTCATATTTCAACCCATGTTCCTTGGAAAAGTTGTTCAGTATTGTGGGCTTATTCACATCCTTAATTTTGCACTAACTTTTGTTGCGTCGGGGGTTAAAAATACAACATTTTATAATGCATTCCATTTACAAAATATACAAATACTATAATACTATTACATACTAAAAGCACTAAAAGCTTAATCCTCCCAAACGTCAGTGTAAATCGTAAGCCTCTACAAATCCGCATTCGAATCCCAAAATTCAAAAATCCAGCTGTGAAGTACGCTCGCGAACACTTCACGCGTACTCCTGACGTACTACAGCACTCGAAATAAGTACCCATTGGTACTCTCGCCACTGGAGTGAAGTCTGCAATAGCGCCATATCCCCTCTCGAGCGATGTGAAGATAGTGCATGTTCCTAATTTTCAGCCGCCACTCGAATCCGCCTGTTTCGAAAGAGGAATATCGGTTTTTCAATTTAGAACTCGAAAATGGATTTTGAATTCAGAATTTATTTGGAACACTCTTTAGTGGCCAATAAAATTTGAATACAGATAAATCAATGAGCTTTTAAAAAGTTTGTTCCAAAACATTCTCAATTCAAACAATGGTCTTGTAAATTTTTCATTCATTGTGATTTCATGAATGTAAAAAAACTCTAATAAACTGGCTCAAAAATAATGACTATCACAATACGGAAAGTCTACTAACGCGCATAACATAAATTAAGATCAATAAAGATATTAAAACTGATTAAACATATATGAAAATATTATACAAACACCCTAACCCAAAAACTATTTTAAGATTATATTTAAGTATATATTCTAAAATATTACCTTATTCTACATCGATATATTAACAATTATTTACCAATCAATCACAACACACATGCTGAGGCGCACACACACACATATACACACACACACACACATATACACACTCACACACACACGCACACAAACACACACACACACACACACACAAATTTTGATTTATGTACTTGCTTCATTTTTACTCTATTTATTTTAGTTTCTAAGAGCTATGGAAGAGCGGGTTCTCCTGCCACAGGCAAATTCATTGCCTACTAGGAGTTCCCTATTCCAATTACAATATTTGTAAAATAGTGTTTTTGAAAATAAATATTTTTGTATTTTTTTTGTATTTGTATTTTGTATTCATTTTCATAATCGTAACCCAGTAGTTTTAATATATATATATATTTTTTTTATTATAAGATGGATTAACTCTTGACCTCAATCTTGACCGTAAAGATGAGGTCGACGATGGAGCGAGTTAACCCAGAAAATGCCTATGAAGGCACTGGTACTCCCACGCACCGACGGAACACAGCAAGCTGTTTGGCGTCGGACTTCGGCAGGAGGGTGGTCGCGAACCAGACGGCCCTTTACAGAGCCTACCACACCGCATGAGACCATAGAACGACACCTCAGATTCAGAAAAAAATGAAGTTTCGTTGCCTGGGATGGATTACTAGGAGGCAGGTCTCATTTTTGTTTCCTTAGTCGCCTCTTACGACACCCACGGAAAGAGATGGGGTGGTGTTATTCTTAACCGGTCACCACACGGCCATAGCTCATTATTGTAACAGAACAGACCAACTACCCTTATCAAGCTTGATGTACTTTTTTTACATTTACTCTTCACTGTAGCTCTATAAAACACTTAATCAACGAGGTTACGGCTAAAACAGAACTAATTAGCAGGATAAAGGGGAGATCTTTGTCCAGCCAATGAGACACAATAGAGGCTAGGCTAAAAAAATTTATGTCTCACTGCTCTGTAGTTTTTCATTAAATTACGTGTTGTGTCCCAGCGCTAGACATAAATGCATGGTATTAAATTATTTGAAATATTATAAGTGCCATCCATAACGCTTAAAATGATGATTAAACTAAATTGAAAATCATACGTGACCAAACATACCTACAAAGCAATGTCAAAGTTGACTCAGTCCCACAATATTTCAAATATGGAAGAGTTTTCGCAAGACCTGTAAAATAAGAAACGCCAATAAATTTTAAAATAAAAAGAAAAATTTTAATAAAATTCTAAACATAAAACGAATAGCGATACACGCTCACAAATTGTAAAAATAATTATATGATTTATAGACGATCGCGATAGTTGCATGATTTCTAAAATCCCTGGTAATTTATATAAGAAACAGTTATTGAAACTCACAATGCCAAATTTACATTTGCCGTTCGTATTCCCGTATAACCTTTCTCTGAACTTTAACTCTTTAGCAATAGAATTCAAATTTTGACGTTCCATTTTCTTCAAATGCATTTCATAGATGCAGTACCAAATGTTGTCGAGTGTTTCTCACATGATTCTCACGCTGTCCGTGATTTATCGACAGTGGTACTAAGTGTAGGCGTGAAAACTAGGCATCTAGTTAGTCCTAGGAATGCAGAATCTATTGTAATTGTTTAAGTTCCAATGTTTGTTTATGCGTTCTGAATTACAATGTTGTTAGCACTGCCAATCAAGTTACTAAGTTGTATGTTAATTTAACCTTTTAGTAATCAGCTTTTAACTGGATTGTGGCTACGAACAAACGGAACAGAGAAGATTTCATATTAACTATGCTCTTCAGTCTTTTTAGAGAGTTGTCTTGTTAGAGAAATTAGCAAAATAACAAAATATCTTTCAATTCAGTTTAGTTTGATTTAGGCTTTTCATCAACCCAGAAAAAAAAAGGAAGTCATTTCACCCGAAAGGCCCGAGTTAGGCCCGAGTCTTGATCTATACTTAAGTATTGATTGTCTCTTTCTCAAAATGACAAAGACGACTGCTACTCAAGTATAGATCAGACTCCGAGTCGCGTTCTGTAATTACGGACCTCAGTATGCGCCTTTAAGGCCCTTATTATAGGAGACTCAAGTCTTGATCTATACTTAAGTATTGATGGAATTTTTTTCTCACTATCAAAATGACAAAGACGACTGCTACTCAAGTATAGCTCAGAGTCTGAGTCGCGTTCTGTAAAGGACCAAGTCCCTTATTCTACATACAATGTAAAAAAAAGTACCAATTCCGGAACCACTCGAAAATTTCACACTAATGAGAGAATAGGAATTACGAAATAGTCGGAAAGCATTGTGTGAACATTGGCAGGCGATCGATAAGCATATTGGATGCGAGGCGCACCCACGCCGCTTGCATAGGTGATAATCGCTGCTAAAGAACGGTGCTTCGTTTAGAACAGCCAAGTTGAACTTCTTCTTATCGAGTAGGCATAGTCAAGTGTGTGGCGAACTTGGCTAACCCTGATTTATTTATTTATTTATTTTAAATCGACAACACCGGCTTAACGTAAGTTGAACTGATATCGGATGTCGTTTATTCAGACAATTAACTGTAATCCATTTATTTTAGATGTCAATTTATTTTTCGTTTGCCTTTGTATAGGAAGACAATATCCACGCTGGCCCAATGCGGGTTGGTGGACCGCTCGTCTTTCGAAAATTAATTTTCTTGGACGGGCGGGTTTCATCACGATGTTTTCCTTCACCGTTGAGCAAATGATAATTAGAAATCCGTACATAAATCCGAAAAGACGAATTTAGTGGTACAGGCCCGCACCAGGATTTGAACTCGCGACCTTCGGATTACAAGTCTGGCTCATTACCAACTGGGCTATTACCGCGCCATATAGGTTACTTGGGAAAAATTATTCAGTTTCATGGGTAGGTAGATTTACCCCCTAAAGTTACGGTAGATAATTTAAGGATACCCGGATTAGAATGTGAAGAAGTGGTATTTTAAAAGGATCTTGCAATATACGACAATTTCTCATACATGTAATCTTATTCCTAAAACCCAAATCCTTATATTCGTCACCGGAAAACAATTTTACTGTTGAAATAATTTATAAAATCACCAACTAAATAACGGATTTATTTGGTGATTTCATGTTTGCGGGCGATGGGAATTAGGTTGCCTCTTAAAAATAAAATCACCAACCTGGCTCCTTCATGCCACCTCTTCCATATAAACTCTCTCATCCACTCGCCTGTCAACTAAACCTCTGCAAACGCAGCACGCGCGTGGGCCCCGAATCATGTCAAGCAGCGAAACCACAACGAAACGCGTACGCATCAAGCATTAGGCAACGCGACGCTTAGCATTACCAAACGCGGCTTCAATCCACTTCCAATTGATAATGCGCTGTGAACAACTTGCCTAAGCGAAGATTTAACTGGCTTTCATGAAGACAAGACGAATTATTGCTCAGTCGGTGTTTTGCGTGGAAATGATAATGAGGAATATATGAGGTATTTAGGGCCCTACCACAAAAATACAAGACTAAATCTGAGTCAATGTTTAAGAATAGTTGAATGGACTGTAGGTCCACCTAAGTCCTGACGGAAGATCGGTGCTGTAGACCTTATTAACATCATAATACTGAATCAGCGCCTCTTCACTCCGGTTGCACTCGCTCTCCTGTTCACTGATTGTTAATGATTGTTTAATTGTGTCACTTTGACCTATTGTTTTGTGTTTATGTGTGAAATTGTTATTTCATGTAATTGGAGTAAATAAAGCTGTTATTTATCTATCTATTTATCCATCTCAATTAGTAAGTAGGTATCAACCTTTTTTCTTGAGTGCTGACCAAGAGCGTCGCCAGCCCTTGGCCTAGGGCGGGGCAAGTTATTATTAGGGAAAATGAATTAATAAATTTTATTCGAATTTTGACATGCGGAATTTATCAGCAATGTAAGTCAATTAGCACGACCTTAGGACTTTGGCTGCTTTGAGTTGGCAACTTTTTTTTCTGTCTAAGGGTGGGGGGGGCAGCTGCCCCTCCCTGCCCCCCTTCCCTTGGCAACGCCCTTGGTGCTAACAGTTTTGGCTTGTTTATCACCATGGGAAAAATGGAAAAAAATTGAGTGATTTTAAATTAGTTACAGAATGTGAACCAGCTTACTAAACTTTACAACTTCGTCTAAGGAATATAAAACGTAATATGAAAAAAAGTTTTACCTTTTCATACGAGTACAACTTCAGCAATCATCTGATTGCCCGCAGGTCTCATTTATTTTTTTCTTTAAACGTTCATATGGATTTTTGGACAAAATTTTTCAGTTTCATCGGGAAAATCACCCCTCCAAATTTTCGTTAAAACATAATTTTGATTTTAAAAAATAAAATAATTTCGTTCAAAACTAGGCAACCGCATAAAAATTCTCCTTCAAGGAAATGAGTCTTAAAAGTTGACCTATGGAAGGCCATGTACCTTCTAATAGTCGGATGGGCAACTACAACTCAATTAGAAGGTAATATTAATACTTCACGTGGTCAACTTAACAAGTTTACGCCAACGGTCAGCAGCTACGAAGCAACGGATGTGACTTTTGTGTTCTTGTTATCAGAGGATGACTGGTACTTTATTCCCGTGGGAATTTTGTAAAATTATTCCATAGTCCTTGCCTACGTTATAAAAGTAACCTTTGGGCCAAATGTATGTATGTATGTATGTAAATCCTTTATTGTACAATAAATATTCTTACAGGAGTAAAATATGGTACTTAAAGTTAGAATACATTTAAGGTACAAAGGCGGACTTATCCCACTAGGGGATCTCTTCCAGTCAACCTAAAGCTTTCTATGTGCAAGGGTTTGTGCTGGGCGTTGATGATTTAGTGAGTCAGGACCTGCAATTTTATATACATACTAGCTTTCTGCCCGCGGCTCCTGGGATACAATATAGCCTATGTCCTTTCCCAGTCTCTAATCTATCTCTGTACCAAATTTCATCAAAATCGGTTCAATAGTTTAGGCATGAAAGGTGGACAGACAGACAGACAGAGTTACTTTCGCATTTATAATATTAGTGTACCATATACATTTTTAGACTGACTACTACAAAAAAAATCTCTTTTCTATGCTCCAACTTTACAACTATCTAATATGATTAGCTGATCCATTTGAAGAAGGGAAATCCGACATTTCGTGTCACAGTAAAGTTTGGTATTAATTAAAAGTTAGCTGAATTCAGATATTAGATGAGTATGTATAGGTATTTTCAGTTTTTTAACAATTGGCACTACATTTTCTTGTCGAACTGTAGAAAACATCTCCAAAGCACAAAGCACCTGTTTTCGCGGGTTTCAAATTCATGACCAATATGACCATTGTCCAGACCAGTGAGACCGTTCATATTTTCAACCCCGACAGTCCCGACATTTATCACGCTTCTAACATAACGGCTAACTCTTAAACCAACTTTGATTTAATATACAGGGCTTTAGGTATCTCTCTTTCAACCTCTCGGGTGGTTAATCACTCGATGAAACTGAAAAACTTCCCCGCGGAACATACGAAAAAAAAAATTTGAGTTCTTATATAAAGTTCATCAGCATATAGCGCATTTTGTATGGGAGATCAAAACTTCTTTTTTCGTACTTACCTAAAGCCCTGTATAGTTATAAATAATAGGTCTTTACCTATGAAATTGCCGTTTTTCATACAATATTTTTGGATACCTGAATTTTCCATACTAACGTTTCTGGATTTTTCTCGGAAATGCGAAATCCAAATTTAGCAAAATAAATCTAAAGTAAATATGTATTAATTTGACTCAATATCTCCGTTATATGGCCCAAGGTTTCAAAACAAAAAACAATTTGAGTAATAGCTGTTCAATCAAATAAATTACGAATAAAATAAAGCTTGAAAAAAATTCGGCAATTTCATAGGTAAAGACCTATTATAAACCAGTCAATTAGGTCAGCTTTCATACAAAAACAAACTGCATTAAATACGGTCCATTCGTTAGAGCTATGATACCACAGACAGTAACAGATACACGCGTCAAACTTTTAACAGCCCTTTTTTTAACGGGAGTTAAAAATAAATTGAAAAGGGAATTTATTTCAAATATATTATTTACACGGAATATGTGTGATATGTATAGTTGGGTCCGATATTCATTTGTAGCCTATTAAAACTTTAACTTACAAAAAACATTAAATCTACTCTCAAAATGTCCCCTAAAAATTACCATATCAAAAAGCAGCCTTCGCAACTCGTTGTAAAGGCATCGATTCTAATGAAGCCCAGCGAACTTGACCTCCCGTGACCCCATTACGGTATTAAATCGTGGGCTTGGACACCGGCGGGTATAAACGCTATACTGCTGTAATTAATGCCGTCATACTTTGTAAATGATCCCGCATAGGTTAATGAGTTGATGATTTTTTTTCTTAAGGCGACTACAGCACCTAAATTACGATTTTATGATGCGTAGATAAGCATAACGCACTTCATTAAATCGAAGAAAAAAATACTACGGTAATATTCAGGACACAAACTAGGTAAATAGTTTGCTGAAAACATGATTCAGCACTTTTGGTTCGATAGAAAAAGCTCACAAAGTCACCTCTAAATACCAATATTGTGTATCTTTTAAGCTATAAAAACGATAGTAAAATGCACACAGGAACTTGAATTTGCTATCAAAATGTTCGTGATTGAACACTCTCGATAAGTAGTTAACGCATTTTTCGATTTAAGCCGTTACCTTTCCATAAATCTCATTTTTCTAACTTTCGAACATGTTTTTACGCACGCACGCTTTCATAGTCCGTAAACTTCGTGTATCGACACTGTTCGCACTGCCAACCCAGGCCTGTTGAGAGACGGAGATGGCACTATTCCTATGTGTGCTGCCTTTATCGGGTGCTTTAGTCGCCTTAATAGTTTGAAGAGACATAGAATGCAATACAATGCAGTATACTTTATTTGCTCAGTAAAGTATATTATAATGATGCACAAAGACTATGATGCATTTTTAGAGTAGTTTATGTGTGATTCTAATGATCATGAGGGAGAGTCTACGTTGCGTTTTTACCCCTGAAAAAAAGAGGGGTGTTATAAGTTTGACGTCTGTATCTGTATGTCTGTGTATCTGTATGTCTGTGTATCTGAGTGTCTGTATGTAGCATCGTAGCTCCTAAACGAATAGACCGATTTCGATGCGTTTTTTTGTTTGTTTAAAAGCTGACGTCATTGAGATGGTTCTAGCTGCTTTACCATAAAACATCAGAACACCATTAGACGTCTTGAAGTTACTTATGTCATTTTGTTGTTGTTTAATTATCCCTTTTGGGAAAGGCAAATGAATCTATGTCCATACAGCCATTTTTAGTTTTTAGTCGATCAAGAGACAGTGCCCCTACCGCTCTACCAAACTGGCCATCAATTAATTTATACCGCAAATCGAAAGTTGGTTGTTGTAAACTTTGTTTGTTAATTTTCTTTCTGTTTGTGTTTACATCTCATTCCGATACCTAAAATAAAGTATCTATCAGATCACTCCAAAGACGTTTTCCTAAGGGAGCTACCCGATGAAATCAGACCCCGCCCCTCAATACGTCACCATATGTGGAGTTACTTCGGAGCCACCCTTTCTGCTATTCGCGGATTTTTGCCATTTTTCCTTCGAGACGAAGTACTGCCTACTAAGGGTTGTACACGTATATGGATGACTTTATTATAGGTTGAATCATAGATAACATACACGCATGACGTATTTGCATGTAAGGGAATGAGCCACTTGACTTAAATAAATAAATAAAACGCCATACACTCAAAGGCCCACACTGAGGTTTTCCCTTGTGTCGTGGGTCCCTCGGAACACACATAAAGACAGACGCAAACACCCATGACCCGAGAACAAATATCTGCTTTTTACACAAATATTTGCCCCGACTGAGATTCGAACCCAGGACCCGTCGATCAAGAGTCAGCGCAGATTAAGACACGATAGCTCAGTTGGTTAGAGCACCAGGAGATCTAATCCAGCCGGGCTGTGATGATCGCAACGACATATTATGTCACGCGTTATCTCGTGGTCACGTGACTGTTTCGACCAATGAGATTACGAGAAAGCGTCACGTGACCACGAGATAACGCGTGAGATAATATGTCGTTGCGATCATCACAGCCCGGCTGGGGTAGGTTTAAGTTTCTAGCCATCGAACATTTTTCTTTTCCTAAAATAATTTGTGATACTAAGATGGTAGAGAAAATATATGGGTGACTTTAAATCAGTGAGCAAAACTTCAGCAAAACTACGTATAAAACTAAATAACTTTCTTTCAGGAACCCTTTTTTTACCAGTTGAGGGGCCCGGGCCTCAATTTGAAACAAGAAGGGGATTTAGGTCATAGTCCACGCTGGCCCAACCTATATTATGTGAAACTAATATTCCGCTCGGGACCTCGTTCCCGTGTGAATTCGGAAAAATTATGTAGCCTATGTTACTCAGGGATAATGTAGCATCCTAATGGTGAAAGAATTTTTGAAATCAGACCAGTAGTTTTTAAGTTTATTCGTTACATACAAAAATACAAACCTTTCCTCTTTATAATATTAGTGTAGTGTAGATTATATGTAAAAAAAAACTACTTTTCATCCTATCAGCTGATCTCTCAAGTTTATTATAGGTAATGATATGTATGGTAAACAAGAAAACACAAAACTGCACAAGTTTCCTCAAGGAATAGGTCAAAATATGAAAAAAAGTTAAGTCGAAATTTTTAAAGAATTTGACAATGGGTTCCTTGGGGAAAGTTGTTCAGTTTCATAGAGAGAGTTATTCTCTAAAGTTTCTCTAACTAATTAAAAGTCGACCCATATAAATAAGAAATTAGTTATTCCATCTATTAAAGTATAAGCCCCGAAGCTAGTATACACATCAACGCGGTCTAGGGATATTGCACGATTTTTCATACAAAAGAGGCCTGTTTGAGAAGCTATAAAAGCATACTCGAGATACATGGAGGGCTATAATTTTCAAACCAGCAAGTGCTAAACTTGAATTTTCAATTCTACTAAAAAAAAATTGTTTTACTTGAAATTTGTGAAAACGTGACGGAAACGAAAACGAAAATGCTCTTTTTGCTTGCTTTTTGTATGAAAATTGACAAATTTACGCAATTTTTTTTTCATTTTCGTCACGTTTTCACAAATTTAAAGTAAAACAAAATTTATTGACTAAAATTGAAAATTAAAGTTTAGCACTCACTCGTCTGAAAATTATAGCCCTGCATGTATGTGGAGTATGCTTTTATAGCTTCTCAAACAGACCTCTTTTGTATGAAAAATCGTGCAATATCCCTAGACCGTGTTGATGTGTGTATTTTAAAATTACAATTTTGACCTTAATACTTCGGAGTATAAAATAGCCTATAAAAATTCCAAACTATCTACATTACTTCAAAAAAGTAGCGACCAACTGTCTTTCAAATAATTAATTTTCTTAACAACTTTATCTTACCATTTTTGAATGTTAACCTCTTTTCATCGGCTTTAAAACAACGGCTATCCTATCCTTGACGCCATAAACGAAACCATAAAATACAGTTTATAGCAAATTTACTTGAACACATTAAATGTTAAACTTGTTAAGGAGATCATCGATTTCTTATTAATTATGTGAATGACGGTCGACTTAAAGGTTAAAAAATTACTTTTAAATTGATGATATTTCGTACTTTTAGAAATTCATAAAAAAGCGGATTTCTAACCACTTATGCTTCAATGTAGAAAAATTTCCCAGTCAGGGTAAATATTTGTGTAAAAAGCAAATGTTTGTTCTCGGGTTATAGGTGTTTGTGTCTGGCTTTATGTGTATTCCGAGGGACCCACTACACAAGGGAAAAGCTTAGTGTGGGCCTTTGAGGCTATGGCGTTTTTTTTTTTGGGATCTTTATGAATCGTCATAAAGATTCCTTGGGGAAAGTTATTCAGATTCATAAGGAGATTTGCACTTCCTAAGATTTTGCTTGCTAATTTAAAGTTACCCCATTAGCTATCTTGCATACTACGACACTTAAGACCATTTCCACACATTTGTAAAAAACTAAGTGAAAACTTTGCTGGGGTTCTCCCCATGAACAACTTAAAATTCTGAAAAAAATGAACTTCTCATACAAAGGCAAACCAGCTGACAACACAAGTTACATGGAGAGGCGAACATTATTTTTCATATTTTGAACTATGTTCCTCAGGGAAAGTTGTTCAGTCTCCTTCATATCCTAAATTTTCACTAAGTCATCCAATATTTATAAACCTACAAACATAGTTGTTGTTATAGCAGAATTTACGAAACAGAAATAAAGTAACTGATAGGTATGGCATTTACGACCGATCGTAAAAAAAACAAATTCCACGATAACCAATCTTACGAATTCTAACCCTAATAATAACACTTTCTTATGCCTACATCTTTTCTTTTATTCTTTCACTCATTATTAAACTCTATATTATACAGTATAAGGTACATAATGTCATGCTGATAATAAGACTTAAGACTTTTGTTCTTTGAGTAAGACATATGAGGATATGTGACGGCATATATGGATGAGCGGGGGTGCAGAGACGTTAAGAGGGGGGAAACGGGAAAAATCGCGATTTTTCCACATACTCGCTTACTATTGGTGAAGATATTCGGAAGAGAATATTGAGACATAGCTATATGCATAGAAAAGAGGCGTGGAAGGCACATTTTCAGTTGAGAAATGTTTATTTCAGAATATTATAGTTTTGAAAATGAGACAATTTTAAGTATTACCAACCCTCGCTCGTATAAATTAAAAATTTAAAAAACTTAGATTTGGGAATAAATTATTGTTTATTTGTACGATCCAACCAAAATATCTACCAAATCTTTTTTCTATTGTATTATCACTTTTCCGACCGGTAAAAAAACCTTTTATACTAAGCTGATCGCATAAATTAAATGGAACAGAGTTTTTCTACCTATCCTCTGTATTAATAAGTCTTAATGCAATTTGACCATATTCATTTACATTTGCTCGTTAGGGGCGTGGACCTGGAGACCTGTAATTCAGTAATACGCCTAGCACAGACTCCAGGCTCTCTCAATAAATTTAAGTTGATTATCAATCCTTTGGTTCACTTTCTTTACAGAGCGCAATGTCAAAATTAAATCTAGCATTTGGCCTTTTTATAATATAAATGCAATTTCCAGGCACGGATTTGTATTACCATTACCCTCTATATTCCTAATGTCACTATTGTCACTAGGAACATAGAAGGCAATGGTAATACAAATTAGCCGGGCCGTTACATTCCATTCGAATGACAAAAGGCCCATTGGAATCTTGTTACTCCAGGAACCAACCATCACTCACAAATTCCGAGAATTTAAAAATCTGAGTGGAGGTATATCTTTTAAAGATAAATTTTCCCCTTCTGAAAATTTTATTATTAACATAACATCTCCGTAAAATCTACACATAACCATAACAAGCACATCCATTTCAATATTAAAAAGCTTTTAAGAGCTATCGAAGTGATTTTATTTTCAAAATATTCGCATATTTTTCATAGACGAAGATGACATGTCACGGTGAGGCCCATTCTCATTTTGGCTTGGCTATTTTCCGTCTTATGAGTAGAGACGTAGGGTGTATTTTGGAGTGTTTGTAATAACAATTATCCTGCGATTCCATACGATTTCACCCAGTAATGATTCGCCTTGTAATGAGGGAGACGAGAGTAATATTCCGAAAGGAAATCTAAAGATTTCGTATTCCCTGGATGCGCTGCTCTTTAGATTTTCGGATTCAAATAAATAAACTTCATCATAAATAAACACATCAGAAATAAAAGTCCATCGAGAGTCTTAAACTAGATTCACTGTGAATATACAAAAAGGTGGCCTTATCGCTCTTAGCGATTTCTTCCAGCCAACCTTAAGAATGAAGTTGAGAGAGAAAATTTGTAGAATTATACAAATTTTCTTAAATTATAAAAATCAAGCGGCACTGAAACTTGAGATTTTTTGATGTACGGGCCTGTGGCCTGTACCATTGAAGTATTATGTACTATGGCCTGTACCACTAAATTCGTCTTTTCGGATTTATGTACGGATTTCTAATTATCACTTGCTTAACGGTGAAGGAAAACATCGTAATGAAACCCGGCCGCCTAAGAAAATTCATTTTCGAAAGACGAACGGTCCACCAACCCGCATTGGGCCAGCGTGGTGGACTATGGCCTAAATCCTCTTCGTGTTACGAAGGGAGGCCCGTACCCCTCGGTGGGGACGTATACGGGCTTGTAAAAAAAAAACGAGACAGGCATTGTTTGCCGAGAGACATTAAGAATATTTATAGAAGCATTGCTAACTATTTATTTTGTTTAATTTTTCAACTGCGATATCCCCTTTAACACCTGTATATCTTTGGTATATTGTTATCTCAACATTTCTCTAGAAACAATACGAAACATTGGTTTATAGCTTTCTTTATAGAACTAAATAAAGACATTAATATTTTATGACTTTATTGAAGCTTTATAGATATGCCTACGATTGTTCTTCGGCTTCTTTGATCTGTTATTGCACTTACCTATTTGGTAAGGGTATAAAAGGTGAAAATTATATTTCTAACAAAGCAATTTTACAGTCCTTCGTTCATTACAGAACAAACTGCTGATAAATTAGATATAAATAGCCACAATAATTTCAATTTTTAATGATGATCTTGATTCCTACCACTTCATGTGGCCGAACTTACACAAGATCGCGAACAACAGAAAAGAATAGAATTAAAAAATCTTTATTTTATAGGGCATTTGGGATGCCACTTAAAACAAGTCAAGATTACATGAAATACATATAAACATACATTAAAGGATTTAAATACATACATGAGCATTCGTTCTATTGGCCCTACTGACTCTACGCCTATTCGCAAAGGTGCAACGGAAGGATGTAATGTTTGTGTTTTTGTTTTTTTGTAATTTTGTAATTTTGTGGTAGTTTTAGGAAATCCTGTGTTAATTAGCGCCTTATGGAACGCTCATGCCAAATCTCAAAATTCAAGTTTCAAGTAGTTTTTGCTGTGCGTTGACGTGTCATTCAGCTTCTTCTTTTATAGGTACGAATATGAAACTTCATCGAACATAAAAATGTACTTGCTGCATTTCATAACCACGTAATACAAGATTGATTATGAGCATCATAAACATTAAATTAACGCACACGTTTAATAACCCTTGACTTTCCGCAAACAGTTCCACTTAAGCCTATTAATTAGGCAAATCAACGATAATCACCAAATAGCGAATAAAAACGCACATAAAAACTATCTAATGACCGGGAAATCGTATTTTATATGCAAATAATATCGGGAATCATGATTGATATCGTGTTTATGTACTACCGGGCACTCTTATGCATGCTTTCTTTTGAACCTTATGTCCTTGGAATAAGAGTGGAAAACGAGTGAAGGAAGTTAATTCTCTATGCATAAAACTCGTAACAGCTTAGCTAGTTCAAATTTATCGCAGTATGTAGAAATCACATTATATGTACTATTAAGATAGATAGATAATATTTAAATAAGTTTCTTAGAAAGCTTCCATTTGTAAAGGGAGTAGAGAAGAAAAATATGCAGCAAAACCCTCGCATCTCTCTTACAAAGTTTACTGTACACCTGAGAAGAGTAGGTAGCTGACACATTGTTAGTTTTTCTTTCACTTTCAGTCCAGCGTGGAAGGGAGTGAAAGGAAAACCCAATAATAATATTGCGAAAATTAAGGATGTGAATCAACCCACGAAACTTAGTAACTTTCCCAAAGTAACGTAGGACGAAATAAATTTTTCGCCTCTCTATTCAATTGGTGCGATTGGCTGATTTGTCTTGAAATTTGAAATAGGCCCTTGCTGAACAAGAATCTTCCCGATTTCAGTCATATTTAACACGAGCAATGTCTAAAAAACAAACTTACGGCTAATTCTGATTTTAATATATGTTGTTAGGACTACTACAAGTATCGTATATCTAAATTTGCAGCTTCGAAAGACCTGTGCCTATTTCTCGAGATTTCAGTTAAATTACTCGGGAAATCGCAAAACTTTCGCACTTTTTTAGTTGAAAACATTGCGTGAAACGAAAAATATTGTTCGTTGAGATCATCCAAAGTTATGTTTTAATCGCAGTTTTTTTTAAGAAACTAAAAGAGATAGATAATACACAAAGACTCTCTTAGAGAACGCGACTGAGACTCTGATTTATGCTTGAGTAGCAGTCGTCTTTGTCGTTTTGATAGTGAGAGAAAGAGACAATCAATACTTAAGGCGACTACAGCACCCGATAAAGGCAGCACACATAGGAATAGTGCCATCTCCGTCTCTCAACAGGCCTGGGCCGGCAGTGCGAACAGTGTCGATACACGAAGTTTACGGACTATGAAAGCGTGTGTGCGTAAAAACATGTTCGAAAATTAGAAAAATTAGATTTATGGAAAGGTCTTAAATCGAAAAATGCGTTAACTACTTATCGAGAGTGTCAATCACGTACATTTTGATAGCAAATTCAAGTTCCTGTGTGCATTTTACTATCGTTTTTACAGCTTAAAAGATACACAATATTGGTATTTAGAGGTGACTTTGTGAGCTTTTTCTATTGAACCAAAAGTGCTGAATCATGTTTTCAGCAAACTACTTATCTAGATTATGTCCTCAATATTACCGTAGTATTTTTTTCTTCGATTTAATGCAGTGCGTCATGCTTATCTACGCATCATGAAATCGTAATTTAGGTGCTGTAGTCGCCTTAAGTATAGATCATGACTTAAGTCTCCTTCTGCAGGTAATACGGACCTAAAAGGGCTAATGTTTTCTTAAATATTAGAATACTCTACAATCAAGATCGTATTAAAACGGAACTTCTAGCACATCCAGCATTCATAGCTCTCTGGAAAGGAAAACACTTCTACTTCCGGTGTTTGTTTACAGCCGTTATTACTTCCATACGTCAAACGATGTTTTTATTATAAAAAAATATTTTTCACGAATTGCTTGTTTATCGTAGTTATGTGGCGAACTTGATTAACCTTGCTGTCAGAGTTTTCAAACCGTCCAATGGCCTCTGACTTGGATTAACGACTGTGGTCGATAGACAACAGCCCGGACTGATGGATCAACGTACCCTCTGAAGCAAGGAAACAATGTGGTAAATTGTTACTTAGCTCACCCATCATTTTCCCTTCTTTTTCTTATCGTGTAGGTATAGTCAAGATGTGGCGAACTTGGCTAACCCTGCTGTCAGAGTTTTCAAACCGCACAATGGCCCCTGACTTGGTTTTAACGATTGTAGTCAATCGAAAACAGCCGGAACCGACAGTTTAACGTACCCTCCGAGGCACGGTCGTGATGAATAGCCACTTTGGTCACCCATCAGGTTCCCTGCCTCTGTGTACGTTGCTTAACCTCACTGATCGGTTGAAATCAGCGAGCGCCACTGGGCTACGAGCGCCACTTTTAACAAATAATTAATATAATAGAATAGAATAGAAAAATCTTTATTTTATAGGACATTCAGGATGTCACTTAAAACAAGTCAAGATTACAATGAAATACATACAACCATACATTAAATGATTTAAATACATACATACGCATTCGTTCTTTTGACCCTACTGACTCTACGCCTATTCGCAAAGGTGCAGTCTTCCTCAGAGAAGAACAGGCAAGAAACCCTGAGGTCGCTCTTTTAAATCGCATTACAAATTTTCTTATTTACTCATTTTAACTAAATCTGAAATAACTCTAGAGCCATTCCCATGGCTGCCTGTCTGATAGATAATCAGAAATTTTGTAATAGCCCTTTTTTCAAAGTTTTTGTTTAATCACTGTCTTAAATTTATCCAAAGGTAAATTTTGAATGCACATGGGAATCTTATTATAGAAACATATACATTGACCCATAAAAGAGTTCGTGACCTTGTGGAGACGACTATCTAGTACTCCAGTTTATGCTTGGTCCTAGTATTTACATTGTAATTACTCATGGTAATGTATTAGTGCCCGATCTTACACACATTATGTGAAAGTTTATATTTGTTACTCAATCACGCCAGAACGGCTGAACAGATACGGATAAAATTTAGCACACAGATACATTATAGTCTGGAATAGCACATAGGCTACATTATTTCCCCAAATTCCCACAGAAACGAAGTATTTCTGTGGAAGTATAGATAGTACCTCTACAATAAAAAAAACAATGACTCATTTCACTCCACAATACTTTAACCAAAAGTGTTAGCAAGACCAGTTCTATTAATGTCAAGTCGACTATGTAGTTTCATTTATTAATATTTTTGACACTTAGATAAGTTTACCGTGGGTGTGACAAGGGCTTTGCCCGCGGCTGAATAGTACACTAGTTAGGAACAGAAGCTACGGTACTCGATCAATGAATACCTAATATTAGTGTAAATAAAACGGGCAAGTGCGAGTCGGACTCGCGCACGAAGGGTTCCGTACCCTTACCTATAAAACCGGCCAAGTGCGAGTCGGACTTTATAAAAACCGTTATCTCTATAAAAGCGGCAAAAAAATCACGTTTGTTGTATGGGAGCCCCCTTAAATATTTAATTTATTCTACTTTCCAGTATTTTTTGTTATAGCAGAAACCAAAATACATCATCTGTGAAAATTTCAACTGTCTAACTATCATATTTCATGAGATGTGGCCTCGGACAAACTTATCTATAAAAACGAGCAAAAAAATCACGTTTTTCGTATGGGAGCCCCCTTAAATATTTATTTTATTCTAGTTTTTAGTATTTTTTGTTATAGGACTAATATAAATAAATCATCTGTTAAAATTTCAACTGTCTAACTATCACGGTTCATGAGATACAGCCTCGGACAGACTTTCTATAAAAACGAGCAAAAGAATCACGTTTTTTGTATGGGAGCCCCCTTAAATATTCATTTTATTCTGGTTTTTAGTACTTGTTGTTATAGGACTTATAGAAATACATCATCTGCGAAAATTTCAACTTTCTAACTATCACGGTTCTTGAGATACAGCCTGGTGACAGACGGACGGACGGACGGACGGACAGCGGAGCCTTAGTAATAGGGTCCCATTTTTTCCCTTTGGATACGGAACCCTAAAAAAGCGACACTGCCCTCCCCGCGCCGTTACCACCTCCCCCTCGGTTGTCCGAAGTCGTAACGAAAGCAAGGGGTGAACGATTTCGTCATTCGAGTCTTCTATTTTCAAATGGAAAGCGTTCAATTTATTCAAAAATGGAATAGTTCAAATGGTTTTGAAATTAGAATATTATACTCAAAGAAAGATTCTGCCAAAGTACGTTAGTGTGTATGCACGTGCCAACACTGGTACGTGTCTGTCCGTCGCTTGATCTGGCATTTTTGGAGTGTCGCGGACTTGACTCGGCGTCGACAGCCTCCATCTCATTACCAACGACATTAGACAAGCAGCAGCTCACAAAGGAGGTTACATTTTTCATAAAATACTTGTCAAAATGCCTCCCACATCTCGGATTCTCGGCCTGGGGCCACGCCGTAACGAGTGCCCGTGTATGAAACCCTCGACACGACAGCACTTCACTCCACAATGCTCTCTCCCACTCTAACACAAAAGGCAAGAACAAGACGCAAACAAATTCTACTCTCCATCATATTTTTCCCTTTACCACCCTCACAATCTCAAGCGTTCTTTTACATAAAAGAGGTTCTCGAGAAAATAATAACGCGACTGCTCAAAGGGCACCCAACTTTCGCTATTTCCAGCTTTGATTTTCGACTTCGCAAGAAATTTTCGAGACCACAAAGGAAATTTTCCGGCGATATTAAGCAAGGATTTAATTTCCAAGTTAATACATTTTCTACCTGGTCCAATAATTGTTTGCTTGTAAAAGATTTTATGGGCGATAAAACGGTTTTGGAGAGTTCGCTCTCCGCGGCTGTTAAAAGCAAATTGGTTGGAGTGCACAGTTTACAAATTACTGGTTTACATGCTAACCTATTTGTACCTATTTAAATACAATTTCTAAAACCCGCCCACGGTCGTTCGAAATAAAATTACGTCAACTTTTGTCGTGGTGATTTAGAATTCATGTTTTCGTAAGCACTTTACCGATCACTTTAGCAGAAATAAATTATGGACGACAGAAATAGAAATGAATCGAGTTGTTCCGTTTTTAAATAAAGATGTTTCAGCGTTTGAATTTTAACTAGAAACGTTTCACTTGGTACGGAACAAAGTTTTTACTACGGGAGAAGATTTTTGAGCAGTTGTTGGAGCGGAACGCAACTCCAATCAACATTACCTGGAAAGTTGTAATGTTCATTCGGTGTGCGACGCGACATATCTCTCATAACTCAAACGCAAAAACATTTTCTGTGCGAGTTTTTCTTCAAACGAGAGATTTTATGAGGACAAATGACAAAAATACTCAACGTTTCATTGTGAAACTTGGGAACGGCGACGAGCATTTTTTGAGCGCCCTCAGTACTTCCCTATACATGTGTACAAAAGGGCGAAGTTATTTGCCTTCGCTTCTCTTCCGTCCATTTACCCCGCCCTCGCTTCACCCCCGCGCTTCCGGTTCCCATATTCCGCCTACCACCCGTCGCGACACATCTGCAAACGATTTCTTTCTCTAGCACTTCGGAATAGGATTGTAATTCGAGTAGCGGTAAAGTCACAATTTTTCTTCCACCTCGGATGGCAACGTGACATTTTTCGCAAAGGAAAGAATTGGAACCTAGAAGTGAGGGGGGGAAATAACAGTTTGGAACAGATTGGGTCCGTGTTATAAGTCCGTTGGGTAGTGAGGTGTTATGCGGGGGGGAGAGGGGTGCTCCGGCCATGGACCGTACGAAAAACATATTTTTCAGATAACGACAATGAGAAAGGAAAATATTCAGATGAAAATTCTCCGATACGCGGCGGGTGCTCCCGCGTGGAAGTTATTAAGGGGCGGCGTGTGCTACTTAACGATATTTTTCGACATACTTTACTTTTATTGCTGACTCACGCCATCGGATCCCCGGTCGTCGTATATCAAAAAGAATCCTGACTTCACTCTAGACTTTTTCTCCATTTACTAGGATCCATTGGTAGTACGTGCCTAAAAACTGTCTGCGAAGTGAAGTTTCCGAGCGAATTGTTCTTTTGAGCAATCTGTGCGTTTCTTTGTAAATCTCCGGTCAGAAAAGCCTTCACAGAAACAAAAGTCTTTGACGAATTACCGGAATAATATTCTGGAGTTATTACTCGAACAATGTCCCAGTGGGGTATTAAGTAATGCGATATTAGCATCCCTCGATTAGAAAGAGATAGAGATATGGATTATTCAGTTAATTGGAGAGGGACGGAGTGTGAGAGGGTGATCTTGTCTAAAGGACGTTGGCCTCTGGGGCACGCGACCGTTGATTCGAACTCCTTTTTAATTCTTTTTTATTAATTATACTGCTAGCAACTGGTCTTGATACTTGCTCAATTGAAGACACTTATAAAATACGTCCCCTTTACGTATGTCATGCGTAAAATGGACTATCGTCTAAAAGCCACATTAATAGGCTTGTAAACAGTAAACGCTATAGTTGAAATACACTGGGCGTCAAAAATAAGTAGTACAGTTTTAAAATTGCGATTTCTCCCAAACTATAAAACTTAGACCTTTGAAACAAAAAAGGTTAAAAAGAAAATTTAATCTTATTCAATAAAAACTTCATGCATTATAAGAACTTATAATGCTTGACTTTAAAAAAAACGAATAAATAAAAACACTTTTTTTAAACTGTTGAAAGGTGTTGTCTTACTTAGGATTTTTGTGTTTGACACATTCGCTGCTGATAAAGCAATTGTAATTGAAAAGCATAGGTATCTTCAGAGAGTAAATTTGACTAATCATGCCTCTTTCACCAGAAGAATGTGCAAGAATCTTAGCTTTTCTCGAAGTGGGCATCAGTATGCGTCGTACTGCAAGGAGGGTGGGTGTAACTTTAAGAACGGTTCAGCGAGTAAAGCAAAGGTACGAAGAGACTGGAAACCATCTAAGGAGACGAGGTAATGGCAGACCCAGGTGCACAAGTACCCGAGAAGATCGCTTTATTGTTTCCACTGTGTTAAGAAATCGACACCTTAATGCAGTTGAGGTTCAGCAACAGCTTCTTCGGACCCGAACAGACTACATCAGTGAGAGTACAGTGAGAAGAAGACTTGCTGAAGCTAACCTGAAGCCTCTAAGACCAGCAAATGGCCCCAAACTTGAGACAGAGCATCGCGTAGCAAGACTACGCTACGCCCGTCAACACGTACAATGGGGCGAAGAAGAATGGGCTAGAGTTTTATTCACAGATGAGTCTCGATTCTCTTTATACACTTCAGATGGACGGCGGAGAGTCTACAGACGACCCGGTGAGCGATACATTCAAGCTTGTATCTCGGAAAGAGTCCAATATGGCGGGGGCTCTGTACACGTATGGGCTGGTATCTCTTCAGAGAGTCGCACAGAGCTTGTGGTAATAGAAAATGGGACTTTGACTGGTGAAAGATATGCCTCGGAGATCCTCAACGAGTATGCAGGGCCATATTTAATAAATATGGGTGATGGAGCCATCCTAATGCATGATAACGCCCGGCCACACACTGCTCACCACGTACAAGAGTACATTCAGGAGGTTGGCATCAACTTGATGGCTTGGCCATCGAGAAGCCCAGATCTCAACCCGATTGAACACGCCTGGGATGAGCTTGGGAGGCTAGTCAGAAGGCGCAGTCCACCTCCTGCCACACTCAGGGCTCTAAAACATGCGCTGATAGAAGAATGGGAAAATATTCCCCAACACCGCCTCCGAAACTTAGTGTTCAGCATGCCAAACCGGATCCAAGCTGTAATTAGAGCCCGAGGCGGCAACACAAGTTATTAAATTGTGAAAAAGTTCCAAAACGTGAAAATTAACTGGTTGACATATCGTTAAAAATTGATACTTTTTAGTATTTATCTTAATTTTAAGTTTGAAACTTTATTCATGCCAAATAAAATATAACTTTAATAAACTTCGTTAAGTTTACTATAAACTGCTTTTTATTTCATAAGTGTAACTACTATAGTTTAGGAGTAATTGCAATTTGAAAAGTGTACTACTTATTTTTGACGCCCAGTGTATTTTGATATTGCTTTGATTGGGAAATTGACTGCTTCAAAAGTTTGTACAAATTATTAACGAGATCGAAGATACAAAGCGAAGCAACAAAGACTTCCTGCTAACTTTTTTCCTCCTCGGCCAGTTGGTGTCATCGTCCTCTCAACTAAATCGGTAATATCGAATAACAAATTAATAATATTAATATTAAACAATTCGTGAGCCTTTATAAAAAAGAAATATTTGTACTTTCGTATGTTTGTAACGAATAAACTCAATAAATACTGGAACGATTCACGAGTACATTATGCTTCGTTATCCCTGAGTAACATATCTACATAATTTTCCTTAATTATCCCTATTATTCCTACTAATAATATAAATGCGAAAGTAACTCTGTCTATCTGTCTGTTACGCTTTCACGCCTGAACTACTTAACCGATTTTGATGAAATTTGTTACGGAGATAGATTAGACCTTAGGAAAGGGCATAGGCTACATTTTATCCCACAGTTGGGCACGATATAACATGTAGTCCACGCAGGCGGAAAACTAGTTTGTAAATTATAAAAACCGCGCTAATATCCTCCTTCAAGTATCAAAACGTTGCGACTGGACCGCAAATCTTAAACGCCCCAGCTTCCTCTGTCTCATTAAAGACCTTTTTTATCAACTACGCGTCGCCGCCGGTTCCATTCCACCTAATGGCCAGCTTCTTTAAACTTGGCAATGAGGGGAGCTTCGCCAAAATTGGGTCAGTCTTTGACTTAATTTTTTTCACCAAGGTCGCGATAATCAATACGAGGGGTCGTTTGCGCCTTTGAGTAATTAGATTTTTGGAGCATCGATTTTGGGGTAGGTCGGGGAAATTGGTTCTTTGATTTGTTTGTTTTGCGGTCGTGACCGCGCGTCTGTAAATAGAGTTGGCGTGACTGAAATTTTAGAAATGCGAGTTGATTTAAATAATGAGTAACGTACACAGTTGTTAAGAAATGTTGAATAATTTGAAGGTGTTAACATTTATTTTGCGGTTTTTAGGATTCCGTGGTAAACTACGAATCCTTATAGTTTCGCCGTGTCCGTCTGTCTTAGACCCATATACATACATACGCTTACGCCTGTAATCCCTAACGGGGTAGGCAGAGCATCAGTGGCTAGCGAAACTTGATGCCACGTTTAACACAAATTGTGAGGGTTGACAAATGGAACATGTTGTAGAATGGTGAGAGGTTTTCCTCGCGTTCCACTAATTGACTTTTACTGTATAAGTACCTGGGAAGAGTACCTGGCACACTGTAAGTTTTTCTTTTGGGAGTGAAAGCGTGGAAATTAAGTTTTTCAACTACGGAACACTGCACGTGACCCGACACGCTCTTGGCCGGTTTTTATTATAAATAATTATGTCCTTTAGTATTTGTATTCCTACCTTATCGTGTAATTAAAGTATAGTACAGACAGCAGCACGTCAGGTTACCATTTGCACTACGAAAGCCGGCGCTATTAAAATAAATAAAATAAATAAACGCTACACACTCAAAGGCCCACACTAAGGTTTTCCCTTGTGTCGTGGGTCCCTTGGAACACACATAAAGACAAACACAAACACCCATGAGAACAAACATCTGCTTTTTACACAAATGTTTGCCCCGACTGGGGATCGAACCCAGGACCCGCCGATCAAGAGGCAGCGTCACTACCATTCGACCAAACCGGCCGGCCGTCGTATTAAAAGTGAGATAAGGGCGACGTCGAGGTCAACATGTATAGCCTGTTGTGCTGCCGTGTGTACAATCATAATGAATTCTGCGACGAACTTTTTCACCACAAACTGGTTTATCACTTCGTTTTAGATAGTCAATCAACAATCGACAATAGACTGAAAAAAAAACTAATAACTGTATTGGTTCAGTTTATTAATTAATCGCTTTTCGCCCGGGACTTCGTTCCGAGGAAATACATGAAAATGTGTACCCTATATATCACCCGCCGATAAGAGAGCTTTATATTGGTGAAATAGGTAATTTTGGAAATCAGTTCTTTTGAGTATTCGTTACAAACTTACAAAAGTACAAATCATTCCTCTTCATATATATTAGTGTTGATAATTTTAATTAATGAACCACGTAACGTAAGCAGATTTTCAAAAACCGAAGCCTGAAATGTTTGCATTAATTAAACTGCGGGATATTTAATCTGTCGTGTATTTTGGGATCGAAATCTACGTGAAATATGTAATACTAGCTTCCCGCGCGGGACTTCGTTCCCGTGGGAATTCGGGAAAATCATGTACCCTATGTCCATCCCGGATAATGTAGGATTCTAATGGTGAAAGATTTTTTTCAAATCGGTCCAGTAGTTTCGGAGCCTATTCAAATGCAAACAAACAAACAACCAATCAAATCTTTCCTCTTTATAATAATACTAGCATTCTGCCCGGGACTTCGTTTCCGTGGGAATTCGAGAAAATTATGTAGACTATGGCCATCGGGGATAATGTAGCTTTCTAATGGTGAAAGAATTTTTCAAATCGGTCCAGTAGTTTCGGAGCCTATTCAATGCAAACAAACAAACAAACAATTAAATCTTTCCTATTTATAATAATATATACAGGGCTTTAGGTACGAAAAA
Source organism: Aproaerema taeniolella (assembly GCA_949987775.1). Classification (NCBI taxonomy): domain Eukaryota; kingdom Metazoa; phylum Arthropoda; class Insecta; order Lepidoptera; family Gelechiidae; genus Aproaerema; species Aproaerema taeniolella. Next base: position 14,807,199 of record OX465258.1, on the reverse strand, counting down.
AAATACGAAAAAAAATTTTGAGTTCCCATACAAACTTCATCAGCATACAGCACATTTTGTATGGGAGATCAAATATTTTTTTTTCGTATTTTGACCTATGTTCCTTTGGGAAGTTGTTCAGTTTCATGGACTGATTAACAACCCGAGAGGTTGAAAGAGAGATACCTAAAGCCCTGTATATATATAATAATATTGTTGGTGTTGGTGTCACATATGCTAAGTTAAATTGTCTATTGAACGGGCTTCTATGTGCTGCATGGCTTCGGCCCCACGCATACGGAAAGGACAGCTACATTTTATCCCACAGTTGGGCACGATATAACCTGTAGTTCACGCGGGCAGAGCCGCGGGCGGAAAGCTAGTATTAAACATAGTAAGGAAGTAAGGATTACACAAACAACAGCAAAATACAGAAAATTATAAATTACTAGCAGTTGTCCGCCCGCGACTTCGTTCCCGGTGGATTTCCTTTTTTTTGAGAATCTATACCAGGGGTGGCCAACCGGTCGATCGCGACTGTTAGTCCAGTCGATCGTGGCAAGGCAAAAAAATAAAAAAACATTTCACATTTAAGTTTTTTCTCTTAAATATAATAAAAAAATACTACATTATTGTGTATTGAACTATGCTGTTTCATTTAAGATTTCAAGAAGGATGTAATTAGTAGATTGCACAGGGTTTCGTTAGTAAACAGGAGATCTTGGGTATAATCAAGTTGGCCACCCCTGATCTATACCATCCTCAAATCCACTTGAACACACACAATTTTTTTATTAAAATTAGTCCAGCCGTTTAGGAGGAGTTCACTGTCAACACACGTACAGAAGAATTATATATATATAAGTATATAAAGATAACCATAAACACCTCCTCAACTATAAATTACATTTCCAGTAAATGCTTAACTACCTTCCGAGAAGAGGTAAGTTAATCTAGTTTAAATGTGTGGAATCTAAGCGCTGCCATCCATCAAGGCATTCTTAGTCTAGAATCTAGATATAGATGCCCTAGGGCTAGGCGGCTAGCAGTCATACCTTAATAGCTATAATTTAATGTAACTACAATGATATCATATGATTTACTGCTTAGTCGAATGACGAAGTTGGCGTGTTAAGTCAGCATGTTTTTCTGTTTAAGTACGGTTGGCAGAAAATAGGGATGTTAACAGTGTTTGATTTTATGAATTATTGTATGTGAAACAAAAAATAATGCTAGAAATATATTAATATCCGAAAAGTCATTAAAATTGGTTTATAAATGAACAAGTTATTAGCATTCATAATTATCGTAAGGACTAGCTATCTCGCTTTTCAAATGGCGGTGACGTCACGTGCCAGTAAGTGCATCTCTTTTTCTTTCTTTTACAGGTTCCCCCTCTATTGAAATTTAATAGCTTGTAACTTTTTTATTTCTCAATAGTTTCCAAAATTTTTTTCGGATTTGGGTTTTGGATTCAGTTCCTTTAAGATAAACAATAAAAAAAAATTGTCAACATCCCCTATTATCTTTGCCTTTACTTCTCAAGTCAAGTCAAAATTATTTAATTAGATTAGATTAGATTAGATAATTTTATTTCATGACAAAGCATACAATGTCAAATTAAATTAATTAGTCAGTTCAGCTTAAGTTATGATCGTCACAAAAAAACAATAATAATAATAAAACGTATTTAAAATAAAATAAATTAAATTAAATGTCAACAGTAAATGATAAAGCATATAAATTGTATACATAAGTACACTACCTCAATTACTAATTAAAATTAAACAATTTTATAAGCGATATAAACATGCATTTAATTTCATAGAACAGCCTGGATGTTGACTTTCAATTTAATTCTTTGTCAAATGGAATCCAGTGTGTTGTAATTTTGCCAACGTCTGAGTATTTTAGTCAAAATTTATATAGAAAGACGTTGTCGCGAATATCAAGTAAAGAAACCCTTTACGGGTTGTAGTACGTCAGAGCCTCGTCCGTTGATCAGCAGCGTAGACTGCTACCAGGTGAGGGTGACGATTTTGGAGCACTAAGATGTATGACCCCAGACCCCACACACCCTTTAGTTCTTTTTACTCTACGCCTTTAAGGCGACTACAGCACCCGATAAAGGCAGCACACATAGGAATAGTGCCATCTCCGTCTCTCAACAGGCCTGGGCCGGCAGTGCGAACGTGTCGATTACACGAAGTTTACGGACTATGAAAGCGTGCGTGCGTAAAAACATGTTCGAAAGTTAGAAAAATGAGATCTATGGAAAGGTAACGGCTTAAATCGAAAAATGCGTTAACTACTTATCGAGAGTGTTCTATCACGAACATTTTGATAGCAAATTCAAGTTCCTGTGTGCATTTGACTATCGTTTTTACAGCTTACAAGATACACAATATTGGGTATTTAGAGGTGACTTTGTGAGCTTTTTCTATTGAACTGAAAGTGCTGAATCATGTTTTCAGCAAACTACTTATCTAGTTTATGTCCTGAATATTACCGTAGTATTTTTTTTTTCTTCGATTTAATGCAGTGGGTCATGCTTATCTACGCATCATTAAATCGTAATTTAGGTGCTGTAGTGGCGTAGAGTTAAAAGAACTAGAGTGTATCAAATGCTATGTTTTCACGTGAACCCAGTAAGTGATTTAAATGTAATAAAGAAAACAAAATGTCCTCTTATCTCATACATATAAAAAAAACTAGCTTTCCGCCCGCGGCTCCGCTCGCGTGGACTAAAGGTTACCTATATCGTGCCCAACTGTGGGATAAAATGTAGCCTATATCCTTTCCTAGACTCTAATCCATCTCTATACCGAATTTCATTAAAATCAGTTCAGTAGTTTAGGCGTGAAAGAAGGACAGACAGACAGACATTTATAATATTAGTATGGAAGGTTTCACTATGTACTTGAAGAAATAAGTTAAATGTATTTTAAACAAGACTTGATAACGAGATGTTAATCTAACCTTAGTTAAAAAGGACTTAGTGGTTAACGAGAGGCGCTAAGTGTTTGTTTAAAGTATACTTACAAGACGTCGAGATGTCATAACTGACGGTTAGACCTGGTACAGTCGAGAACACGTCAGGCTTGACACTTTTCGCCTTTTTTTTGTTCTTATTTCTTAGTCATAAGAAGGAAAATTGAACTGACATCGTCCAGTGTGAATTGTTCAGTACCTAAGTTTTAATTTCATAATAAAAACAATCTTTCTATTTAAACACCCAAAATTACATTCGATACATTTCATTTTACAAGGTGTTTAAAAAACAAAAAAAAAACTAATATTCAAAAGTTAAATAGTTGCAACTCTACAGGGTGTAACAGAAAGGCGTAGTCATAGTTCAGGATAGTGACCAGCCAATAAAACTGGACAACTTTCCCGAAGGAACCTAATTGAAATTTTTAAAAAAATAGGCCTTTCATACTATAAACCTATCAGCTGATCGCACAAGTTGTATGGAGAGGCGAATTTTTTTTTTGAGATTTTAAATAAGTTCCTTGGGGAAAGTTGTTCAGTTTTATGGGCTTGTCACCATCCTGAAAATATGACTACACCTTTCTGTTACACCCTGCACTGAAAAAAAGAAATAGCTGAACCGGTTTCGCTAATTACAAATTTCTTTAGTAGATACCAAACTTTTGTTCTAATTAGCAGAACTAATATAACTGCATGTCCCAAACTAGGTGAGCTAATCAGTTCTTATTTATCAGTAGTCAAAATTTTAGCTAATAATTATTAAAACAAACTAATCAAACTCGTTTAGTTGCAAGAACAAATTGTTCTATAGCTGGTAACTAAACACATGGGCTTGTATTCCATACAATGTTTATTAAAACATTGTCAAGTATTTATTTATAAATACCGCAATGAAATTTATCAATTTTAAATTCATCAATTTATTTATTTGTAGCATTCTTTTCTTACCAAATATTAAATGAATATTTAACTGATACTTGCTAAATGGATTGGATGAAGTGTACAATCAAAATTTGAGTCGTATCACAAAACAGTTTAGCAATTTGTTGTTAAAATATTGTTAGTTAAACAAAACGAATTTGTTTATTGATAATCAACCGTCTCCTCCGCGCTAATGTCATGTTGAAACTTGTCTGTTTCCTCGTGGCTGGTGGCGTATCATTTCATTTGTTAATTTCACTTGTGCATCATTGTTTTCTAAAGGAGAAAAAACAGATTTTACATGTATCTACCTACCTATGTAAAAAAACTTTGTGAACTATATGGTGGAAATAGTGCAGTGGAGAACAACGAGACTCCCGTTGATCCTATGAGTGACTAGCTACATGCGGTCGTAGGGTCTTGAAATGTATATTAATTTATTCAAAGGTATGTGAATGTTTCATTTTTCTTTAGATAACAAGGTTGGTGTTAGTTTAATCTGGGGTCGAGCACTTATCAAACGTTTACGCGGTGAGAGTAGGTAGGTATCGCAGAGGGCTGCTGATTCGGGTGTCGCGAAGGCGGCAGGGTAGCCCCGTCGCTCCGCCCGGGCTGCCTATGGAACTTAATTGTTTTTAAGTCATTTTAAATGAAAATATATAAATATACAAGGCATTTAGGTCTTATAATAAGCGGGGGGGCAGAAAAACTTAAAAAACTTCGAAGGGTTGTGGTGTTAAGGATGACCCCGCTTTTTCGCCGGAATAGGATAGAGGACCGTTCTAGGAACAATGTTCGGATGGGCTTCTTTTTGATTGGGCTCCAACAGCCCCCCTATTGGGTTGGGGCCCGATCAAAGAGTGATCCATACACGAAGGCCCGGGAGCACGAAGTGATGTATGGGACGGTAGATCAGCATTGCAAACTGCGTCGATAAAACCGGGGGGCCTAGTCTCCAGAAGAGGGGGGCCCTAGGCCTACCTATTGGGGCCCAATCAAAAAGTGGTCCATTTAAACGTTGTGCCTTGAGGAGTCCTCTATCCATTTCCTGCGAGAAAATGGGGGATCATTATGACCAATACCTCCCTGTTGGGGTCCAATTATAAGGAGCCCATTTTTTTTTTCTTTTTGCTTGGGGACTTAGTTTTGGGATAGCCTCTTTTTGATAAATCGACCCTGTCTGTCTCAGGCTAATTATCTGTAATCATATAAAGCAGCTCTAAATGTTATAATGGATTTTTCTTTAGTATATATTTACTGTTTTATTTTTCAGTTATTGAAAGACTTCAAAATGTTGTATCTGGATACTGACAACAAATTAAACAATAAAATCAGAATAATAAGAATGCAAAGGACAAAGCTGATGGAGTATTAAAGGACATATAAAGAAGCTGCAATGGTAAAATATCTTAGATAATAACCTACTTTTTATTTCTGTATAAGTGTTATAAATTGCGCATAAGTGTAAAATCAGATGATTGTTGAATCAATTATGATATTATGTTTAATGTTTGTAATAACTAATATACATACTATTTTATTCATTATTGCATGTGACCTGCCTTCCTGTGTTATGGCGGCTATGAAATATGTAATTCTATATCCACGAGTCAGGATGCCATTATTCAATAATAAATACTTATAATAATCCATTTTTTTACAGGTGGCGGTTCTAGCCTGTGGTTCTAGGTCCAATAGCCAATCTAGCGCCAACTACTAGAACCACTAAACTACTAAATCAACAATAGTACTAGATAAACAAACAGTGCTGTAACAACCACAAAAAGCGTTTATTTACAAGCAATGAAACAGATTAGCAAGAGATAACAACACTGTAACATTAATATATAAACAAATAATTTGTGTATTTCTAATTAAACCATTTGATGTACTGGTTGTTTAACACTTTAGTTTTATTTAGCCAAAATAGTTTGGTTACAACGACCCTACCTGTGTACCTATTAACAGCCAAACAGTTTTGTCAGAATAATAAAACTAAGTTGTCAACGGTTAGCTTTAAGAATTTAGTAAACAATAATTGTTTATTATTAAACTCCATTTACAAAACACATTTTAGTTACTAGTAACCCTCAGTTTAGTAGTCACTCGATTTTGGTGATGTGCAGCAAAAATTTTTGCTACTAGCAACCATTCTTTTTTTTCAGTGTGTATAAATCAGTTTTACGGTTGACATCTTTCAAAGAGAAAGTATCATAAAATTAAAATGACATACTTGACATATTTGAAATAAAGCTGTGCATTAACAAAATTTTTATCAATTTTGGATTTTCTTTTTACTCTCATAACTCTTAATTTGCACAATAAATACATTCACAATAACAAAACAAAACAGTACAATCTGTGGTACAAAATGGCAGCCTTATTGCTAGTTACAAATCTCTTCCAGGCAACCTAGGGTCAAGGAAACTAAGAGATTAGTATAAACGGAGTGCTGTGCATAAATAATAAAAAGTACCTCACACGTATGCCACTTAATACTAATGAAATACAGACTGACGTCACGCTAATGTCATAAACCTATTGCAAAAGAACCCAATCGGATTTTTTTCGAAGCTTCACAATGCGTTCGTAGATCTATGACATATCAGCCTCCCAATAATACATACTGTAGTATCATTGATCACATTTGACAAAGAAAATCTTGTTTAACTACGATCAAAGTGAAACTGTGACTTTTTTGGTTTTTTACGGTTTTTTTTTGTTTGAAATCTGACGTAATCGAGATGGTTTTTAGCTATATTTGACCAAAATTGGTTCAGCCATTTAAAAGTTACTAGCAATGGAATGGGCCTTTTTATAGTTCTACAACGGCACGGCAAAATTGTATTACCGTATTTACTAGTGACAATAGAAGATCGGAACATAGGAGGCAATGGTGATTCAAATTTTGTCTTGCCGTGCCGTGCCGTTCGAATTATAAAAAGGCCCAATGTCGGACCCCCGACACAACATTTTAATCCAGGAATCAAATGTTTAATGTCATAAACCTATTGCAAAAGAACCCAATCGGATTTTTTTCGAAGCTTCACAATGCGTTCGTAGATCTATGACATATCAGCCTCCCAATAATACATACTGTAGTATCATTGATCACATTTGACAAAGAAAATCTTGTTTAACTACGATCAAAGTGAAAATGTGAAGCTTGACACGCTTTTGTCTGTACTGCACTTAACATTACGTACTTCGCCACTCACAAAGCGATCACTAGAGCTCAAAGCATTAAATCTCAACTGGGCAAACGTAATCGCTTAAAATTCTTCTCTTCAGCTTTAAATTTGGAATGTATTAGTACTGGCAGCAAAAAAGGCAAAGGAAGAAAGGCAAAGGCCACTTCACATCCCACTTACAATGTTTGTTCGGGGCGGAATGCGGTAGCTGCTGAGCTGTGTGCAAATATACGCGTACGGTCAATACTCTCGCAATGGGTGTACCGTCAGCATCACTATAATTTTTGTTTTAAATCATCACCCCCGACATTGATTTCTTATATTATATCTCATATTATGGGCTGAAATGACTAATACATTTTATTATAAATTGACATTTGTAGCTATATTATGAGATAAATAAAAATAATGTATTACTTTTAAACGGTTGAATCAATTTTGATCAAATATCGCTAAGAACCATCTCAATTATGTGAGCTTTTAAAGAAAAAAAAGCATCGAAATCGGTCTATTCGTTTAGGAGCTACAATGCCACAGACAGACACCTACATTCAAACGACAAACTTAAAACACCCTTCTTTTTTTGTCGCGGGTTAATTTTTGACATTTGGCAGTTTTTTCCCAATTTTGTACCTCTTGAACCAGATCCAGGGATAGACTGGTGGATCTAAAGCTATAATGTGTGACATTTCCCTTATAACAAATAGACTAGGCAGCATAGTTCTAACCTTTGCCTGTCCTTAAGAGGACGAATTGTAAAAAAAGAAAAGTTTTCAATACGGTAGCACAGTAATAACTACGCAATCACTCTACAAAGTAACAAATGCTAAAAACGTGTAGATTTCTTTGAAAAAGTTAGTTATTTTGTGGCTTAGTTAGTGGCCATAAGTGGCCATATGAATTAAGACTATAAAAATAAGGTACCTGACATTTCTAAAAAAATTACAGCCGTAGCAAAACCTAGTTCTTTATGAGCTGTAAGAGCATTTATTTTGCTAGATGCAATTTAATCTAAAAAAAAAAGATTGTCTGGCTGACCGTACTTTAATTTTCAAACTTTTCACTTGTCTGTACAAACAGGACTGATACGCAAATTAATATAACTAAATAGTGATTCAATGCCAAGTATGTTTGTATGTGTGATGTACTAATGAATCATGACTAAAAAGCGATGTGCTTACTTTAAATATCTATGCAAATATTTTTTTGGGCTATTTTAATGTGAGATTGTGAAACATAGGTACTCGAGTACTTAATAGATATCGGATGCTAATTAAATAAAAATGATAAATTAATTATTTATAATACCTGGGGTCAATAAAACAATTTAATTAATTATTATCTATTTCTTAGAAGTGACAAATAAAAAAATAAAAATAAAAATTGAGTTAAGTTTAATAAAACTTTATGGACTCCGTCTGAAACGGACAACTCAAAATTTAACATTTTGTATAACCCCCGTCATTCCATCGCTTATATATTTTAACCAGCTGAACTAATTTTGATAAAATATAGCCAATAACCATTTCGATTACATCAGCTTTTAAACAAAAAAAAACTGCAACGAAATCGGTTCATTCGTTCAGGGTACCTACCCAGATCGTTTAAAAGCATTTCTGTTTAGGATCCAACTTTGAACTGCTTCGCAATTGGAATGTTTTTTAAAATGGTACCATGATGGCGCTGCTTTTGAACTGCTCGGTTGTCTATGGTCCATTTGAAATGTCTACATAAATTGTCGCTGGTCCGCCTTTGAATCGCAACAGCGCCAAAATTGAATAGCTTATAAGCCATCATGGTACGAATAAGCGTTGCAGACTTGTTTAGGTCCGAAATTGGATCATGGTAAACCTCCAGGAGCTACGATGCCATAGACGGATACACAGAAACACACGTCAAACTTATAACACCCCTCTTTTTTGTCGGGGAAGTCCCGATAATCTGATAATACAAACAAAACCAAGATTTTGGTCAAGAGTAAACTCATTATTATTAAAAAAAACTCACAAAATATAAATATAGGTGACTAGCTTTCCGCCCGCGGCTTCGCCCGCGTCCTAATTTTTTTTTAATAAAAAGTATCCTATAAACCTCACGGAGCCCGAGACCTTTCCAACGAATGCAAAACCGTGGAAATCGGTTCGTGCGTTCTGGAGTTATAGCGTCAGGAAGGAAAACCCGACTTATTTTTATATAGTAGATTATCGCTTTCGATGATCGACTGTACTTTACAAGACATTTAGACGGATTAACCCATCCCATAATTTTTAAAGACTCGGACTGTAATATAAGTTCTCATACAATAAACGTAGGTATGTTAGAGGAAATGCTTGAGGCATGAAGTAAGTAAACCAACAATCTCCTAACAGCTACTGAAATAAGGAAGTACAATATTAAATCTAGTATTAGTACAAATATGCATTAACGCAGTAGAAAACAGTGTACGGTATGAGAGAACACTTTAATGAGAGTTTTATGTACACACGGCAGCACATCAGGCTATGCATGTTGACCTTGACGGCGCCCTTATCTCGCTCGTAATAGCGCCTGGTTTCGAAATGCCAATGAGTAACCTGACGTGCTGCTGTCTGTACATCTACATACTATTAACTAGCTAAACTGACGACCCCCGACAAACAAAAAGAGAAGTGTTATAGTTATAATTTAGACATGTGTATCTGTGTCTATGTATCTGTACGTCTGTGTATCTGTGTCTGCCTGTGGCATCGTAGCTTCTAAACGAACTGGCTGATTTCGATGCGGTTTTATTAAAGCTGACGTAATCGAGATGGGTCTTAGCTAAATTTGATCAAAATTGGTTCAGCCATTTAAAAGTTATAAGCGATCGAATGTCGGGGGTGATACAATTTTTGAGTTATTGATTAAATACTATAAAAAAGTAAAATACAATAAACGTCACACGTGAAAGGGGCCCACATCAAGGATTTCCCTTGTGTCGTGGGTCCCTTGGAACACACATAAAGACAGACACGAACACCTACGACCCAAGAACAAACATCTGCTTTTTACACAAATATTTGCTAGGACCCATCGATCAAGAGGCACCGCCACCTCCACTCGACCAAACCGATATTATTAATTACTAGCTTTCTGCCCGGGACTTCGTTCCCGTGGCACTTTTTTAGTTTTTTCTTTCATAAGAACCTTCTCCTGACAATAAGGAACACAACAAAAAAAGAATCCAGCCGTTCTCGAGTTTTGCGCTTACCAACAGATTTAGTGATTCATTTTTATATATAAGATAAGATAGATTAATATGTGGACATTATTCACATTAATTTATATGATTTTGCTTTCTCAGTGCCTGCACTTTTAGTGTAAGTATGCTGAGTCGCATCCCCGTTCTGCCTGCCCTGTAATCACTATATTCACTGACTAGCTACATAGTATAAAAAGGGGAAGTAGGTTATCTTCATACAAACGCATCGCGCGCGGCTTGTATGTGTGCGCCATAGTATCTATGCGTCGCCGCACGCACACTCGAACCTTGTGCGGTACTGGCAAGGTACTGGCGGACTGCGAAACACGCCGAGATTTTGTTGAGTGTGCGTGCGGCGACGCATAGATACTATGGCGCACACATACAAGCGGGGCGCAGTGGCGTTTGTATGAAGATAACCTACTTCCTAGCTATCCGCCCTCGGCTTCACCCGCGTGGACTGCATGTTTTTGTCTGTTTCGTTTTCTGACGTGATATTATTAAAAGTAGATTATGACAAAGGCGAAGCCTTATACGACTTTTACTTTAGTATATTTAAGTTAAAAAAATGTATTTGAAACATGGAATTAAGAGTTATAGTTCCCCCCCCCCTACTGTAGTTCTCAATACTTTGCCATCTCACAAGTAATAAATTCTAGCCTGGAGTGCAAATTTCAAATATGTGAGTTAATTATCGACAGTTACCGCTATCCTTTTACGAGAACTAATGGCCAGCTCCCTCTAATGAGGGCTTAGGTGCCTTTATGAACAATAAAGTCCGTACCGGGTTTTAAGGATCAGTTGTATAATTAGCCGTAACTGATGTGCAACGTGTGTACATAACCTCTAAAATAAAATAAAAATGTCACCTTCGGCATTAGATTGCTTTTAACTTATAAACGGCTGAACCAATTTTGATCAATTAAAGCTCAGAACCATCTTGATTACGTCAGCTTTCAAACTAAAAAAAATTAACACATCGAAATCAGTCCATTCGCTTAGGAGACCAGGTATTATGCCACAGACATACAGATAGACAAGTCGAACTTATAACACCCTCTTGTTTTTCGGGGGTTAAAAATGAGTTTTTATCACTCCCAAATAAGTAGTATTATTGCGGAAAATGAATTTTAAATGTATCAAAACCCGAGTATAGACGCATATGGTCTATAAAATTTACTATAAATTTCTGCCCAGTGGAAAAGTGTCACTCACGGGTACAAGTTAACCACTCCGACATTTTTTTTTTATTATAAGATGGGTTAACTCTTAACATGTCTCTTCGAGTGTCACAGATTACTTTTCAACACGAAAAAAGTCACAATCAAAAAGCTATCTAAACTCAAACAGACTGTTCTACGAAATGCACAGTACATAGTGTATGTAATATGTAGCTAAAAGAATCTCTTCAAAGAAAGAATTCGAAATAGCCGATTAGCCCCGCCTCCCCCACACATACGCGTCACATGTTACTATTGGACCGATCGGAAAAATGGGGGAAAACGGGCGAAATGGGGAAACGGGAATATCGGAAAGAGTTAGGGAGGCGTATGACGATAATAAAATTCTTTCGCTCGTGTAACATCTGGGTATGAGAAATTTTTGTAGATTCTTTGTTATTTGGAATAAGAACGGTTCTAAATGAGAGCTGCCAACCGTGCCAATAAAAGAATTCTATTCGTTGCATATTTGAAATGTAGTAATGAAATTTTTTGGACATTTTACCCTTAAATTAATGAATTTCGGTAATGCAAAGCAAAGACGCTTGGTTTTAATCCCCGACAAAAAAAGAGGTGTGTTATAAATTTGACATGTGTATCTGTGTGTCAGTATATCTGAGTATCTGTGTGTTTGTCTGTGGCATCGTACTCCTGAACGAATGAACCGATTTCAATGCTGTATTTATTTGATGCAAATTGGTTCAGCTGTTTAAAAGTTATGACAATCGAATTTCGGGGATGATACAATTTTTTTTTTAATGTAAGAGTTATTTTGTACATTTTTACTCTTGTATTTTCGGAATACAAAGACGCATGTTTTCAAAGAAATGCTCCGCTGTTTTAGGTCTCGTTTCTTTTGAATTTACATAAAGACTCGTGTTAGGGTATCCCAAGAAAAATCCACTAATTTTTTTCCGTAATGCTAAAACAAAAAACTCAAAACAAGTCTATAAGCCCCTAGCTGGGACGTACAAAGTTGAGCTCACAACTTGTGCCAAAGCCAAAGGAGTGCGGGCAGAAACAAAAGACGCTCGCCGCGCCGCCATTAATAAAAACTTGGAGCAACTTTTGCAATATTGCGATAGTCTAACACAGCCTTCATTCATGGTACGAAGTTTCTTTCTGTTTGCGATTTTGGTCGGTGCCATCGATGTGGAGCGTGTAGGTAGAGCTAGAACTAATACAATAATTTTTTTAGACCATCTCATATCATTGATGAGATGTTTCCTTAGATCACTTAATATTTAGAGGAGCTTAGATTCTTGCTTATTAACTGACTTCGAAAAAAAGGATGAGGGTCTGTGTTCGACTGAATGTTTCTTTATTTTTATGTATGTTCATCGATTTCTCCGACATTTGTAAATCGATTTTCAAACTTCTTTTTTGGTATTTTACGATTTTTTTGTTTGAAATCTGACGTAATCTTTTTTTATTTTAATTTTAAGATGGGTTACCTCTTGACCTCAATCTTGACCGTAAAGGTCAAAGATGAGGTCGACGATGGAGCGAGTTAACCCAGAAAATGCCTATAAAGGCACTGGTACTCCCACGCACCGACGGAACACAGCAAGCTGTTTGGCGTCGGACTTCGGTAGGAGGGTGGTCGCGAACCAGACGGCCCTTTACAGAGCCTACCACACAGGATGAGACCATAGGACGACACCTCAGATTCAGAAAAAAATGAAGTGTCGTTGCCTGGGATGGATTACTAGGAGGCAGGTCTCATTTGTGTTTCCTTAGTCGCCTCTTACGACACCCACGGAAAGAGATGGGGTGGTGTTATTCTCAACCGATCACCACACGGTTATCGAGATGGTTTTTAGCTATATTTGACCAAAATTGGTTCAACCGTTTAAAAGTTTCAAGCAATCGAAAGTCAGACCCCCGACACAACATTTTAATCCAGGAATATTAGGGGTGAGAGATAGTCAGCTAAAAAAGTTGTATAAACCTTTATTTTAAAACCCTCAAACTTGTCTCAAAACCTAATATATATCGTAGGATGTCCGCGTCCACAAAAATAGCATAAAACCCATAGGCAACAAGATATTTGCAATAAATGTGTGAAAAATCGATTTTTTGACCTTTGACCTTGGAATTTCTGTAGACGCGGACACCCTACGATATGTAGGTTTTGAGACAAGCTTTAGGGACGCGTTCCGAAGCACTTTGGATGTTGGCAGAATTAACAGCGTTGTGGCACAGTCACAACATTAAGCTGAGCCAAAGCCCATTCACCGACACAGTACATGTGTACCTACATGTTTACTTAATGTACTTTATTCGTTAATTGTCTTTTTGTGTTGTGTTGTTGGTTGTGTTGTAGGTTACATGTACCGTGTCATGAATAAATGTATTTCTCTCTCTCTCTCTCTCTCTAGGGTGTTAAAATAAAGGTTTTTACAACGTTTTTAGCTGACTATCTCTCATTCCGAGATTCTCACCCTCATTTGACTAATTTTCCTGGATAATTTTTAATTTTAGAGTTATGACACGTCTAAAGATATGGTCACAGTCAGGCGAAGGAACATAGGTTGTGGGTACAGCCTATGTTACTTCCTGCTATCAGTCGTCCGCCAAATCTTGCCTCTTTTCACCATACCTCGATGGTTGCTACTAAGTACTTTCATACTTTGTGTGAAGCGAAGTGATTGCGTGTTTTAACTGTTCAGGATTTTATGGCGAATCCTTATACTTAACAGTTATAGTGCTTTCAGCTCTTTTCAGGCATGAAAAGATGTTTTTCAGCGAGAGATTTAGATTACTTTATCTTTCTTCAAACGTAAGATTTCACAGCAAGTAACTTTAGATTCAAAAGTGGTAATATAACTCTAAAATTAAAAAATCTATAACCTCCTACATTCGATTGTTTATAACTTTTAACTGTTTGAACCAGATTTTGAAGAAACGTGTTTAAGAACCACCGCTAGAAAACGTGCATTTAAATGTAAAAAAAACATCTAAATCGCTTTGCGCGTTTAAGAGTTACGTTGCCACAGACAGATAAACAGAGAGAAACACATACCGGTCAAACTTATAACACCCCTTTGCTTGCGAACGACCATTGAAAACTTACTAAACCTCGGCTTGTTTATGTTTATAGAACCGCAAAGTGGATTGAACCATCGCCGAGGCTTGAGTCTTAAGCTGAAGCTAAAAAAAATTGCAAATGTGATGGAGTAAATAAGTTTCGAACGAAAAGTGGAAATCTGCGGGTTATGCCTACTAGCACAGGGGTCACCAAATGGCAGACCGTAGACCAATTTTGTGCGAACCCAGACAGATTTTTCAGAGTAAAAAATGACATTTTTCCCATTTAAATTAGTTTCTTACTTTATTTGTATTTTTTTTATTATTTGTTTTCTTAATGAAAAATAAAGAGTTCTGATTTCTCTTGGTTTTGTTCATTCATTGACATTTTAAATATTAGTTGCTAGTTATCATCTAGGTACCAAACGGACCGCGACAGATTTATGTTTGTTAAAAACGGACCCGCAATGAAACTAATTGGTGACCTAGCATATGCGCTTGCTGCGTTTGTTAAGTCAGTACTTCACTGTTGCAATACCTAATGCCAAATGATACATAAATTTTTAATACTCAAACATTGGGATAATCACGATACTGAGGACCCCATTTTTTAAAGAATAAAATTACCGAAAGGATCGTTAGATTTAAAAGAATCCAGGAATTCGTCTTCATTTCAACTTTCACAGTGGCAACACGGATTTCATTTAGCAGCTAGATTTTCTATCTCGTTCTAACTTATTTGCCATCTCTTTTTTCGGATCCCAGAACCAAATCCTACTTATACCGTCTCTTGGCTCAACTGAAATGGATTTTTTCCTTGCTTACGCCGACTGAAAAGTTTTGATACTATCTGCATTAAAAAAAATAGCTTACTTGAACTGAAAATGTTTTTATTTTTAACCCCCTACAAAAACAGAGGGGTGTTATAAGTTTGACATATGTATTTGTGTATCTGTGTGTGGCATCGTAGTTCTTAAAATAAACGAATGGTCCTATTTTTGTTTGAAAGCTTACTCAAGATGGTTCTCAGTTATATTTGATCATAATTGGTTCAGCCATTTAAAAGTAATATGTAATTGAATGTCGGGGGAGATCAAAACTTATTAATTTTAGTGTATATTAAGTGTTAGTAGTATTCGTACTATAATAATCAGTAAGCGATTATATTTTTTGTAGGAAATCGACAGATTTTTCTTCGAAAATTAGTTTCGCAGTGTTAGGATGTAATTTTTTCTATGGAACTGAACAACTTTTTATTAAAACCTGTATAAAACTTTCCAAACAATAATTTTTCATAACTTTTCATATAATTTATACATATTTTTAAATATTTTTATATACTTCTCATGTTTTTGGGGGAAAAATGTAATCTTCAGAAAATGTCTTAAATAGGTAATAAACACGATAAGTTACACTCCTTCCACCTTAGTTCAGTTTATTGTATTTGATTAGAATAGAACATATTTGATTGACCATTACTCATTTTTTGTTGACAGGGTATGCATTGCTTCGCTGACGACACCATAATAGCACGCGTCCATTTGATATCTTTCTTCCAGCATTATTTAATTGATTCTATTAAAGTTTACTCCAATATGTTAACTTTTTAACTGTACCTATTTTTTAATTTACTATTTTTCAACCACCCCTTTTTATTTAACAGCAAAATTTCAGAGCAAGTTTTTCCGTTTCATACCAGATTTCCCTTCGAATATTCAGTTTTGCAGAACTGAAACGCAGCCGACAGCTTGTTAACAAAACATTCAGTACGCGATGAATATTGGGAACAATTGTATTTTGTAATATGAAGCCAAACACGGGTTCGGCATTGGGCCAGTGTTTGCTGGGTCATTGAACTTTGCTACTATTCTTATGAAATCAATAGTAAACCGCTATGAATTAAATATTGTTTTTATTATTAAGAGAGTGACTGGGAATAAAAGAACTTACTGATGAGAACTTATAAAGTCAAAAGTAATTTAAGCATAACATCATACTACATTATAAAACAAAGTCCCCCGTTGCCTCTGTCAGTCTGAACGTGATAAACTCGAAAACTACTGAACGGAGTCCCAGACGGTTTTCATCAATGGATGAAACGATTTAAGAGGAAGGTTGATGTGTGTAATTTATTCCCAAAATTCCTTCGGGAACGAAGTACCGGGTGAGAAGCTAGTTTTTAATATTTTCATTCAAAGCGAGTGACTTTGTCAAGTAAATACTGTCTTTTTATGAAAATACAAGTATCAAAACATCAAAGACGTCGTAATAGAAGAAGTGCCACGAACGCACTCCGCGAGATATTTTCTTTATATTCCGCGACACGCCACTCCTGGGAAATATACGGTCGCATCTATCTACCTACACTCCACAACTTCAGGATGGTTATTCCGCTAACCAATGGTGTCATAATGGCGGTTGAATGACGATGGTCGCCATTTTATCCGTTCAGATGACGGAATTGAGAACTATTGCGGACCCAGGGAGATGACAATGAGACACGGGATGTTAGGAGTCTAAGAATTTATTTCCTATCACTAGCTTATGAAGTGGTAGCTTACTCCTATCTTAGCGACCTAGGTATCTTGGCGGATAGCGTTATGTGCCGAAAAAGGCGCCGCCCCATACGTGACGCCGATAGGCCACACAACGCTTATCGGCACAAGAACCATCCCATACATTTCATGACGGCTGATTTCACTGACGGCGCTACTGCCAACTGAACGTTAAGTTGCTAAGTAGTTTGCATCATAACGTTCGGTAGTCGGGCTGTCAGCAAATATATGAAAATTAAACAATTCTCAATTTCGCTACCTGAATAGATAAAATGGCCTCCATTGTCATTCAATCGCCATCGAGATGCCATTGATTAGTGGAATAGACATCTAGTCATTCTTTATCAACTTTAATCTGAACTGGTTTCTATCGAGCTATCGTACTAAGCGAGGCCAACTTATATAGGTGGATATTTCTACTTAAGATGGTTTCAATATTTATTTCAAAATTACAATAACAATAAATATGGTGCCTTCTTTCTTGTTAATAGGGTAGTTTCTAGTTTTATCGAACAGATTATTAAGTAGAAAACATCGGAACGGAAAGAATATCATCGCTACAAATTATCTACATATCATAGCATGTCATCATATCAAATCATATACTATACTAGCTTTCCGCCCGCGTCCTAATTTTTTTTTAAATAAAAAGTTTCCTATAAACCTCACGGAGCCCGAGACCTTTCCAACGAATGCAAAACCGTGGAAATCGGTTCGTGCGTCAGGAAGAAAAACCCGACTTATTTTTATATAGTAGATTTTAAAACAAAGTTATTATAAAACTAATCGAAGTTTTAAATTAGATTTTTAATCCATCTCATGGGTTGCATAATGTATGACTTATCCAAAAATAAAAAATAAAAACAATTGATAGTTTTTGCAACATTGTTTCCTTAGCAATTCCTCATTGACGATTACCATTCACGAAACGAGACAAATTTTAATCGAAGGATGTACTTATGCAGTTTGT
Organism: Aproaerema taeniolella; assembly: GCA_949987775.1. Lineage (NCBI taxonomy): Eukaryota > Metazoa > Arthropoda > Insecta > Lepidoptera > Gelechiidae > Aproaerema > Aproaerema taeniolella. The sequence continues at coordinate 14,789,122 of OX465258.1, read as the reverse complement.
ATAATGACCAGCCATTTTGTATACCCATTGTATGCTAATGCAATAGTTTAGCTTTTAAGGAAAATAATAATTTAATTTTGCTTAGCCAAACTTGGCTACTTTTGACCATTATTTTAGTTTAGGTTATGTCTTTGTAACTTGGTTTAGAATTTACATTGAAAGGTACAGGCAACAGTACATCAGGCTACACAAACGCGGGTGAAGCCACGGGCGGAAAGCTAGCCTGTAATACGTCATTATTGCAAGCTAGCGTTCCGCCCGTGGCTTCACCCGCGTGGGATTCTCCCGGATGGTCATATCGAACTACCAAAAAAACTTTTCAAATTATTTGGATATAATGTAACATATGTCCATCCTCGTACCTCAAATTACATCCATACAAATTTTATCAATATTAGTTTGTCAGTTTAGGCGTGAAAGCGTAACAGACAGAAAGATTTCGCATTTATCCAATTACTAGCTTACCGCCCAGAACTTTGGGAAAATTATGTAGCCTTTGTTACTCAGGGGTAATGTAGCATTCAAATGGTGAAAGAATTTTTGAAATCGGTCCAGTAGTTCCGCAGCCTATTCAATGCAAACAAACAATCAAATCTTTTATTTTTATTTTTATAACAAGAGTTTAAATTAAGTATGGACAGTACGGATTTATAGAAACGATATAAGTTTTATATGTGTGTAGTCCGAAGTCCTGTCATGTATTCGGCGAACAGAGAATCAAGTCATTCATTCTTAATATTTAAAAAAAGGGCAGGGCAAATAAACTCACTCACAAATTTTCATCAATGCCCAGCCTAAGAATGCCACAAACAACGTAGGCAAGAATAAGGAATCATTTTACGAAATTCCCACTGGAACAAAGTCCCGGGCGTCCTCTAGTGGAGTATAATAAGACTATTTTATACAACGTAAACGTGGTAGGTGCTTGCATCTGCACTATTAATATTGTCACTTTGTGTTTAGAAAATTAGGGTCCATTTGCACATAGTCAATGGCCACACGAAAGGCAACCAAAATAGGATTTAACTACAAATTACTCAGGGCTTAAACACGGTTTAAACCCGACGACCTGGGTTTGGTCGTGCCACCCAACCTATTGAAAGAAAGTACAGTTAAAATACGGAAAAGGAGTTGACTAATTAACTTACCGTTAAAAAGAAGGAATTTTTCTATACAGCGTTGGGTTTTCTTTGAGTATTTATAACTCTAAAATAACTATTTTGTACAACTCCCGAAAGTTAGAGCCTTACCACAAAAAATAAAACTAAAACTTAGACAATGTTCAACAATGGCTGTATAGTCCTTTGCCTTTTCCGAAAATAGACTTAAGGCGACTACAGCACCTAAATTACGATTTTATGATGCGTAGATAAGCATGACGCACTGCATTAAATCGAAGAAAAAAAATACTACGGTAATATTCAGGACATAAACTAGATATAAGTAGTTTGCTGAAAACATGATTTAGCACTTTTGGCTCGATAGAAAAAGCTCACAAAGTCACCTCTAAATACCCAATATTGTGTATCTCTTAAGCTGTAAAAAAGATAGTAAAATGCACACAGCAACTTAAATTGGCTATCAAAATGTTCGTGATTGAACACTCTTGATAAGTAGTTAACGCATTTTTCGATTTAATCTGTTACCTTTCCATAAATCTCATTTTTCTAACTTTCGAACATGTTTTTACGCACGCACGCTTTCATAGTCCGTAAACTTCGTGTATCGACACTGTTCGCACTGCCGGCCCAGGCTTGTTGAGAGACGGAGATGGCACTATTCCTATGTGTGCTGCCTTTATCGGGTGCTGTAGTCGCCTTAAGTAAGTCTTAGTGGTATTTTGATGTTTTGTGAGGTCACTAGCTCCAAAATCGTCATCCTCAACTGCCAGTGGTGCACTGCTGATTAACAGACGAGGATCTGACATACTATACACCCGTAAAGGGTTTCTCTACTTGATTATTAGCGACTTCGCCATTCTATATTTTAATTTTAATTAAAATGCTCAGATATTTTCATAATCAGAACATTGTGGACGCCATTTTTCAAAAATTGAATTGATGTTTTGTGGTAAAGCTTCAAACTTATAACATCCCTCTCTTGTGTCGGGGTTTAAAAAGGAAGGATAATATCAAAATCTATGCAATGCTAAGTCACACATTTGTCGCAGGCCCAAGCGCACATGCGCAGAAGTAACTTGTTTATATCCTTCAAAAGTAAAAAAAAAAAAAAACAAGCGAACAAAGTTTTACTTTATTCCTTCACTTCAAAAGCCTTGTTTGGTGGCCGCTAAATTGTTTGAGTAATTTCTCTAGGAACTTATACAAGGAAAAAAGAATAAAAGAAAAGCTAAGTTGAAGTTCGATGGAGTTCTAGAGAGTTCCGTATAGACAGATAATAATTAATTCGTCTCGATGTGCTTGAAAGTGATTGAAAGATATAGTTAATTGAAAAAATATTGTTTTTTTGGTAAGAATCCATTGATTTTAAATCCTGAATTTGTAAACCAAAACTGTAAAATAACTTTAGGAAAAAGGGTACTCTCGATTTCATTTCGCTTTTCTTTATATTATTTTAATAAAATATTGTCGTTCTTATCGTATCGATTATCGTAAGACAATCATATAATATTATAGATTACATAATACATCATGTAAAATATATAACACATAGAACATACTTTTGAAATGCCTTTGCTTAATTCATTGAAACAAAGTACAGTGCTTTTACTTTCTTGTTGTGGTTCGGCAAATTTCGTAGTATTTCGAATAAGTCAATTGATTTTCAACAGGCAAGAGACAGACTCTGTTTATCGAGAGACTTTAAGAAATATAAGCACTGTAAGGCCGTATTACAGAGGGAGACTCAAGTATTGTTCTATATTTAAGTATTGATTGTCTCTTTCTCTCACTATCAAAATTACAAAGATGACTGTTACTCAAGTATAGGTCAGAGTCTGAGTCGCGTTCTGTTATACGAACCTAGGTGTGGTGTAACTACGGAACTCTGAAAAAGAGAAAAGAACAAACTTGCCCGTTCTCGCTCCACGAGAATATTGGACCTGGACTTTAAAGGTTTAATTTTAATTTTATTGCTGAACATAACTTTGTTTTGTTTAACAAACTATTATACTTTTTATACTAGCTTTACGCCCGCGATTGCATCCATGAACAGACTCTGTTTCTGAAAAATTATTTGTATTTTTCACCGGAAAATTTTAAAATCTGTAATATTACAATTTCACTAGTTAAATAATAATTTCCCGCGTTATTAAGACTTGCATAGCAAAATTAAAAATTTACGAAACTTTAAGGTCCGCCTGCATGCTGCTACCTAATGTCAAAAAATATGTGTCAACATTTTTCTATGTTCTCTGATATTTAGAAAATGTCACGGTTATGTGAGCAATATGATAACGCCCAGGAGGAAAGTCGCAAACTTAGCAAACTGCATTGCCCTTCAATAATAGCTGTTTACAGAAAATTTTAAATTGCTACTTTTTTGTGCCTCTTGTGCCTCTTTCTCGCTGAAGAAGTGATGTTTCACAGGGATCTGAGTCACCCATGTCTTCTTACCGGCCCATATACATTCACACCGAGAGGCCTTCTTTCGAAACACAAAGGAGATTTAGGCCATAATACACCACGCTGTCAAAATGCGGGTTGGTGGACCGCTCGTCTTACAAAAATGAATTTTCTTTTATACTACGTGTAGGTTTCATGACGATATTTTCCTTCACCGCTGAGCAAGTGATAATTAATTATAATCCCGGATTTGAACCCACGTCCTTCCGGTTACAAGTCTGGCTCATTACCAACTGGGCTATCACCGCTTCCCTGAGATACAACGTATTAATCAAACTGCAATGCACCTTCAACTTGCAACTTTCGAAAATGTGACCTACAATTCCACACATAATTCAGTTTCAACTCTTTAATCGAATTATTTCCTTATGCGAAAAGATCCGCTAGTTATTCATTCAACATGAAAGTAAAAAGCCCAAGGGCTCAGCTGCAAACTAACTGTTCGACACAACATTTTCATTTCGTTCACAATTTATTGTACTGATAACTAAATAGCTGTGGGCTTTTTAAAATTAACTTTTAAGGGGTAACCTTTTCGTTCACCTGTCGACTTGAGTTAGCCAATTTACTCTAAAGTCGTTTAAATTCAGACTTCGGGCTATTTTGAACATAACACTACTTCGTCCTGTATTTTTAAAGTCCTATTCAATTTAAATTTAAACTATTCGGTCTTAATAAAAAAGTGCTTTTTTAATATCAAAGGGTGAAGCGGAATTGTTTTTATTCAGACACGTTTTGTTTTTAATGGCAGGACCACCTATTTCAAGACATTTCTGTCTGCTGTCTGGTAATAGGTACACCTCGAGGGTAGTCAATAAGAGAGAACATAGCTATGTTAATATAGCTTATTACAAATACAGTGTTTTACCCCCCAGCACGACCATCAAACTTTTAGCATTAATTACTCGTGTATATAGGCACAGGAAATCCATAATTGTTTTCATTTAAAGTATGGAACTACAGCTAAGGAATGTAATTCCCTGCCTGTGTCTATATTTCCGGGCTTATATATATAACCCTAGTTTCTTTAAAGTTCATAAGTTCTGGGTGAGCTCGCTACATCCTCGTCCATATCTTTCCTTCTGCCCTAGATTGTGGTCAAAAGATATCCCTGCTTAATAATATCAGCCTTGACATTCATCGATCGCTTATAACATTAAAATGACTCCACCAATCTTGATTAAATATAGCTAAGAACAATCTTGATTACCTCAGCTTTTTAACAAAAAAATCGGTTCATCCATTTAGCAGGTACGATGCCACAGACAGACACAGATACACTCGTGAAACTTATAATACCCCTCTTTCTTGTCGCGGGCTAAAATAGACAGGCCATCAGACGACTGTTGCAATAGCTTTTTAGTTTAGATACATATTTACTTCCAGACACCTCCCCTCGAGTTAGAGCGGCATTTTCTTGCACATTTTCTGTTATTTCATTTATATTTCATTTGACGCCGCCGTAGAAACCGACAGGGCTGCTTTGCCTTTAAAACAGGCTAGCTTTTCCATTTTACAGCGAATCTAGTTTGTGAAGGGATTTATTGAAAAATTCGTTTTAAGTCATGAGATTTGAGCATTACAGTGATTTTTTTTAACTAAAGTTTCTAACAGCCGTCTTCAAGCACTGTCGGTTCTAGATTGGTATAAAAAATTGTAATTTGAACTATGAAAAAGAAATCCCTTAAGATCAGCGCAGCCGATGGCTTATTAGTAGGTAAATTGCCTTGAAAAGTTTAAAAGTATTATTTTTTTATAATTTTGGGCATCCTTTTAGTTTTTTATCCTTATCTTCGTGGCGAATTTAGACTAACTTAAAGTTACTTCATTAACAGGTGATAAAAAGATTCAGAGATCGAATAAAATACAATACATTTTTTGGCAGGAAAAAGATTTAACGCAAAGTTGATTTTCACGTCGTCAAGATACGCCAAAGTAAGAATAAGTAAATAATTCATCCTTATTTACAATTTTCCACCTATAGGAGCGAATAAACCTACAAAAGATTTTCCAGGAGTATAAATCTGCCACTACTACCCAGAATCCGAATATCATCCATCGAAAGTATTGATTTTCGAACGACTGGCAACAGAAAAATATGCTTACATCACAATCTTTGTCTCCTATTATAGAGATATGAAAGCTCTCTTAATATGGAAATGGATTTCATAAAATTATCTGAAAAGCTGCCATCTCGCGGCAATATGTTGAACTACGTTGTTAAACAGACATTTCAAAAAGGGATATTTATAACCTTTCACCAAAACATTCGTAAACAATACCAATAAAGGAAGAATAAAACCATAATTTCGCTACTTTCAACTGCGATTCATCAAACATTATCAATCAAGTTATTAGTAACACTTAATGTAGCTAACTAAACGAATTTTCTTGATGATTAAAAAAGTTAATAAAACAAAGTACTTCGTAAACTTGGCAGGTACTTAAGTTTTACGAGAAGAATTAAGTCTTGCTTTTGTTAATAACACAATAAATTTTTATGTTAGATATAAAGTTTTTATCATCAGCCAACTATAAACCAATATAATCAGAGTAATGATCGTAAGTTTAGTAACATATATAATGTAATTAAACTAGTTGCGTTTTAGTTGCTTTAAAGTTAGGTCTTCCTTATTTCGGGATATTTAGGATTTAACAATTCATGTTAAGCGATTTTTAGGTAAAATTCATTACTTTATTAAGTTTCTCTTACTTATATTAAGTTTTTTTTTCTAGATTACATTCAAAAAAATAAGCCGTCTCCACAGTAACCTACCATCACCCGAGAGAAGTGAGACAACACTCTACGGGTAAGCGAGAGGGGTTACATAATCCACTTATACGAAAGCTCGGGGTCTCCCATACATTTTTTCGAGAAAATTCGGATACCCTTAATGCATATTAAACTCGGTCCGGTGCTATTTGCAATGAAGTATTAGTGTTGCCAACATATGGGAGTAAGGCAGATTTCTACTACTTTTTAACTAGTCCTCAAAAAGTTTTTAACAGGGGATTGGTTTCCTAAAAAAAATTAGTTCAGGGCCCTGTTTAATAAAACTTACAATTGTAAAATACAATTCGATATACATTGCTAAGTTACTACCCTCATAACTAATAATATATTATTTCAACTCATAATGGCTACGCAATGTATACCGAATTGTAATTGTATTTTACAAATTGTAAGTTTTATTAAACAAGGCCCTGGTGGATGAAAAGTCGTGATTCCTGAACCAATTAAAAGATCGTGGGCACGAGTTAAAAAAAATCCACGTTAGACAGTATATTTTTGTGTTAAATAAAAATATTAGGTGATTTTACATTAAATGTTAATTTAAATTTACAATGCTAATCAGCCCATTAAACTGAACAACTTGCCTCAAGGAACGTAAGTCAAGATTTATATAAAATCATTTATTATCAGGCATCTAGGCCCATAGATAAATACCTTACAGACTAACATAAAAAAATCGCTAATATTTACATACAACTTGTACGATTAGGTAATTGCTTTGCCTTTGTATGGGAAGGCTAATTTATTTTTATAGAAGTCCGGTGAGAAACAGCTTGCTATGTTTCGTCGATGCGTGGGAGTACCAGTGCCTTAATAGGCATTTTCTGGGTTATCTCGCTCCATCGTCGACCTCATCTATGACCTTGGTCAAGGTTGAGGTCAAGAGTTAACCTATCTTATAATTAAATTAAATAAATGTATCATTTTATTTCCTAAATAATGGCAACACTGGGGTCATTGAAATGAAATTTTCCGCCTGTGGACTTTAGGGATAACGAAGGTTCCGTACACAGCGGGTATAAGAATGTGACCCTAGCGGGCCCGGATTATTGTTTCAAGTACTTTTTTATTAATAATGAGAATGGATATGAGGGTGCGCTCTTACGTTAGGGGGGGGTTCTTACGTGTGTTTGTTGGTCTATACAAGAGTTTTTGACTGTAGCCGTAGAGTTTAATATTTGGCGATTGCGGTTAAGAAAGGAAGATGTTTATTCAATTATTTTCGTTCTACTAAATTATTTCATAGTTACTCTAAAATTTTAAAAAAATTATCACCCTCGACATTCGATTGCAACGGCTGAACCAATTTTGATCAAATATACACTACTCAACAAAGTTTAGGGAACACGCACGATTTTTCATACAACAGAGGCCTCTTTGAGAAGCTGTGAAAAGTATTTAAGACACGTATTTTTATAAAATCTTTAGTATGACCAAGTTCTATACCTGAATTTGCAAACCCCTATAAATGAACTTTATTTAGCTTGAAATTTGTGGAAAAGAGGGAAAAATGAAAATGAAAACGCAGTTTTTCTTTGCTTTTAGTATGGAAATGGTGAAATTAAATTTTCATTTTCGTCTCTTTTTCACAAACTTCAAGCTAGATAAAGTTCATTTATAGGAATTTTAATTTATAATACGTCACAGCTTCGTCCATTGAGTATGACGATTTTGGAGCACAAGGTCCGTATTACAGAACGTGACTCAGACTCTGGTTTATGCTTAAGTAGCAGTCGTCTTTGTCATTTTGACAGTGAGAGAAAGAGACAATCAATACTTAAGTATAGATCAAGAATGATTTTTAGGAAAACATAAATATAAATAAGAAACATTCATCAAGAACGTTTTACCTTCCAGTCGCGTCAAAGTTTCTTACATCTTTCAATTTGTGTTTTCACTAAAAAACAATGGAAAAAGTATTACTACTTACAAAAAACACTAAACATAGCAATTGCACACTTACATTATCAACTTTATTGACACAATCACCAAAAAAACCTTTATATACCTTCACTTTGAACTCTTCACTCACTTGGTTTACATTACCCTTGAAACAAGAAGTTGACGGACTTCACCACATTCGTTTTAAGGGGGGGGACGTACCTGAAGTACGTGTTATATATCCACTGTCTTATATGGTACTCTAACAAAGAAACTCCGTGATATAGGTCCTTCATTTCAATCTTCGCAATTTGATATTCCGTTTTCGATTAATTACGCGCGAAAAGTCTTTCCCTGACGACACCACGGCCTGGACTGTGGCTAAATGAGAGAGATTTCTCCTATTTCTTCCCATTCGAGAAAGAATATAAAACTCTTTTTCGCCTTTTTTTCCTTCCAACTTCGTCTTAATATGCCACCCGCTCGGACCTTGGGGTGAGGGGTTAGGAAAACGATAGAGGTCCCGTTAAAAATATTGGGTGAATAAGTTAATTAGGAAGATTTGATTATGTGAATCAGCCCACTAATCTAAACAACTTTCTACAAGGATTCAATAAATAAACGCTACACACTCAAAGGCCCACACTAAGGTTTTTTCTTTTCCCTTGTGTCGTGGGTCCTTTAGAATATCACAAAGACAGATACAAACATCCATGACCCGAAAACAAACTACTGCTTTTTACTCAAACATTAACCCTGACAGAGTACCGAACCCAGGAACCGTCGATCAAGAGTCACTCAACCAAACCGACAAAAGAAAAATAATAAAATGTAATTCTTGATACCACAGACACTGAACGCATAGCAAATTAATAAACAAAAAATAGTATGGGTTTCTTCGCACGCATTGCTATGAGTGGAAAAGATACCACAACACACAATGCAGTTATAAATCGTAATAAATGCATTTAAAAAAGTCCACAGTCAGTTAAAGCCCTCAACGCCCTGTATAATGGCCACCTCAATGGCTGCAACTATGTTGCAAGTGTTATTTCGATAAAACGATTCTGCATTGTTATGCTTGAAGAGGTTTAAAGCTGTATAAGTAGGTAATAATTTAACTGTACTTGGTGACCATTTATTATTTCTGTGTGCAATAAAGTATGTTGTATTGTATTTACGGCCGGTTTGGTCGAGTGGTAGGTGACACTGCCTCTTGATCGGCGGGTCCTGGGTTCGATCCCCAGTCTTGGCAAACATTTGTGTAAAAAGCAGATGTTTGTTCTCGGGTCATGGGTGTTTGTGTTTGTCTTTATGTGTGTTCCATGGAACCCACGGCACAAGGGAAAACCTTTGTGTGGGCCTTTGAGTGTGTAGCGTTTATTATTATTATTATTTCGCCAATGACACACAGAGAAGAGAAGCGGGGAGATTTGGAGTAATCGAGAAGAGGCTAAGCGAAGAAAAGTGACAATTTATAATTGTAATTTGAAGTTATTCATTTTACTTAATTATTGCTTTCATAGTTTTAACCTATAGCCCTAACCACATGTGGAAATTAATCATATATCTTTTTATTGATATTTTTTTTTTTTAATTGAACATGAACAACCGCTTTTAATTTAAATTCTATTACCTGGTTTTTAAAAATCCTTAGTAAACCTTACAGTTTCGCCATTTAGCTCTGTTCCTCTGTTCGATTTTTTATTTTTATAAAAGGTAAATTATTTTCTTTCGTAAAGGTAAGTATATTATTCCTTTTCGCAGAGGTAAAACTGCTTGGTGGAAAATACCATCGTGGTATTGGTAATTCCAAGTTATTACAAATAACAACCTATATTTTAAAACTAGAATGTAAAATAAGAATTTTAAAAGAAAAATAATTCTACGTTTGGCTACACAAATTGTCAACAGCCAGTTAAAATGAAATGCCATCTAAATCACTTTTCTCCCGCAACTGTTATTTTATTTTGTTTGTTCCTTCACAAGAGTTTGTTTAAAATAAGGTAGATAGACTACCTTATTTGACTTAAACATCTAAGACATTGGTTCTGATCGGGATTTCCAATTTCTACGAGTACAACCTCGTCATCAGATGCTTTCTAAAAGTTTTCATGAATATTACCAATCGTTGCCATTGGAAATTATAGAGATTTGGACATGTATGTAACCTCTTTGACCAACATTTTTAATGATTAATATTTTTTCCAGATGGTTTGTTAATATCGCATAATCCCACAAAACTGTTAAGACGTTCGTCTATGTGGTCAAAAGTCTTACATTATACGATAATTCGATGGTCAATTTTACATTTAGCTCGAGCTAAACCTTTGCCTTCTTTGCCTTTACCTACCGTTTCCGTTATTATCTTCGTTTTTTACGTGTCTTCCTTTTTTTGTATCAAAAACGGGTTCGCTTTTAACCACAATCTAGCCCAGGGGCTAAGATGTGATCGAGAATGTTACGAGCTCACCCAGAAGAAACCTATTCATTAGAACTTTAAAGAGATTCGGGTTGTATGAGCTCGGAAATACAGAAACAGGCAGAGAGTTCCATTCCATCGTTTATAATATCATTGGTTCGTCCATTGAAACCCCTGCGTATGCGCATAATACCCGTGAAGTGGCCGGCTACCGGTCCGGTAATGCTTGTAATTATTTTGTGCCTGAAGCTTGCCAAGATGTACAGACGGACGGACGTGAGCGCAACGAATGCCGACATTTTATTATACTTACAAGGAAAATGGAACTTTGTGAAATGGGTAAAACAAATAAGTCTACTAAACTTAGCACATACGAATTTTCTGTATAAATTATAAAATGTTCATACTTCAAAACCATAACAAATTAAAAATCTACGAGCAAGTTTCATATAAAAAATTAATTCGCAAAAGAGTAAGTAATGTTTTTCATTCATTTTTTTCCCACAGACACTTGTAATAATGACAATATTCAAAACAATTCATGATATTAATACTGATAACAAATATTTTTTAATTACTTATCAAAAACTATGTAACCAAGATACCAATAATAGTACATTGTTACTTAAGGGGTGAAAATAACTTATTTAAGTCCCGAGACGGGGTTTGGCGACCGAGCGTAGCGAGGGAGCCAATAGTTCGAGGGACTAATTAAGACTTTCACCCGAGGTAAACACGGTGCTTTTCATTACGAATACGAAGAAAATAACAACATCATTAAGCTGAACTCATTGCATTCATACAAATCTCTGCAATCCAGAAGTATGAACTAAACTTTACAACTCGAAAAAACAAATGAAGATCGGAGTGCCACTTTCCCGCCTATTATGTTTTTTTTTTCTGTGGCTGGCCAGCTATTTAGCCATTATTTTTCATTTTCATCATTGAAAAAAATTGAAAATATTTTGCCAAAATTAATTTTATTTTAAAGAAATATCTAAAAGTATATTATTATAAAGTTATTAAAAAATATTCTTCAATGTATACTTCACTTTTGTTATTTAAATTTTACATCGCGCTGTAATAGAGTTTGTCATGTTTAATTAGTAAGCGAAAATTAGGGAAATGAATCAGCAGCTCTAGCACGATAACGACAAACTCGCGCTCGGCTCATGCTAAAAATTCACTATGATTGCGCGAGGGTCCCGCGCAAAGGCTTGCTCGCCCTACGGCGTTGTCAATGTTGAGATTTTGAACCGCAGTGTTGTCGTGGCGCTGCTGTCACTATCGAACTCGGCCTGCTGACCACGAAATTGAACGACTTTAAAAAGTACATATTTATTTATTATTTAAATTCGCTTCTCCATACAAGGTATGCGATCAGCTGATTTGCCTTTGTAAGGGTGTCGACAATTTTTCAAAGAATTTTTTACAGATTTCTATGGGGAAAGTTGTTCAGTTTCACAGGGAGAATCATTCCCTAAGTTTTACTAACTAAATGAAAGTTACCCTATATAATTTCCTCATTGGAACAAATTAAGTTTCGTTAATACAGGCCTATGTCTAGAAACCAATTGTTTTGGCAAAAAAACGTTTACATAATTATTTAAACAACAGATTTTTAAGATTTTTAAGAAAACAACAGATTTTAAGAATTTTTTCAGGTAAAGACGACAGATCATTTAATCTACGAGGGTATCAGGAAAAAATATATTCTATGGCAAAACTGTTTTCCGATCTACGTAGACACTGTTATAAACTGTTGAAATTACTGCTTATTAACTTATCTTGGGAACCAGTGGACTTACACCCTTTAATTTGTGTAGTGTCGACGCTACTTCAATGTTACTACGTAAAGAGTAATCATTATAATTTAGTGATCGTTTTACGATTAAAGAAAAGTACTGATAGGAGCATTTGATACGTTGTTAATTGATATTTTATAATGTAGAGCGGTATTAAAATGTCATTGGGAGTAATCATTAATAGCCCCGTGCGTGAAACTAAATAATTTCCTACCTACGCGTTTGGTCTAAATAGTGCCACAAAGGTGCAAACCCACGTACATACATAGGCTGATAAACACATTACCCTTCTTTGCATCGCGCAGTCGGGTAAAAATTTGACTTCCTAAAACGTGCGTCGTCGGTGCGTTTAAAATACGCCGTGTGCTAGGTCTAAGGTGTTGGAATCTCCTTTTAAGAAAAATAAATTACTTGAGGTAGGAGAATCCGCTCTTCTATATCTTCGTTGACATTTCTTAAAGAAGAAAAATAACTTTCTGTTCAAGTCTATCAGCTTGCTATGTCTGTAGCAGGGTGGCAGCGCTAATCGCGGGGCCGCCCCGTCTTCGTTAGTCTAGAATTAATTCGTTGATAAGACGCCGCGCCTCCCGGCGATGTCTCCGCAGGGCTGGGAAATCCTGGGAAAACGTGACTTCATATATGTTGCTAGAGGATACCCAGGACATCGCTTCCGTGGGAATTTCGTAAAACCCTTACTTAATACTCAACATTTTATTGCATCCATAGGTTTTACAGGTGTTTTTACAATTAATATTGTATCCAATATGGACCCGGTAAAAGGGGTAAACTTATTCTAGACTAGTCGCTTAGAATTTGTAAGATTCAATTGTGTGAGTGTGTGTGAGAGAGAAAGAGAGAGTGTGTATTGTATATGTATGTTCTTGCCTCCGTTCTAAAAGGAACGTCGGTGCCAAATTTCAGCTTTCTAAGACGTTGATGAGTTCGAAGTCAGGACCTTATTAAGAAAATTTAATCGTCACCAGCCTATAAACGTCTCCACCACGAGACAGAGGCCTCCCTTCGAAGTCGTGGAGGTGTTTAGGCCATATTATAGTCCACCATTTTGGCCCAATGCTGGACCGCGTAACTTGCTATTCCAAATACAAATACTGAAGATGTATAAACAGGTGGTATTATTGCGAGGCAGCAATATCTTCTTTACTTTATAGTTTTTTTTTTATTTAACAGCTAACTAGTGTTGCAACCAATAGTAGAAAGTATCGATAGTCTATCGATACTATCGTAACCTTGAAAAACAGTAAGAATACCGATAGGGCAATCGTTAGTATCGATAGCCAATAGTTTACGATACCATTGATGACAGACCAAACTATCGATAGTATCGATACTATTGAATTCTAGTAGTATCGATACTATCGATATTATTCAATACCTACTATCGATAGTATTGATTTAAAACTATTAATACTCTCGATACTATCGATATGATCGATAGTCCTATCGATATTATTTCTGTTTTTCAAGGTAGAAAGTCAAATAATTGAAATTGTGTCAAAATATTATCTAAAAATACGTTGAAAATCTTAAGAAAATCTCGGAAACGCCTGGCAACCCTGAAACCTTAGGACAAATTAAAAAGACGACCACAGGATTGCCCGGGGGTGAGGCAGGGAGAATTACACCCCTCAGCCTACACTGACCCTCTTTAATGAACATTGCACTACATCTCCATCTCGCTCCCTCTTTAAGAGTCTTCCAAAGACATAGTTGATGCTATCTCTTTTTAAAAAAAATACTTCAGCTATGATACCGATTGTCCTTGAGATGCAATTTGCAGAATCTTTAGGAAACTTTACAGTAAGGATGCAATTTTACTTCAAATTAAAATATTTTTGTATAAATGAAGACTAAATAAACGGAGAAGTGAATCAGTGAAATAAATTATTATTGTAAGGGTAATCTCATGATCATGAAAAACGATTTATTGTATGATATGTTGATAGGTTATTTAACTTTATTTTTTAGATTAGGTATACAACAGCTTATTAACAGCTTAACAAGATCTGTAACAATGTTGGTGTTTTATTAATAATAACTAGCTGTCCGCCCGCGACTTCGTTCCCGGTGGATTTTTTTTTGTGAATCTAAACCATCCTCGAATCCACTTGAACACACACAAAAAATTTCATTAAAATCGGTCCAGCCGTTTAGGAGGAGTTCAGTGACATACACACGCACAGAAGAAATATATATATTAAGATAACAATATACCCACGGAATATATGTCGCTAAGGCAGTACAAGTTTACCTCAAGTTTGCATTCGAGCATAAATAACTGGTCTTACATAATTAAAAAAACGGAAATTAAATTTAAAAAAACGGAAATTAAATTTAAAAAAACACCAACAAGAATTCTTACAATAACTTAATTAAATACTTAGTAGGTATTTGGAAGCTTAATACTATTTATTTTTCAACCTTATATCAAATCAACCTGACACCGTTGTGGGTGTAATACATATTTTTTTTACCAGCCCATATACGTCCCCACCGAGGGGCACGGGCCTCCCTTCGAAACACGAAGGGGATTTAGGCCATAGTCCACCACGCTGGCCCAATGCGGGTTGGTGGACCGCTCGTCTTTCGAAAATTTTCTAGGACGGGCGGGTTTCGTCACGATGTTTTCCTTCACCGTTGAGCAATTGATAATTAGAAATCCGTACATAAATCCGAAAAGACGAATTTAGTGGCACAGGCCCGCACCAGGATTTGAACCCACGACCTTCGGATTACAAGTCTGGCTCATTACCAACTAGGTTATCACCGCTTGAAATACATACATAAAATTTCGAGTCCGTGCTTTTCTTACTTAGGATGATTCTAAATAAGTTATCGTAATTCGTAACAGGGGAAATTCCCCTTAGTTTCAAGGGGAAAACCGGAAACTGAAGCAACTTTTCTAAAGACAACCCTGTACGTAAAATTATTTTTTAAAAAAACGACTATTCATGCGATCCGCTGATCGCTCTACCTAAATGTTTGGAGAGGTGAAATTTTATTTCACATTAGCATTCCGCCCGGGACTTCGTTCCCGTGGGAATTCGGGAAAATCATGTACCCTATTTCCATCCCGGATAATGTAGGATTCTAATGGTGAAAGAATTTTTCAAATCGGTCCATGCAAAACAAACAATCAAATCTTTCCTCTTTATAATATGTATATAGGTATGTATAGATATAGATAGATAATATTAGTATAGATTTCGACCTACGTTCCTTGGAGAAAGTTTGACTCACATCCTAAATTTTCACTAATCTAATTCAACAAATATGAAAGAGTAGCACATTAAGCTTTCGGAAACCACATAGACCCATGTCGCAGTACGCCAGTCAGTCCTTGGACAAGGTTTGATTGATGTACCGTAATGACCTATGTACTGTCACAAGCACAAAACAAGAGAACATTTATTATTATCTACTAGCAATAGCAACACACCCTGGCTTAGCACGGGTTTTCGATGAAAGCTCAAGATCTGCTTGATTTTTTCTGACTTCTTCAATAATTATCACTGTATTTCAAACAATTTACACAAATCATTAATAAATTATACACTAAAACCTACCGCTTGAGTCACTCCGTCTATTAGTAGAAACCAGATGAAAATCCGTCCGGTAGTTTTGAAGTTTATGGCGGTCAGATAGACAGACAGACAGACACGTTGGGGGACTTTGTTTTACAACAACTAGTGACTTCGTTCTCGTGCGAATTTGGGAAAATAATGTAGCCTGTTTATTTTGAATTTATTGCAACATTTACTCGTAGTTGCTGTCACTATGTTACAAACCAGACTGCAGAGGAAAGAAAATCAACATCCAATAGACTTAGAAGCCTTGACAAATCACTTTTCTCATCGACTGTACAGCATAATGGGATCTTTTTAGATATTCTGCGAGCAAAGGATAGCTTCATTAGCCTTTACGTGTACAATTACGTGCAAAAGCGTGTAATTTGGCCGTGTTTGCGTTGCACTGTATGCACCGATACTCTAATGGGTAAATAATTAACATTTGAGTTGGAAGTGTTTGAAACTGTTTAGGTGTATAACAAATGAATGTATCTTAAAACATTATCAAAAAAATTTTAAAAGTGATACAGAAACTACATGATTTAATTTTTCAATTTAATTTATTGGGCATTACGATCCAAGATAGATAGATACATTGCTTTAAAAGAAACACACAACATACAAAACAACCACAGGTACAAATATACGGAATAAACAAAAAGGTTCCAAAGTAATATTAGTTGTTATTACTTCGCTGTCTTATCCGTGCATCAACATTTCGTCGTAGCCACTAATCTTAAGTATATATAAATATATCGAGGTATCTAATTATAATACTTCGAAAATTGTACCGAAAACTGTACCGCCAGTGTTGGCTTGGGATGGAATATTGTACCGCCACGCTCAATAATATATTTTAAGTAAGTAGTTAAGTTCTTATTAAGCGAAAATTGTTATTTTCTTTTGAGAAATAAAATATTCTTTAACCCAAAAATAATAAATTTGAAACAAGTCCTGGAAATCAAGGAGCACTCCTACAAAATTATGCTAATTAGACTACGAGATAACAATAAATGATTCTTAATAAATAATAATTTAACAAAGAATTTACGTGCCAGTGACCAGCCTGGATTTCTCTAATCAATGGGGTCTCAAAAGCGGTGGAATGACAATGGTCGTCATTTTATCCGTTCAGGTGGCGAAATTGAGAACTATCAAAATTTCATACATTGGATGACGGCTGCTTTGACTGACGATGGCGGGGCCACCGCAAACTGAATGCTAAGTTGCTTGGTAGTCTGCAACGTAGAATAGAATAGAAAAATCCTTTATTCGGTGCTCACAAAATATGGAACAATAAACAAATTAAAATAAAATAACACAATACACAAAAGAACTTACAACTAAAAAATTAAGACGGTGTGGAATGATGTGTGCACCGAAAAGGCTCTGTCTCAGCATGATGTTGCAGACTACAGTAGCAATCTGCAACGCTGTTAATTCTGACAGTACTAGTGGTGATGATCGAGCGCGTCATGTACCAATCAGCATAAAACAAGAACAGACCAAAATAAGTTTACTGAATAAATATTTGACGTTCGGTTGGCAGTGGTGCTGCTGGTCGGGGTCAAATGTATAAGGTTTCGATAGTTCTTAATTTCACCAGCTGAACGGATAAAACGGTCACCATGAGACACCATTGATTAATGAAATTCGCATAGGAGTCATAATAAGGGCATTTTGATCGATGAGTTGCCAACCTACCTATTTACTTGTGTATGAAACGAAATGAAATGAATGAAATCCCAAATGAAATGAAATGAAATCCCATATAAAATACTTAATGCTAATTATATTTCTTTCACGTGGCGACGTGTGGTACCTACTATCAAATAACAAAAAAACAGTAACTTCACAAATAGATTTAAACATTACTTAACCAATTTTTACACTGGAGCACAAGTGTTCTCTTCATCGCTTCACAGAAGTTTAAAAAACTTTTTTGTTTTATAAAAAACTTGTAGTAATTCAAGAAATTACAATATAATTTTGCGGTCTAATATGTTCATTACTACAGTGTAAGTAAGGTGTGGATGAAAAGGAGGTTATTAGAAGATGTGAACAGTTAAATTGCATGAAAGGTTACCATAAAGATTAAAACTTAAAAAATATTTATTCCTAGAAGTGTAATAGGTATACTAAATTGAAGTTGAATACGATGTGAGCACCGATTGGGGAATGGAAATTAAAGTTTACATCTAGTTAAATTTTAACCACCGATAAAAAAGAGGGGTGTTATAAGCTTAGCATATGTATTGTATCTGTGTGCCTGTCTGTCGCATCGTAGCTCCTAAACGTTAATCGAAATACGCTACGAACATATATTTGATCAAAAATTTAGCCGTTTAAGAGTTTTAAGCGAAATGTCCTACACCAAGCACGCGAGGGGTGCGGGTAGCGCTCGGGGGGTGCACCCAAGTAGTGTCTACGTTTAGGAAAAAACAAATTCCCACCGAAAAAAATGAAAAATGTTCTGTAAGTGATACTGGTTCAGGATTTTGAATATAGCTGGGAAGTTTTTTTTCACCCTGTAAGTATAGGTCGATCACGAAAATCATAAAAATAAAATAAAAAAGTTGGCTACTTTTTAGATAATTGAAGCATTGTTAGATCGCTCTTTGGCCGTTCCCTCCAAAAAAGCTTTTTAAAACTAACCTTTAACAAACGGAAGCACGTAGTTACCTATTTCTAACATTCATCAATTAACTACCATAACTAAACTTAAACTCTACAATTAAAGATTTTACAGTAACACAAATGACTTCATTAGAACTTAGTTTTCCACGAATCACATACAGATGTTTGACAGATGGCCAGAGAGGTATTTAGAAGTAATCATTAAGCAAAAGGTAATGGTCACTGTGGTATAATAATAATGAATAGTAGTTTGTGGTCAGATGGTGCGAAACAGACACTGCAGCTTTATATTAATAGCAACGTTAATGTTCAATTACGGACACGCCTTTAGAGTTTGATGGTAAAGGCGTGTTTAGTATAATAATAATGTCTATCTAAAATTAAGCCCACAACTATACGTATATCATAAGGAAGAAAGATTTGTATTTTTGTATGTAACTTAAAATAGAACCAACTTCAAAAAAGCGACAAATAAATACAATATTTGATGTGCTATGTAGTACCTACCTACTGAGCTGTTTGAAGTCGGTGCTAAGGTGGCCTATCAAACTTAATTTTCTTGGCACCGACTTCAAACAGCTCAGTAGGTAGGTACTACATAGCACATCAAATGATATTGTATTTATTTTACGCTTTTTTGAAGTTTATTTATTTATATTTTTTATTTTATTTTAGTTGGTTGTAAAGTTCCTTCTATTTTTTTTTTTTAGTTTTTATTTTTCCATTTTTAGTGCAAATTATAACTTCTTCATTTTTTGAAGTCTGTTTATAAAACGAAGTGTTAGCTTTGAAAAGTTAAAGCGAATTTTTGATTTTTATTTTACATACATACAGTTTAAACTGAGAACCTCCTTTTTTTTGAAGTAGGTTAAAAACTACTGGACCGATTTCAAAAATTCTTTCACCATTAGGATGCTACATATTTTAAATCAAAATAACTCTCTTCTATCACCGTGACACGTTGGAATCAATTTTACGTCACCTTTTAAACAAAAAAAATCGCATAGAAATTGGTCCATTCGTTTAGGACACAGACAGATACAAATATATACAGAAAAAAACATATTAAACCCAAAATAGAACACGATGCCTCTTGCATGCCTATAGTTAGTATAGTCCTTGTATGTTATCTGTGAAATGATGAAAATTTCGTAACGGGCCCGGGGACCTATCGATTTGCCCTACTGGTAGGACCACGGTACACCACTATGTACTCGTGGTCCTATTGGACTAGGTCTTATTATCAGTATCGATTATTAAGTACTTATCGCTATTTAAATATTTCGAATAAAAAAAATAGAATTCACACATTATGAACTAATGCAATGTTAATGTGTTGACAATATCTGCTATTTTGAAGACCGCCGTTTGTTTTTTTGTGATACTACAAAAGGCGATGTTGGGAATATTATTAATAAAGAAAAATCATTCTTGGAGAAGCTCTTCATGAGGATTCAATAATTCCATATATCACATTTCAATATATCGACTGTAAACGAGCCACAACAAACAAAATAACACAATTAGAAATCTGTACATAAGTTCAAAAAAAAGACCCATCTGGTACATGCCTAAACCTGGATTTGAACCCGCAACCTGGTTCTTTAACCCACTCTATAATACTCCTGCATGATATTTTGAATAATTTCAAAAGTGCTACAAAATCGTCATCCTAATCTGCTAGCGGTACACCCTGCTGATCAACGGACCAGGCTCTGGCGTATTACAACCCATAAATGGTTTCTTTACTTGATATTGGCTACTTTGCCACACTCTATTTTTAACCCCCGACGCAAAAAGAGGGGTGTTATAAGTTTGACCGCTATGTGTGTGTGTCTGTGTGTCTGTGTGTCTGTGTGTCTGTGTGTCTGTCTGTGGCACCGTAGCTCTCAAACGGGTGAACCGATTTGGATGCGGTTTTTTTTATTTACAAGCAGGGTTTTTGGCGATGGTTCTTAGATACGTTTTATCAAAATCGGTTCAGCCGTTTCAAGGTCATCAGCTCTTTTGTTAGCTGCGGTAGGGTTCTTAGACTCTTAATGTGTATTTACTTTACTTTCAAACATACATGTGACCTAAAACTTGAAATACTCATGTATGCTTAATAACTATGCAGGGTTATGGAACTCTTGGTCTGATGCTGCAGCCAGGATATCCAGAACACTAGCACACTCTTAAAAAAATAATAGCAGATATGTTGTGTTTGGACTCGTTTTGTTCAGTATTTGATTCTGCATACAATGCAATGGTGGCAACACGGTGAGCTGATGCTGCGGCCAGGATATCCAGAACACTAGGACATCCTTGAAAAATAATAGCAGATATGTCGTGTTTGGACTCGTTTTGATCAGTATTTGATTCTGCATACAATGCAATGGTGGCAACACCGTGAGCTGATGCTGCGGCCAGGATATCCAGCACACTAGTACACTCTTAATTATTTTGAAAATAAGTTAAAAATTTTGAAATAAAAATTAAATTAAAAATTTAAAAAACCCCCCCCGCAAAAAAGTAAAGCGGACATTTAAAAAGTAAAAAATAATACCTTTCGTTGAGCCATCAAATTCATTTCAGAAATACCTATATATATATTTTAATTATCGAAATCGATGGATGGCACGATAGGGTTTGCTCATTAAAATGGCGCTATAATGTCGCGTCGGGGTACCGCTTTAGTGAATCAGACCCTTCATTTGATTGACTATTCACTGATTCACTAAAGCGGTACCCCGACGCGACATTATAGCGCCATTTTAATGAGCAAACCCTATCGTGCCATCCATCGATTTCGATAATTAAAATATATATATAGGTATTTCTGAAATGAATTTGATGGCTCAACGAAAGGTATTATTTTTTACTTTTTAAATGTCCGCTTTACTTTTTTGCGGGGGGGGTTTTTTAATAGTCAATCAAATACTCTGACATGGGGCCTTTTTATAATTCGGAAACGGCACGGCAAAATCGTATTACCATTGCCTCATATGCAATAGTAATACTAGAAGCTGAGAACATAGGGGGCAATGGTAATTCAAATTTTGAAGTGCCGTGCCGTGCTGTTCGGATTATCAAAAAGGTCCATTGGCATAATCACGAAAATCTTTTTTTTTTAATTATAAGATGGGTCAAAGATGAGGTCGACGATGGAGCGAGTTAACCCAGAAAAAACAGCAAGCTGTTTGGCGTCGGACTTCGGTAGGAGAGTGGTCGCGAACCAGACGGCCCTTTACAGAGCCTACCACACCGCATGAGACCATAGGACGACACCTCAGATTCAGAAAAAAATGAAGTGTCGTTGCCTAGGATGGATTACTAGGAGGCAGGTCTCATTTGTGTCTCCTTAGTCGCCTCTTACGACACCCACGGAAAGAGATGGGATGGTGTTATTCTCAACCGATCACCACACGGTTAAATGGACTTAATTTTATCAAGAACTGAATCATTTTAAGTAGAAGCATCACTATAACTAGAGCCTTACTTACCTACGGCTGATGAAACCACCTGATGGTCAAAGAAACTTATTAGTCGGACTATCGATACCTATTATAAACTGTAATAAAACCACTTACGTCTCTATTAGGTACCGCCTCGCACAATAAACACTATTAATCTCATAATTGAAATTTTAAATCAACCATTACAAGCTATAGTTCGTTAATATTATAATTAAAAACTTTCTTGGAAGAATTAGTTTCGCGGCCATCTTTAATTTTCTGAAATTGATCGGTGAAACCTGTAATTTTCGTTGCATAACTTTCAAAACAAAATAATGTGTGTGTGTGTATATATGTAAAGTATTTATTGCTCGAAAACACAGTACAATAGAATTAATGTAACCCTTTTAACGCCAAGAGTTTTCGTCAAAAACGCCCACCACATGCGTCGACATCAAAAAATTTGAAAAAAAAAAATTAAAGTCGTGGCGTATGGCCAACGCTTGGTAAACGATATTAAAGTAAAAAAAAAAAATTGTCCGATATATCAGACTTTGGCAGCGAGGGTACGAAACTTAAACGTCTGATATATTATCAGACTATTGCGGTGAAACGGTTAAAAAAGTAATGTACTTAGTAGTAAAAGGCCGACATATCCCTGAAGGGATCTCTTCCTGTCTGTCTATCTTAGAGTAGTTTTGAGAGAAGACACCCGTACCGCAGGTTGCGATGTAATTAAAATATTAAAAAAAAAAAAATTAAAACTTATTCTTTATACTCTTATTAATTGTAAAACGGATCTAGTAAATAATAATATACGTAAGGGAAATACAATATGTTATGTGTATAATTATATTTTGGGTGACTTAAATAAGTTAGCGAAAATTGAGGATGTATATCGCCCACAAACTGAAGAATTTTCATCTTAGAATAATATAGCTATAATTATTTTAAAAAATAATTTCTCCAAATAACTTCAGCGATCAGCTGATTACCTTGAAATATGAAAAGACAACTTTTTTTTTAATTTTCATATGGGTTCAAATCCTTGTATTAATTTTCTTTCCTGTTGGGCACAGGGGTGTGGAATTGGGAGGGCTGCAAAGTGACTTAAGTGACACATGCTATTTTTTCACGTATTCTAAGGGCGACTTGCACCAATGTGCCAAACATTAAACATACGAGTATCTATCGAGACTAATTTGGATTAATTTGACAGATTTTGTTGCTTTGACAACCAAGTTAAATGTGTTTAAGATATTAAATGTATTTAAGGTTTTGATGCAAGTCGCCCTAAGTATACATTGAAAACTGATTAAATTTTAACCCCTGACAAAAAAAGAGGGTGTTATATGTTTGACGTGTGTATCTGTGTGTCTGTCTGTAGAATCTTAGCTCCTAAACGAATAAACCGATTTCGATGCGGGTTTTTTTGTGTACAAGCTGACGTGATCAAGATGGTTCTTAGCTATATTTGATCAAAATTGGTTCAGCCGTTTAAGAGTGAATAAGCGATGAATGTCGTGGGTTCTAAAAAAATAATTTATTTTGAGTTATTGTCCTTACTAATATTATAAACGCGAAATTGTATATGAGAATGTTTGTTCGTCTTTCAAGCTCAAAAGACTGGATCAATTATGAATTTGGTATTGAGGTAGTTGAGACCCTGGATTAACACATAGGTTCCATAATTTTCAAAAATTTCTACGGGACCGAAGTCCCGGGTGAAAAGCTAGTAGAGTGACATATGCAGATCTTGAACATAAGCATTATTACCATTCCATTAAAAAAAATAAAACCTCATTAAACCCAATAACGCATTTCGCACATAATGAAATAAATCAGGGCCGCTTTAAGGGCGCGATTAATAAAATTTGGAGGCGTAACGTCTGATAAATAATGGTTGTAACATTGTTGTTGTATAAAGTGTGCATTAACGATGGGAGATGTTGGCGGGAGGCGCGGACCTCCCCGGAGCCAGCACGACCCATAACACAGGGTGGGATTTAGATACTTTAAAATGTAAATCCTTTTCTAGGAGTGAAAGAAAAACTTTCACTCCCAACTGCCAACATTTTTTTGTTGTGTTTTTTTGTTGGCATTGGCCAACTGCCAACGTCCAGGCAAACTTTATGGTAAGGGACCTCGGCATCTGTCAATATGCAGACTACGTGGATACATTCAATAAAAGCCGTGCCTAATTGTACAGAGGCTAGCGCATCAGGTTAGCCCATTTTTATTGAATAACCGCTTTCATTGTAACAGCACAGAGTGCACGCGCGTGGTAACCCGTTATGCGGCCCTCCGTACTACAAAGGACAGTCTTCTCCTGACAAGAGTCCAGAAAATTAGTAGGAGTAGCCAAAATTTAATAGATACACTGTACAGATGTGAATAGAGATCTACGAGTATATGTATATGGAGTAAATGAGTACCTCATTTTCATGCTTTAAAGGAGGAATCTGGAACATCTCAATATGTTTAAGCAACTTTGTGATAAAAAGTAAATTATATCGCATTTTTATATAGTATGTCTTTTTACGTGATTTTTAAACTTCCTAGAGATACATATCTAGTACGTTTCACTGGTAATTATCATACTACATACTTTAATTTCCGCAATTCGTCCCTGACCGCTTTTATTTATTCATAAATCGACACTCATTGGATAAAATCAACAGATAATGTGCCAGTTATTGACTCGGCCACTGATCTATAATTTGCATTAATTATTAATCCCGATAATTGAAATTTGTGACGTTTCGGGATATTGAACCATTTATCGCTGTCAATGTTTTAATCATAATATTGGCCTTAAGATATGGTTGCAAATTGATAGTGTCCCTTCGGCTTATCATTTGCAAGCTAAAGTGCTTATTACATTGCGTAGGTATCTGGTAATGTTTACTAGTATATTTCATTTACCAGACCTATGTTGGATTAATACAAGCCTATTTTGCAGCTACAGAACTTTATTTACTTACAAATCTAATGTAAATTTTTAAACACAGACCGCAAAAATAAGTTGGTTTTACAAAATTATTGATGTTGTTATTTTAACCGATTTTGTATTAGATAACTAACTGTAAGTTACTCAACAAATTGTTGCTTAGTTTGGATAAAATGTTAATCTATGGCTTGAATATTGGTTTTATGAAATGATAAGGTTGTGGTGGCAAGGAGGTTTCATTGCTTTGTTGCAGAAAATCCATACGCAAGGACTTAACAGTCGATAGTCTTGGATATCAAAAAAAAAAGCATTATTGTGTTGTTGTGTATGTTTTCTGTACATTCTATTTCCTTCATATTAACATCACTTTTATATCCAAAATAACATGATTCCATTAAAACTTTTTGGGAATCCAACCACAGGCACACATGCCTACAACTTGGTATTAAGTACAGGACTTGGTTATAAAAATATTACGATCTTTTACAGTTTTTCTAATACGTTCACTCAAATATATATCAAAAAATATACTTACTTGATTAATAAACTAATAATTACAAAACAGTCATTTTGACGACTTTAATTTTTTTAAATTATATTTTTTGTGCTGTCCCAATCCAAGTACAGCCCTGTCTGATCTTTATCATTGGAACAAAAATCGAAAGCGAACTTGGGAAAATAATTTGCCAAGGTATTATAATAATTTATAGCTTCATTCGGGCCTATTACTCGCGCCCACTATACTACAAGCGTTGTCGGCCAATATAATATTCAAACCTGGCTTGAAACGGCTTCAGTGACGCGGCGGTTTGAGTATTGTTCCGTAGGTGCTCGATCTCACTGTTCTAAATTCAAAGTTTCTTAGAACACCCTGTCCGAATTTTCAAATTATTTTGAGATTTAGTCGTGACTTGCGGAAAATTGTATTTTAAAATATTGTAATTCGTATAATTATAAATGTATAAACCATTTGGGTACACCATGTTTAAAATGTGACGCTATGTAAACTAGTCTAATGACTTTCATCACATTTTAATTTCGCAAATTATTTCATTCGAAATGACGGTTTAATAATAAACAAAGTCAGATGCCTATTCCAAGTTTATTGTTTAACTATCTTCCCGCCCCAGACTTCGTTTCCGTGAGAATTTGGCAAAATTATGTAGCCTATGTGTTAATCCAGGGTGTCAGCTACCTCCACACCAAATTTTATCAAAATTGGTCCAGCCGTTTGAGCGTCAAAGTGTAACAAACATCCATACATACTTAATATTCTTTATTGCACAACAAAGTAAGACAATTTGACAGAAAAAAATGTTTACAAAGGCGAGCTTATCTCTAGAAGAGATCTCTTCCAGCCAACCTAACCGGTGAGAAATAGTGTATTAGACGGGAAGAGAGAATTGCGCACAACAGAAAGAAAATACAAACTAAGAGATGGTTACATAATTAATACATATATAAATGATAAAATTAATAATACATATTAATACATAATTATAATACATATAATAAATAATATAATTGCTCATTAAAGTTGTGACAGGAAGTATTCTTTGATTCTGTTTTTAAAAGAATGTATAGACGGACTCCACATACATACATCCATACAAACTTTCGCGTTTATAATATTTTTAAGGATTTTATTTTTATTTATTAACATCATGGTTTTTAACATCACACTTCAAAATAACTAATATAAACTTGGAAACTTACGTAAAAAAGAAACATGGCTGATAGAGAAACAAGTTCAACAAACCTCCAAAGATTTACGTCATCCCACTGAACCCTAATTTATGTAAAAATCTGTAATAAACTCACGTAGTTCATCGATTTATGTGAATCGATACTTTTAAGTTAATTTACGACAAAATAATTGGGCAGGGCGTGATTCAATTGCCCCTACCAATATTAGTTTTTTGCCGTAATCATGAAAATCGCGTATTTCGAATTAATCTTCTGCGGTTTATTTTCTTTTTACTGAATATTCGGTTAAGCACGAAAGAACGGGTGAAATCAGGTTTACTTAATATTTGTTTTTATAATTTCCTTTTGGTGAAAACAATCAAGATATAGCTAGTAAAAATTAAATAGTTATGTAAAAATAATGCTGTTTGTCAGAGTTCGACTTTGATTAACGTAAAAAAATGACCCCAAGAAAAAAAATAGGAGTTGATATTATTCAAAGTCAACCCCTATAAAATAGCATTTTTTTAATAAGTAAATTTAACCCGGATAGCGATGGACTTATGAAGTTCAATGCACTTACTTAATAATAATAATAATACAAGTAATTACTACTTTTGCCTCTACATTTTCTATGAAAGAAAGCAACTGTGAAATTCTTCTTAAACTCTCAGAAATTATTGAAGTTCAATGTATGAAAATGACCTCAGAATCTATAGAATTTATCAGATTCTATGCGGAAATATTTCTAAGTGAAACGGCCAATTTGAAGCGATCGAGACCCAAATCCATCAAGGCCCATTTACCAAGACTCCAGTGACAAATGACGCAGCCATTTCCCACACAATCCCATCATGAAACCCTAACCTATTACAGTACAAATCGATTCAGCAAACGAGATCGCTTGCGCATAAATCTTTTTTGCGGACGCTCGGGGCGCGCCGTAACCGATTAGTAGGTGCGCCTGGGCTATCTACCGCGAGAAACAATTTCCAATGCATTTTATAATTTATGACTTCATCGGCGATCGCAGGGTCACGAGCGAGCGTGAGTTCCGAGCGAAAAACGATGGTAACCTGTAGGGTTGCGAATACACGGATAAGACTCGGATATTTTTCATTTTCTGTCCCAGATTTCAACTCATCTATTGTTGACAAGGCTTGTTTTATTGAAAAATTGTGCGTCACGCCACTTAGATGACGGTAAAACTTCACTTTGATGCGCAAGGACACCGAAATGCTTGCTCACCCGCTGGCGTTGGCATTTCGACACTTTTTTGACGTTTGACTGCGGCGCATTTCACTGCGAGCATGTTATGCAGCTCAGCAGATGCATAAAAACACTTTTAAAATCGAGGCCTAATAAAATTCTACGACTTTCCAGAATTCCTCTTAAAAGCTATTACCGACGATTTTTTATTTTTATTTCCTAATGTCTTAATAAGGTACCACGAAATCTCGATCGTATTTCACACGACTAATAGCCAATTAGCCGAAAACGAACAAATCGGTCGTCGAAAGTCAGTGGAGCGATCAAAAAAACTCTTGCGCATCAAGTTTCCACCACGAAGCACTAAGGGCATCCTGACTCAGAATGGACTATTAAATTTGATGGCCTCGACAATTGATGTAATTACTTCATCAACGTTTTACTTGTTTGAACTAATGAGCTGGGTTGCCCTCCTTCGAGAAAGTTCTGAATAACTCGTGATACTTCGGCATTCTTCGGCAAGCTTCGTCCGGCATCTCGGGTTACAAAGTTTTTAATTTTAACAAATGACATTCTCGTTTAGTGGCCTGTGACTTCGACTTTTTCTTGATTGCCTGTGGAGCATAGAGAAGGGAGGGAAATGTTTTTAATTGCGAAGGGCTCTATTTTTAGTAGAACTTAATTGTTTATTATATTTGTTGATCTTTGCTGAGTCAACGCTGAGCAACTAGGAACTTTACCGACTTAGACTTCGATTGTGTGTGAATTTAGGCAGTACAAAAAAGAACAAAAATTGAAACAGGGACTGGCCGAACTGTACACGGATAGAGAAATGTAGAAAAAACTAGGGAACCCTTCGATCAAGTATAAAAAACTAGATACACAATACACAACAAAAAAGCGTCCTCACTAAATGGCCGTCCACTTGACGTTTTCGGTTGTCTTTTCATTCAGTTATCATTCGTCCGTTCCAAGAGTACAATCTTAGTTCGGTCACTATTTTGTTTCATTTTGTATGGAATGTGTATCTAGTTTTTTTATAGTTGATCGAAGAGGGAACCACCTTTGCTTGGCTGTGAAACAAAAGGTTTAATTAAACAAAAAATCACTGAAAACTCATTCAGGGAGTTCAAAGAATCAATTTCTGCTAAGCTGCCTCTTACAACCCGCCTCAAATAAACAGCTAACTGCATATGAAGCTTTACTCGTTTAACATTAAACTATTAAAAAATAGTAAAAAAACGTAGCAACAGGCTCTTCTCGGGCTTCATCAAGCGATCATGTATTTACGCGACCAAACTCAATTATGAGGCCCTGACAAAGAGCAATTGATTCTCACACTGAAAGGCACATGGAAGCAACATTAAACAATGGCAGCCCATCGCTG
Organism: Aproaerema taeniolella; assembly: GCA_949987775.1. Classification (NCBI taxonomy): domain Eukaryota; kingdom Metazoa; phylum Arthropoda; class Insecta; order Lepidoptera; family Gelechiidae; genus Aproaerema; species Aproaerema taeniolella. The sequence goes on along the minus strand of OX465258.1, from coordinate 14,759,746 downwards.
GCCGGCCCGTATTCTATCGCCATAGCCCAGGGACCTTTGCCCTACATTCATACTTGGAGGCATTTATTACCTTACATTGACTAATGTGATCTCTAGAGGACGAAGCGCTTACAAATCAATAGCTCTTCGAGATCCGTGACTAATAAGCAGCGTAAATGGAGTAATGCACCTTGATGGCATGTTATCTCATCGGTACCGGCTGTCTTTAATGCTGACTACAAGGTTTAGTAACTATAACACTAGGTATATAGTCTCTATTCCAATAATTCATGTTTATATTCAAAGATTATATGCGACTGTGTTTAGTTTAGGAAAAGGTACAACTTTCGGGATATTCAATAAGAGCTATTTGCAATAGCTCATCATACTAATTGTAAACCTTACACGAAAGTTGTACCCTTACACGAGTGTTGTAAACCTTACACGAGTGTTGTATTTTCACAGTCACCTATCTAGATGGTGTTGCTTGTCAAGAAAATACAATACAATACAATATACTTTATTGCACTCCAACACAAATAAGGTACAGTTACATTGTAATACAAACAGTTATGTCAGGGTACAAAAGGCGGCCCCATTGCTAAGAAGCAATATCTTATCGGCAACCTTTGGGTGTAGAGAAAAAGTAATAAATCATGTAGGCAACAAATACTATTTTATACGAGATCGACATTTCTTCCTTTATACAGGTCCGGCGCATCTCGACAGATATAACATATCAACACGGTCTAGGGATATTGCACGATTTTTCGTACAAAAGAGGTCTGTTTCAGAAGCTATAAAAACATACTAGAGATATATGGAGGGCTATAATTTTCAGACGAGCAAGAGCTAAACCTGAATTTTTGATTCTAGTCAATAAATTTTGTTTTACTTTAAATTTGTGAAAACGAGACGAAAATTTTTAAAAAAACTGCGTAAATAACAAAGGCAAAAGTGCATTTATGTATTCGTTTCCGTCACGTTTTCACAAATTTCAAGTAAAACAAAATTGATTGACTAGAATTGAAAATTTAAGTTTAGCACTTGCTCGTCTGAAAATTATAGCCCTCCATGTATCTCAAGTATGCTTTTATAGCTTCTCAAACAGGCTTCTTTTGTATGAAAAATCGTGCAATATCCCTAGACCGTGTTGATATGTATACATAGAACATTTGTTCCTAGTCCCCTCTAGTTTTTATCACCCGGATAACTAATCTTTCCAACTGTTCCCTTTGGAAGCACGCCAGAAGAAGCAACTGGGATTTTTTACCCAGTCGTCGCCCGAAATACAATTTCTCAAATGACAAACCAAAATCACTAACCGCACTGTTTAGAATGTTTGACCTTTCTAGGAAAATGTAAAACTAGTACACAAGATTCTCTATTTTGGTCAGTCCTCTAGAGATTCCTAAGTCCATGTTACTCTGCCATAGAATTATGCGGTAGTACCGTGCTCTCTACGTGAACTCTTAACCTAGTGCATGTGCAAACGAAGTGACCAAAACTGGTATTGTAGAAACTACACGTTAATTTTCGAGGTTAACTTTCGATTTTGAAGCACAAAATGGGCCTTTATTATAATTCGAAAGAGCACAGCAATTTGTGTTACCATGGCCTCCTATGTTCCCAGCTTCTAGTTTCACTAGTACATAGGAGAGGGCAATAGTACAGTTTTGCAGTGCCGTTTTCGAATTATAAATAAAATAGCCCATTTACAACATGTGTGCAACATGAACTTGTCTTATTATTAATAAAAAAATATTTATTTATTTTATTTATTTATTTATCAAGTCATTGTACATTTTAACTTTAAACTTATGTTAAAAAAACACCGTGAAACCTCATAAAGGTTTGTCTCGGTGTACACAAGTGATTACCGCAAAATTAATTATACATACGATCTTATGTTATCGAAACACATTTCATACGTAATAGTGTCTAAACAGATGCAACGACCAAAGCAAAAAATATCAAGTTGGACAGGACATTTAGCGATATTACTTTCGTGCTGGACTAGGAGTGAAAGAAAAGCTTAGAATATGCCAGTTGCCAACTCTTCCTAGACATACTGTATAAGCCAGTAAGTGGGAAGCAGGGGTTTTGCTGCATCGTGGGCGGAAGGCTGACAACCTATCACTACTATACTCATGTTCCATCTAATAAAAGTCAGAATTAATATCAAATGTGGCGTGGCGTCAAATGCCTACCCTGAAAGTGATTATAGGCTTGAGTGTATGGATATACGGAGGCCAGCGCATCAGGTTACTCCATCTTAATAACGCAAGATAAATATTTTTATTTTTTATATTTAGGAGTCTTTATTTTTAAGGTCGTCCTCGTAACAGCACAGAGTGTACGCATGTGGTAACCCTCCATAGGTTTTAAGTCTGAGGCCACAGACCAATTTGTCCTTAGAACATTATAAAAATATTGTTTTGTTGTTGTAATTGCTAAATGTTTTTTATGGACATTATGTTTGTCTTATGACCCATAATCTGGCAATTAAGTCCTGGACTTGTGGAAGGCATGCGTGGGGCCGAAGCCAACACGTAGAGGCCCGTTCAATACAATTTAATTTAGTAATGTGACACCAACCGGCAGTTAGCTCTGTATGCACTATAGAAATGCAAAATGATGTAGCCTATGTTACTAAGGGATAATGTAGCATTCTAATGGTGAAAGAATTTTTGAAACCGGAGCCTATTCAATAACAGACAATCAAATCTTTCCTCTTTATAATATTAGTGTATACTAGATTTACCGCCCGGGACTTCATTTCCATGGAAATTCGAATGTACCCATGTGACTTATGTCACTCACTGACAAAAAAGCTATCTGCTGGTGAAAAAACATTTAAAATCAGTTAAGTAGTTTTTGAGTTTATACGTTACAAATATACAAAAATACGAATATTTCCTCTTTAAAATATTAGTATAGACGAAAGATTACAAACGTTCTCATCTCCCCTGAGTAATTCTAAGTATAGTCTTCTCTGATCGAGTAGTTAGCTAATCACACAGCGGTCCTGGACACTAGTGATGTTAATATTTATTGCTCTACATAAATCGGGACTTATTGATTTTTTACACACGAAGAAAATTATCTTTTCATTTCTCATACTCGGAAAGTAGTGTTATTTTTATCTGATTATTGGGTGGAAAATGCTGCTTCCCTCCATAGGGAGGGAAAAACTCATACAAATTACTTCCCACCTAAGAGCCGGAATGAACTTTAAAAATGGAACTGCTGTCAGCTGTGAAGAGTTTTATGTAAAAACAAAACTAATTCAAAAAATGCTGCGGCCAGCCAGTGTGAACTTAGCGCAAACTTCTTTGAGCGGAATAAGCCGCAACAATTACGCGGTGAGTTCCATTTTTAAAATTTAAAAAGTGGACATAAATTGGCGGGATACTAATCTGTTATGTATCTGTGACGGAATTCAAAAAAATAGGTACTACTAATATTATTATATATTATCAATAAATAGTTTAGATAAATAACTAGTTTTATTTTCCTCATATTCGAAATGAAAAGTAGAGTGTTTAACACGGGTAAAAGAATCAATTCCTACTCGGACTATAGCCTAAATACCTCGGGAATTGATACTTTCCACCCTCGATTAACAATCTACTATTTCATTACTCATACTCTGAAAGTAGGTCTGTGGTTGCCTAAGGAGGGGCTTAAAAGTAATACTTTTCAGGCCTAGGGTGAATCGCTTTCAACTGACAGTTGTCAAATTAAGTGTTAAAAAAACATGTTCCGACATCCTATATATACACAGCCACTCTATTACAGCGCAATGTAAAATTGAAATAACAAAAATGAAGTATTCATTGAAGAATATTTATTTTAATGACTTTATAGTAATATACTTTTAGGTATTTCTTTAAAATAACATAGATTTTGGCAAAATATTAAACATTTTTTCAAATGATGAAAATGAAAAATAATGGCTGAATAGCTGGCCAGCCACAGAAAAAAAACATAATAGGCAGGAAAGTGGCATTCCGATCTTCATTAGCTTTTTCGACTTGTAAAGTTTTGTTCATACTTATTTGTATGAATGCAATGAGTTCAGCTTATTGATGTTGTTATTTTCCTTGTATTCGTAATGAAAAGCACAGTGTTTACCTCGGGTGAAAGAGTGAAAGACTTATTTAGTCCCGAGACGGGGTTTGGCGACCGAGCGTAGCGAGGGTAGCGTAAATAAGTCTTTCACCCGAGGTAAACACTGTGCTTTTCATTACGAATTATGTAACAATATACTATTATTTGTCGATAGAATTATTAAAAACTAGCTTTAATAAACGCGCGGTGCGTTTGTATGAAGATAACCTACTTCCCCTTTTTATACTATGCCCCAGTTAACCGAACGTTTAAACTGCAAACTACTTAACAATCTTAACATTCAGTTGGCGGTGGCCCCGCCAGACAAAGCAGCCGTTACCGAATGTATTAAGTGGTAGTTTTCAATAGGGATGTTGACTAATTTTTTTTATTGTTTATCTTAAAAAGGAACTGAATCCAAAACCAAAAACCGAAATAATTTTTGAAAACTATTGAGAAATAAAAAAGTTACAAGCTATTAAATTTCAATAGAGGGGTAACTGTCAAACAAAGAAAAAGAGATGCACTTACCGGCATGTGACGTCACCGCCATTAGTTTGCGTAGGTAAAAACGAGATAGCTAGCTCTCCCCACAAAACGAAATACTCGTAGCTAGTCCTTACGATAAAATAAATGCTAATAACTTGTTCATTTATAAACCAATTTTAATGCTGTTTTCGGATATGAATATTTTTCTAGCATTATTTTTTGTTTCACATACAATAATTCATAAAATCAAACACTGTCAACATCCCTTGAACGGATAAAATGGCAACCACTGTTATTTAACCGCCATCGAGATGCCATTGATTGGAGTAGCCGCCCAGTAAAAGTTACATTTTTACTTCATTTTTATAATAATAGTGATAACACCTTTGCCAGAAAGCCACGCTCTTGCATATTCATGGTAAGCCACAATATTCACAAGCCCGCCATATACATATAATCTTAAGATCTTCTCAAATAACCTCAAAAAGTTATTCTTCTTATCGTGTAGGTACAGTCAAGTGTGTGGCGAACTTGACTAACCCTGGATGTCAGAGTTTTCAAACCGCCAAATGGCCTCTGACTTGGTTTTAATGACTAGTCAATCGACAACAGCCAGGACCGAAAGCTTAATGTGCCTTCCGAAGCGCGGAAACGCTCGTGATAAATTGGCAATTTAGTCACCCATCAGGTTTCCCACCTCTGTGTGTGTTGTGTAACCTCACTGATCGGCTGAGATCAGCCCTTCGATTGCGGTAAGTTTGAACTTGTTCACCAAAGCTAAACCAATGGAAAAGTGAGCGGTTTAGTTTTGGTAAAAACGTTCAAAGTTACCTCAATCGGGGGGCAGTTAAAGTGTAAGCACAGTAAAAACTAAGCCAAAGTGTTGGTATTTTACGCCATTACTGCGAAATTTTTCACGTCACATTATCACAGCATCATAAATAGCAGTTTAAGGACGCAAACAGCTATAAAAACGTTTCCTTTGCCGTTCGAGTTTAGCTTTTATTATCTTCACTTAAAGCGCTGTTCAATTAAACTGAATAATTCGCTATAAATTGGATTTAATAAGGATTACTTAAATCCGGGTCTCATATCATAAATCGGGACACCTGACGGCACTCACTCGCCGCCATTCAGTTTTATCTTGTGTAATTAGCGTCCATAAAGTCACTTGTTACTTCAAAGGCGATGGGGCCACAATCCAAGCATTATTCGCATCTCTAACATACCCCTCTGATCGATACACAGACGAACTGTCATATAGACAGGTTAAAGGAGTTTCGAGAAGTACCCAGTAATCATATTCAACTCCATCCGATTGGATACCAACATACGACAATCTCAGTGCATTTATTTACTTTCTTTCACCAACTGGACTGATAAAATGATCATTCTACCGCCATGTAGACGCCATTAACTAGTAGAATAGCCACCCAGATGAGGAGAATTTTGTTGCAGTTTTTACTTCAGATTATACATATTTTTATAGATTATACTTTTATTTACAGATAGTGCCATCCACGAAGATGCGCCCCACCGTTCGTCCTAATCGTTTATAGGATATGTGTGCATGTTTCCGCTAATGTTTGAGTGTCATCGGTACACACTAATTGCCTATGAGACACTACAATAAATAGGTTCATTATGAAAAGATGATCCACTTCAATTTTATATTTTTTAACGCTTCTAGGGGTTTAGATTTTTAGGTGCGATTAGTTACTTTATACGATTATATTAGCATTTTATAATAGGAGACAATTATAGACATAAATGAAATATCTACGTGAAAAAGTTTTTCAGATCTTTATTTTATTTTAACAAATTGGGAAACATACAGCATTAATTAAATCTACTGGACATAAAACAACTTAATTAACACAGAAGCCAACAAAGTTTCCACTAAAATCTATTACATTACCGTCTAAGTTACGCATTGTAAGAACTTTATTTAGAAAACACAATATTTTAAATGGTGATTGACGACTCGTTTCAGAAATAATTTAATAATTGAAATAATTTCTCTTGCCAAAAACGGGTAAAAATACATTAAATAGCTAACAAGTGTAGTTCAAATTTTTATAACTTGCAATCAATCAAACGATTAACTTGCTACTAATTTCTAAACAATCTAAATAACATTTACATACCTGTCTTTTAAGTACAACACGCTGAGATTTTCTCGACATTAAAAAAATTACTAAGTAGATCAACTTTCGTGACGAGTCTAAAAATTGATGGGGCGCGTCTTCGTGATACTCGTGGCAGCATCTAGCCCCTCAAGTTCAAAGAGTGAAAACTTAAGTTGCAACGACATATTAAGGCGGCATATTAAGAGTTGATTAATAAAAATATACCTTCACAGAATTGTTAAGAATTCATTTCCCTAAAAATAATATAAATTATATGAGGAGGTATATGGGGCGTCGCTACAACAAACTCTCCTGCATGTTTATATCCCTTATTGATGAGTAAAAGTGTCCTTTCAAAGTTCAGTATTAGATTGGAAAGAGATACCCGTGCCACTCCGATCTTCTCAGCTATCAGGCCTGTCATGTATACGTCGTCAATCCAAAAAAATGGGGTGATTAAAGATGCGAACAGCAATCTTGATACCACGTCTTGTGAATAGAGGATTGCAAAACCTGAAATAATGGCAGAATTCAATCACGCATAGTTCGCTAGCTAATTTAAAGACACCTCTTATAAAATAAGAAAAATAAGCTCTAAAGGATGATGAGCATTTTGGTATCGGTATTAGTATTGAACTTTGGTAACGGCACCAATTGAAATAAATGATACATCGTTAAAAAGGTAATTTTCTATAGAATAAGAATAACCGAAGCGCTAGTCCTGATTTATGTCCAACTAGCTTTCCGCCTGCGGCTCCGCCCGCGTGGACTACAGGTTATATCGTGCCCAACTGTGGGATAAAATATAGCCTATGTCCTTTCCCAGGCTCTAATCTATCTCTGTACCAAATTTCATCAAAATTGGTTCAGTAGTTTAGGCGTGAAAGACGGACAGACAGACAGACAGTGTTACTTTCGCATTTATAATATTAGTAAGGAAGTAAGGATTAGAGTAGTCCTCACTTAAAAGTTATTTATTTTTCATCATTATTCTTTTTTTTTGCGACAGTATTCTTCATTTTGTCATATTTTTTTTATTTATTATATTAATTATAAATGATCATCATGAACTATTAATTTAGACACACATTAAATGAAAAAACCTACTTTCAACTTGTTTTATTTACTGAGAGAATAAACAACCAATGATAATAATTGATGATGATCATTTATAATTAATATAATCAATAAAAATACTATGCCAAAATGAAAAATAATATTGCAGCAAAAATGAATAAATGATGAAAAATAAATAACTTTCTAGGCAGGATTACTCTAATTCGACAATGAATCAGGACTAGCGCTTTAGTTACCTATTCTTATTCTACAGAAAATTACCTTTTTAACAATGTTTTTTTTTTTATTAATGATGGGTTCGCTCTTGACCACAATCACAATTTTAACAATGTTTCATTTATTTCAATTGGTGCCGGTACCAAGTTTCATACTAATGTGCCCATAATCCTTTGTTAATAAGCACATTTGAGAACGGCTTTTTTTTTTATTCTAGACCCAGCGGTTTGGGCTGTGCGTCGATATGTGAGTCAGTTTTAATTGAAGATTCAAAAAAAATTAATAGAAAAAGCTAAGTTTTAAATAAATCCAACAAACCATCGCAATAGGTAGGATAGAAATCAGCAGCGTATTCCTCTTCAGTGACCAAATATTTCGATGTATTCCATCTTTGCACTCTGGCGTCTTCATTCAGTTTTCCGGCTATCAAATCCCTCATCGGCCAAGGAGAGTGATTTCTTGACAGAAAGTATATCAACGCATCCGTATTTACATAAATGTCATCGTCCGCTTTTAATATGTACCTGTAAATATAATTTTTTAAACCAACAGGAATAAGCAATACGATAAAAAACTTCTGTTTAGAACAATGTAACTTAAGAATTTTTTATCAGCCTAAATACGTCTTCACCGAGGGGCATGGGCCTCCCTTCGAAACACAAAGGAGATTTAGGCCATAGTCCATCATACTGGCCCTATGCGGGTTGGTGGACCTCGCGCCTTTCGAAAACGAACTTTCTTAAATGTGCGGGTTTCATTACGATGTTTTCCCTCACCACTGAGCAAGTGATACTGAATGAAAAATCAATACATACATCCGGAAAGACGAATTTAGTGGTAGAGGCCCGCACCAGGATTTGAACCCGCAACTGTCCGGTTACAAGTCTGGCTCGTTACCAACTAGGCTATCACTGGGATAACTTTAAATTACTTAGCAAAAAGCCCAGTGGCTCTCGCTGATCTCAACCGATCAGTGAGGTAAAGCAACGTACACAGAGGCAGGGAACCTGATAGGTGACCAAAGTGGCAATTTATCACGAGCGTTTCCGTGCTTCGGAGGGCTGTTGTCGATTGACTACAGTCGTTAAAACCAAGTCAGAGGCCATTGTGCGATTTGAAAACTCTGACACCAGGTTAAACCAAGTTCGCCACATACTTGACTATACCTACACGAAAAGAAGAAGACTTAGCAAAAAAAAATTACATACCTCGCTGTAGAACAAAAACGTGTCACCCATTTTATACCCATCACATGTTTGTAAGTCAGGTTCCGGTATGAATCTACGAAGTTGCCTTGCACTATATCTCCATATGTTGATGATTCATTTTTAACTTTCATAGCTAAGGTTACATTCTCGATTATTCCCAAAAGGAATATTACTCTATTTTTCTCTGTTGGCCTTCCCCATGTTTTTCGTATTACTTTCCTGTTATTGAATTGAACGGGGTTGGAGTGCACTACAATCACTAAAGTTAAGTTTACAGGGCATGGCCTCGGACTGGTTATAAACACAAAGTTAGTTAGATTAACTAGACGATCATTCACATCATTTATTTCATCAACTTCTCCGACAATTTTGAATTCCGATTCAATTTCATTTCGCGAAAAAATGAGAAAATGTTGCATTAAAAATACTACGGCTAAAAATACAATTAATACTTTGAGGAATACATAATTTTTTGTGATATGATGAAGTACGATTTTATGTAACCTATTTCTACGGGTAGGAATCATTTTGTTTAATTTTTCACTTCACTTATTACAGTTTTTCACTTCACTTCACTTCACGAAATGTTTTCTATGGTTATTGCATGTAATAATAAACTGGTAAAAAATCTCTTTTCTATGCGTTTTCGCAAGCGGTTCGTGTTTGAGCACTTCCACAGTGTACTAGTTGAGCTCACCGTTCGGCACCACGTCCACGCTTCCTACCATGTCGACATTCATCAGATCTGCACTGAAGTGCTTCTCTTCTTCTTTTATATTGCACACCGCTAAGGAACCGCTTTGACCGTGTGGTGATCGGTTGAGAATAACACCACCCCATCTCTTTCCGTGGGTGTCGTAAGAGGCGACTAAGGAAACACAAATGAGACCTGCCTCCTAGTAATCCATCCCAGGCAACGACACTTCATTTTTTTCGGGATCTGAGGTGTCGTCCTATGGTCTCATGCGGTGTGTTGGCTCTGTAAAGGGCCGTCTGGTTCGCGACCACCCTCCTACCGAAGTCCGACGCCAAACAGCTTGCTGTGTTCCGTCGGTGCGTAGGAGTACCAGTGCCTTTATAGGCATTTTCTGGGTTAACTCGCTCCATCGTCGACCTCATCTTTGACCTTATGGTCAAGATTGAGGTCAAGAGTTAACCCATCTTATAATAAAAAAAAGGAAAGGAATTCTCTGCCTGTGTGTGAATTTCCGGGCTTACGTAACCCGAATCTCTTTAAAGTAAGTTAATATGCTCTTCTGGTGTCAGAGTTTTCAAACCGCATGGCCTCTGACTTAGTTTAAACGACTGTCCGCATGGCCTCTGACTTAGCCAATCGACAACAGCCGGGACTGACAGCTTAACGTGCCCTCCGAAACACGAAAACGCTCGTGATTAACTGTCACCCATCAGGTTTCCTACCGCTGTGTACGTTGCTTAACCACAATGGTCTTCTGGATGACGCAGCTACATTCTCGACCACATTTTCACCCCTGTACTAGATTGTGACCAAGAGAGAACTCAATTTTCTTTAAAAATAGTCTTCGTAAATACCTTGCTCCTACTATCATCGTAAACTGTTTTTGTTTGTCGAGTCTTATAATAAGGAGTTTAACATTTGAATTGCGGGCCAAGTCTGAACAATAAATATCAGATAGAAATCACTATCCGTCGAGATATTTCACGATTCCTCGGGAGCCTTTTAGGGATAGTCGATAAATTAGGGCGGTACTAATAGGAGGTCCTGTGACATTCTCTGCCAAAGTTTAGCTTTGTGGTAATAGAACCGATAACGTAAGATATATTATTATTTACTAGCTAATTATATTTTTCCCCCGACAAAAATCTGTATGTCTGTGTATCTGGTGTGTCTCTATGTGGCAGTGTAGTTCGTAAATGAATGAACCGAATTGGATGCGGTTTTTTTTGTTTGAAAGCTTATATAATCGAGATGGTTCGCCTTAGCAACATTTGATCAAAAGTAATCGAAAATTGGAGGTGATAATTTTTTTTATTTTTATTTTAGAGTTATTGCTAGAAACTATTGCCAGCCCTTCCATGCTGGACTTGGAGTGAAAGAAAAACTTAGAATGTGCCAGCTACCTACTCTTCCCAGGTATACAGTAAGCTGTATAATGGGCGAAAGGCTGACCACCTCTCACTATTATGCAACTTGTTCCATGTGATAACCTTCACTATTTGTGTCAAACGTGTGTCTAGTGGTTCTAGAACCACTGATGCTCTGCCTACCCCTTTAGGGATTATAGGCGTGAGCGTGTGTATGTGTGTCTGTGTATGTGTATTACTAAAAACTTTGAGAACAACTAATAGCTAACGAAAATTTTATAATAATCTGTTATCTGATGAATAGTTTAGGAGTGCAAAGATGACAGACATACTAATCAAAACTTTTCCCACACGGAACGCCATCACATCCTTATTTCTTAAACTACACCAAAACAAAGATCGGTTAGTTTATTTGTGGAAACTCTAGTATACAAACAGAAAGACTACTTTTTTTCATATTAAATACGTAGTATAGAGTTTAAAAGTATGGATTGGACTAAGGTTTCGGTGAAAGTCACCCTTGTCAAGATAGCTGTTGATTACATTTTTAATGTATGCATGTATGTAAATTCTTTATTGCAAACTCTTATAGGCTACCGTGTGGTGATCGGTTGAGAATGACACCACCCCATCTCTTTACGTGGGTGTCGTAAGAGGCGACTAAGGAAACACAAATGAGACCCGCCTCCTAGTAATCCATCCCAGGCAACGACACTTCACTTTTTTCTGAATCTGAGGTGACGTCCTATGGTCTCATGCGGTATGGTAGGAGAGTGGTCGTGAACCAGACTGTAAAGGGCCGTCTGGTTCGCGACCACTCTCCTACCGAAGTCCGACGCCAAACAGCTTGCTGTGTTCCGTCGGTGCGTGGGAGTACCAGTGCGTTTAAGGCATTTTTTGGGTTAACTCGCTCCATCGTCGACTTCATCTTTGACCTTATGGTCAAGATCGAGGTCAAGAGTTAACCCATCTTATAATAAAAAAATATAAAAAACTATAAAAGAAATATAACTGTGTGCAATGGTGGACTTATACAATCAAGTACAAAACAAAAAAAATGCATTTTTTAATAAAAAGAAGCCGTGCTATCTAAACGTACCCTCAGTCCACTATCATGGATCACAGGTTTTTAATTACCGCAGCCATTACCCAGCCCGTTACGCTATACACAGCTTTTGTACAGAGGTTCTCAAAGTGTACTTATAGCCCTTAAAACGCCCTATTTAAAAAAAAATTGTAAACTTGATAAATCGACTTCTAAGGAAAAGATTTTTGAAAATACAACTAAGTGTATTAAATCCTACTGAAGCTAGGTACACGAAAGAACAGTTTTGGTCACAATAGAAATTTTAAATCACAATAAATAAAATTAAACTTGATCTCACTGTCTTTTGTGCAGCATACGAGAGACTATTTCCCAAAAACACTGCCTCCTCTAAAGATGCGATCAGCACGAAATGTTTTTGAAGCTTTAAATTTATGCCTTACTCATGCCAACCAAATATTTAACAAGCTATCCTGAGATTCGACAAGCAATGACGATTTTTAGAAAAAATGGTCCTTGCTTAGTTCTTTAACAAGATTTACATCTTTTCATACTTAAATCGCTGATAATAGTTATGTGAAAATAAAATTAACAAAATAACTAATCTCTTCATTTTTAAATTATAAATTCTCCTTAATAGCGCTTTAATCGCGTTAAAATCGCTCCATTTTAAAAACAGTTAGCAAAAAAGCATAATATTGTCTGAGACATTCCACACTGCCATCTAATCTCCAGTTCTCAAACTCAGCTTGGATGCAGAAGTCCCCACCAAGGAGCATGGGCCTACCTTCGAAACCGTGAAGGGGGTTGAGGCCCATAGTATTGTGGACCTCCATGATAAACATCTACTTAGAACGCCTTTAGCAAAAGTTTCTATATTCAATCCGATTCGCGTAATTTGCCGCTTAAATGTATTTGACACATTCACTCCCGTGGCTTCGGCTGCGCGAGTCAGGTTTTGCAATAAATCTATGAATGCTTTAAAAGTGATTGCTTGTCTTTTCCTGGTCTCCATCAGCTGGAACCCGGTAGCTCCCTCTGAGCTACGCTACAGTACACCACACTGGTCTAATGCGGGTTGGAAATATTTGTAAACGTATTTACTTCGGTCAAAGATCCTTAGGTACCTAAATCTGTATAGAATTGTAAATATTTGTATTTATTTATGGGTCTGATTACATTTGCTTTAATATGTAATGTAAATTTTAATTTTTTACCTTGAGATTCGATTCGATACGCCCTGTGTTAAGGCCAACTCTTAAAAAGACACCAAACAATACATTTTGAGAACCACTACGTATCCCATTTCTTTGCATGAATTATACATGATAGGTATCTAATTTCCGAGCCATCAAAAACACTCCGGCGCACTAAATCGCCGATTTGGCCATGTCGGCGGTTAGAGTGTAATTTTCCGGTTAAGACCATAAATTATCATAACCGGATGATATACAGTATTAAGTATAAGCGGGCGATATAAAGCTAAAGTGCTCTGGGAACTTCAGATATAGATAGTTCTAATTTTAATGGTTTTTTACCATTTTAGAATGTATTTTAACACGAAAAAAAGATACTTACGTAATATCAAATCGCTGTAAGTTAGTATACAGGGCTTTAGGTTAATCTCTTTCAACCTCTCGGGTGGTTAATCAGTCCATGAAACTGAAAAACTTCCCCAACGAACATAGATCAAAATACGAAAAAAAAATTTTGATACAAAAATGTGCTGCTATGAAGTATGCTGATGAAGTTTGTATAGAAACTCAATTTTTTTTTCATATTTTGACCTATGTTCCTTGGGGAAGTTGTTTAGTTTCATGGACTGATTAACCACCCGAGAGGTTAAAAGAGAATTATCTAAAGCCCTGTATAATATATTCTTTATTGCACAAACAAAGTTATTACAAACAATCAGACAAGGAGCGTACAAAGGCAAGCTTATCTCTAAAAGAGATCTCTTCCAGCCAACCTTATAAGAAATAACATCCCCCATTTACAAACTATTGCCAATTTTGAACCCCCTACACAAAAAGGAGTTATAATTTATAATACACAATAGCGGTTAATACACAAGTTTTTGTATGTCTGTGACACCGTAGCTCTTAAATGGGTGAACCGATTTGGATGTGTTTTTTTTTTATTTGATAGCAGCATTTTTGCAGTAATTCTAATATGTAGTTATAAACGATGAATGTCAGAGGGCGGCACAACATTTCTGATTTTAGAGTATTCTTAGACCACCCAAAACTTGACACCCATAAAGTAATACACAGTAACATCTTAACAATATTCAGTTAATTTCATCATAGACACATCCACAATCTGCGACTGTAATGTTCACGAATTGCTGTCACATTTTACAGTGTAAGCTGTCTCGTTTTCACACCACCATATCTCAGAATACTATGTGATATTTCGAACCTATGCATTAAGTATTATGTGTTTATGCTTTAAAATCCATGTGTGAATCAATGGAGTATTTCTGCATTTGAATGTAATGTCTAATATTATGATGGAAAGAGCATCCCACCAAAAACATTTTCATGTAAAATCTTGCGAAGATTAGACCATAATGGCTCACATTGTCAAAAAGTTAATGTAGAGTCTAGTAGAGCCAGGCTTTTAACTCTAAACGCCCTAACTGTACAAGTCCTAACTTCATAAACTCTACACCTTAGTAAAAATAACGGCCTGGCCGTTTCGTTACCTCAAGAACTATTGTATACAGAAAAGTAATGAACAGTGAAGAAATTTTTCACCTTACGCTCATGTGACGGTGCCACATATTTTGTCTAATGTGTAGAGTTTGTGAAGTCAGGGCTTATAGAGTTAGAAGCTCTAGTACGATAGTAATAGCGTGCGTTATGCGCCGCGTTCCTATGTCAAAATGTCAACATTGACAACGCCAGAGGACGAGCAAGCCTTTGCGCGGGGCCCTCGTGCAATCAAAGTGAAGTTTCAGCGTCGGCCGAGTGGCGCGCCGCGCTAGTTTGTCGCCATCGTGCTCGGCTGCTGATAACCGTGCCCCCAAATCGCATACTAGATTCATAAATAAAAGATGGGTTTACCTACTCTAGACTAAAAATGGGTAAATGGTGTGGTAGAGCAATTCCGCTGGAAAATGAATCCTGATCCACTTGCAAAATTTCAAATCGTGGTTAAAATAACCCAGGTTTTTAGAAATGCCCTTAAATGGTCATTTTAATAAAATGCATCATTTAGGTGACTTTAAATCAGTTGACAAAAATTAAAGGTGTCAATCAGCCCATTAAATTAGATTTACAATCAGTACATAAAACAGAATAACTTTTACTAAAGAACACGAGACCGAAATATGAAACCACTATTAGGCTCCATAGGTATTCGAGTAATCGAAGACCTTCATACACCAAGCCCACCTTGGTCTAATATAAGCCAAAAAAAATCTTAATAATTTCATTTCAGTTCGTCAGGAGAAATTACTCGGCTGTTTGGAGAGATTCAAAGAAATCCTTTTTTTTATTATTATTATGAGAAGGGTTAACTCTTGTCCTCAATGGAGCGACGATCCTAAAGTTTCATTAATTGCTGGGTAACCCATACCATGTGTTCTATGTAGTTGAAATAAGAGCGGTTTTTCAACGTTAACGTGGTAGCCCGATGTCTTGGTCTGTACTTAGGAATCTTAACGACGTGATTAGTTTAACAGGGCCGTGTCAACAGTCACTGGTGGTTTTGTTTGCTAATGAATTCTATCACATTTACCGAGCTGCCCTGAATTCTTTTTCTAAAGTTCAATGAGATAACGCGGCCATTTGATAGGGCCGGGGGATTACTACGAAACAAAAACTATGGAAGCTCTCTACGATACCATTTCTTACCACCCAAGTGGCAAACCAATATAGTCACAAACAGATCTTTCGGACTTATGTACGGATTTATAATTATCACTTGCTCAACGGTGAACGAAAACATCGTGATGAAACCCGCCTGTCCAAGAAAATTCATTTTCGAAAGACGAGCTGTCCACACCAACCCACATTGGGCCAGCGTAGTGGACTATAGCCTAAATCCCCTTCGTGTTCCGAAGGGAGGCCCGTGCCCCTCGGTGTGGTTAAATATGGGCTGGGAAAAAAAGGGGTGACGTCATGGTCAACATGTATAGCCTGATGTACTGCCGTGTGTACATCATATTCTTTTTTCTATATGTTGTATTTTGTGTTCTTGTATTGCATTAAATAATGAACTAATAAAAATAATCTTTATCAAACGTCGTTCATATTCGAACTTTGTGTCACGGTTTTCATAGTAGCCTCCCTGGGTATCATAGTATACCTAGGATACCTACCTAGTACGCCTAGTATACCCACCTAGCTGCCCATGTCGACTATCACTGTAATTGGGTGAGCCTTTGTTACGTTAACGACCGTAGAGTACGGTATAAGGAGGTGGACGGTAGATACTCCATTTTACGACAACCTGGACAGCCTGGTAACATATGTCAGAGATATGACCAGATATGGGGTAAAAAAGTGATAGAGTGGAGACCACGAACCGGGCGCAGAAGCGTGGGCAGACAACCGATGCGATGGGCTGACGATCTTGCCAGGATTGCAGGGAGGAACTGGATGCGAAAGACTCAAGACTATGGAAGAAACCTACACTCAGCATTGGGTGGCCATAGGTTAAAGAAGAAGAATAAGGATATAACATGGACCATGATATTACTGGACCAAAGCTTTCTCAAAGATTCGTAAAGATTTTACCGTTCCCAAATGAGTAACGGAACTCGCAAAAATTCTAGAGTTTTTTTGCGACAGAAAAATTAGGTGATTTTAAAAGACATAATTTTGTAGGACACAAACATAATTCTACAGGTGACTGCAGAAAGTGGCAAAAAATAAACTTATGACCACTTTTGATTTTTATGAAGCCGCAGTTTTATAGGTGACAAAACTGCGGCTTCATAAAAATCAAAAAGTGGCTGCTAGTAAATGGTAGCAAGAGATAGTAAACGAGGCAGTTGAAATCATGAATGGGCTTCTAAAAATAATGACTGGGCTGCTAAATATTATAATATTAGGAGTTGGCTGCTAAAAATAATAATTTGGAGATTAATTTTATTTACCGGGTAGCAAACTTTAAAATATTTCTGAGTTCTAAACATAATTAAAACGGTACAAAACAAGGAATAGAAAATACAAAATTGGCTATTGAATTTTTTCTACAAAAAGTGAGATGTCCGCCATTTTGGATTCAAAATAGGCGTCAAAACTATTTTCTTGATCCTATCTCAGAAATCCTAGAAAACGACTCGCGGTAAGTTCAAATGCAGAAACGTCATTTAAAGTTCACGCTTCTTTAAATGTAAATAATATCCTTTTTTTCGTCAACAAGCCGGAAAGTGACAAGGTTTAAAGGATTTAAAGTACCATTTAGTTTAATGCACGTTTCTACAGCAGCTCGAGTACGATAGTGATAGCGCGCGTAATGCACCGCGGTCCTATGTCAAAGTGTCAACATTGACAACGCCAGAGGGCGAGCAAACCTTTGCGCGGGTCCTCGCGCAATCAAAGTGAAGTTTCAGGGTCAGCCGAGTGGCGCGACTGGCGCGCCGCGCGAGTTTGTCGCGCATCATGCTCGAGCTGCTTCTGAGTGTAAGTTACATTACTGTACCACCCGACGTGGTCCGTCAAAGTGCACGTTATCGTCGTGTTATTGTAGCTATTGAAGCGTTGAGACAATTTCCCGCCGAAATCGGCCCGACACGATCCTATCGGCCACACGACGCGACACGGATCACGAACAACAACATTACTACCACGCATTCTCGAAGGAAAGTCGACGGCTAAACTGCGGTGACGTTACTGAAGGGGGGGGGGGGGGGCAGTGCGCGGGGGCGGAGGCCCCGAGCCGTGAGACTGCCAGCTCGGAAGTAACCTAACATTTGACCAAAAAAAAAAAATTAAGACATACTCACTTTAAAATCAATTGAAGTTAGACAAAACGAAAGATCAAATACAAATTCAAATAAATTCTTCTTACCAGCCCATATTCGTCCCCACCGAGGGGCACGGGCCTCCCTTCGAAACACGAAGGGGATTTAGGCCATAGTCCACCACGCTGGCCCAATGCGGGTTGGTGGACCGCTCGTCTTTCGAAAATGAATTTTCTTGGACGGGCGGGTTTCATCACGATGTTTTCCTTCACCGTTGAGCAAGTGATAATTAGAAATCCGTACATAAATCCGAAAAGACGAATTTAGTGGTACAGGCCCGCCACCAGGATTTGAACCCACGACCTTCGGATTACAAGTCTGGCTCATTACCAACTGGGCTATCACTCGTTACCAACTGGGCTATCAAATGAATTACTAAGATTTAAACGCATCACAAGAAATAGATGATGGTTGCTTAATATTTTTTAAAGGGCGGGGCATGAATTTGGCACGTGCCTCAGATGGCATATTTACGCCACTGCTTAACTTGCTGGCTCTACATCACGTTTGTTCACTCTAGTTCCATTTTCGACTTTTCATGTCATTCTTCTTCTTCTTTCGTTTGATCGCAATATTAAACTTCTTGAGCACAAAGCTGGTTCATCATTGCTCATTCATTGCCTAAGGATCACTGGAGGCTTACACAAAGTCTGTTAGCTATTACTATGATCAATAGTTCTGATGCTATGGGATTGGCCTTGTGACTTTTCTATTGTGCCTGTCAATCCCATCAATTTTTAAATTTCTTTATCGCTAAAAAAATCTGGCATTGAAAGTCCTAATTCGGCCACTGAATTCTCACCCTTTTAACATACCTATTGCGAGATTCGATTTTTTGACAATTTCATAATACTTACCTTGATGAAAGTTTTTTCTTTAATGGGTTGAATCACCTCCTAAAGTTTTGCTAACTCAATTCACCTCATATAAAGCAGAACAAAACATTGTTTTTTATTTAAAACTAGCTTTACGCCCGGGACTTCGTCCCCGTGGGAATTTCGGAAAATTATGTAGCCTATGTGTTAATCCAGGGTATCAGCTACCTCCATACCAAATTTGATCAAAATCAGTCCAGCCGTTCTCGAGTTATAAGTGTTGTAACAAATACGACTTTCTTTTATATATATATATATATATATATATATATATATATCTATATCTATCTATACATATTATAAAGAGGAAAGATTTGATTGTTTGTTTGTTTGTTTGTTTGTTTGTTTGTTTGCATCGAATAGGCTCCGAAACTACTGGACCGATTTGAAAAATTATTTCACCATTAGAATCCTACTTTAACCGGAATGGACATAGGGTATATGATTTTCCCAAATTCCTACGGGAACGAAGTCCCGCGCGGGAAGCTAGTATAATATAATAAGAAATAAGATAAGATAAGATACGATAGAAGATAGATAAATAAATAACCATTAAATGTCAATATTAAACCGTTAAATCGGCACAAAATCGAGTATGATAATCGTAGTAATGGATATTATACTTCGCACGATCCTATCCTATAGGGTTAACGAGTTGAAAGTCTTTCGTCAGATATTTTGTAACTTGTAAGTAATAGTCCCGTACGAGCTTTAACATTATCCTGTCGACGGCTTACTTCACTTAATTAAACTCATAATTAATTGCACTTAAGTAAGTAACTAGAGTCGAAATGTATTACGAGAGTTTCCGTGATTCGGAGGGTACATTAAATCGTGGGCAGTAGTTAAACCAAGTCAGAGGCGTGAGTATGGATGGATGGCAAGTTTTAAAGGATTAACTTTTATAAGTTTTGTTGTTACATTTGCATCAGGCCTCATGTGTATAACTTGAAGTCCCGGATCAAAATTCTTCATGATTCAATTTCTTGTTTATGTCTATCCTTCTTTTGATTTGGCCAATGTCAAGTGAGAATAGATATTTTTCTATCTTGGGAGATTCTGAATGCTAGATTCTGCTGTATCTGAGGCGCTATGGGGATACAAGAGCATATTTTCATGACGGTCCAAAAATGTTGATATACTTTAACCAAGAGATCGAGCATAACTTTAACAGTTAGAAGACATACAACTAAAATTCGTCACACCTCCCATCTGCCAGCAGCTCTAGCACGATAACGACAAACTCGCGCTCGGCTCATCACGCTGAAACTTCACTTTGATCGGCTCACGCTGCTCACTCACGCTGAAACTTCACTTGTTCGCCCTATGGCGTTGTGACATTTTGACATAGGACCGCGGTATTGTCGCGGCGCTGTCACTATCGTACTCGGCCTGCAGTGCATTATATAAACTCAATAAAATGTCACTAAACTTGATGCTTCGTTTCCTTTTAAAAAGAAAGCCCTTTTCAATAGTGCAATAGAAGACCATCGTCGATAGCTCTCCACATCGGGAAGTGAATGTCAATGGGCGCATTGAATGAGGTGGTAATTCACAAGTGTTTATTGCGTGCGCAGGCGCTGCGCTGGCGACTCACTACCGCGTTATTCTGTTTCCATCAAAGAACGTTGGCCGACTGTGCTATAGACATCCGGTAGGTTGAGGAGTTAGATAATAAAGTAGCCAGCATCTTGGGTATCTTTGAGCGGGGGATCTGCGGGGGGTATTTTTACTAGGGTTTGGTGATACGTTATATAGATTAACTAGCTGATGCCCGCAACTTCGTTTGCGTGTAATTTTTTTTTTGTACAGAGTACACAGATTGAAAACATCTATCTTACGTGATTTAGATTTTTACATACAAAAGTTTTTTCCCGCTAACTCCCGTTTCCGTGGGAATTTTGCAATATCCTGTTGCAACTAAGCTTTAAGTTTACTAAGGTACTTGTATACCAAATTTAAAGCGTCTAACTTAAGCGGTTTAGATTTTTCATACAAAAGGATTTTCCCGATAATTCCCGTTCCCGTGAGAATTTCGGGAATTCCTTTATTAGTGCACCTCTACGGTACCTAAGCTACGTCCCTTCCAAATTTCAAGTGCCTACGTTTAGCCGTTTAGGCTGTGCGTTGATATGTCAGTCAGTGAGTCAGTCAGTCAGTTTCTCCTTTTATTTATTTATATACTAGAGGAAGCCCGGGTCTTCGTTCCCGAGGGAATTTCGTAAAATATTTCTTTATACCTTGCCCAAGTAATAAAAGTAAGCTTTAAGAAAGGCTTTGGGACAAACAGCTTTATAAATACAAGGGTTTGGGCTGGGCGTTGATAAGTGAGTCAGGACTTGCAATTTTATGTATCTAGATTGTGACGAGGACTGTTGCTGATAGTTTTGTTTTAGTTTATAGTTGTGATAAGCATGTTTGTCAGAAGTTAGAAAAATAAATTGCTCTTAACTAAAAAGCTAATTAGTTTTCGTTTTATGGGCTTTATTTTCATCAATATCTCATCTCTGAGCCTTTCATGTACGCGAGATCACAAGTCTATTAGCAAATCTGTGTGTGAAGTCCAACTTCGAAATCTGTCGAAAATGTTCAATTTCCTTATAAATGCCTAACTTGTAGATATTAATAGGCTTGTTTTACTCACTTTAATGGATTTCAGTCAAGTTTTTTTATTTTTTATTATAAGATGGGTTAATTCTTGACCCCAATCTTGACCAAGGTCATAGATAAAGTCGACGATGGAGCGAGTTAACCCAAAAAATGCCTATAAGGCACTGGTACTTCTTCGTACCGACGGAACACAGCAAGCTGTTTGGCGTCGGACTTCGGTAGGAAGGTTGGTCGCGAACAGAGCCTACCACACCGCAAGAGACCATAGGACGACACCTCAGATTCAGAACAAATTGAGGTGTCGTTGCCTGGGGTGGATTAATAGGAGGCAGTTTCACTTGTGTTTCCTTAGTCGCCTCTTATGACACCCACGGAAAGAAATGGGGTGGTTTTATTCTGAACCGATCACCACACGGCGGAAAAGTAACGCCTAACTCTAGTTTCAATACGAATTTTACGTTCACGATTAGTTTTTGTACTATATTTTTCATTACAGTTGCTCGAAAAAGCGTATGGCTGCGCAACATGGCTTGATTTACAATTTAATTTAATTTCTTATCTCATTAAAATGAGATTTGCGTCAAATGGTTTTATTGTTATATTTTATTTGTTGAAGAAACTCACTCTGCAGTACCTAGGCCACTTCAGGAGGGCTATTCCAGTAATCAATGGAGTCTCAATGGCGGTGAAATGACAATGGTCGCCATTTTATCCGTTCATGTGGCGAAATTGAAAACTATCCAAAGGAGACGGATACTCTGTCATACAAACCTGGGCCTATGTGTTAATAAGATGAAAGCAACGTACATTGATTATGAGAAAATCGATTTATATTAAAAAAAATAATCGACTATATATTAATAGGCCGAAGATATATTTTGTACGAAGTTATTTTCACTTTTTATTGTTGAATTATAACATGTTTTGTAACTATATGTGAAGCAACCTGAATTCATTCAAGTAAAGGTAAAGCTATTAATAATTATTTAATCGATTATGACGATTTCAATAGATTACACTCTTTTATTTACTCCCAGTTTTCTCGTTTCCTAGATTGTGAATTTGCACAGGTCCCCGTCTCCTTTCATACCATTGACGACGGCTGCTTTGACTGACGGCGCCACGGCCAACTGTATGTCATGTTGCTAAGTAGTTTGCAGCGTAATGTTCGGTTGGCGGTGGCGTTGCTGGTCGGGGTGGTTGTCATCAAATGTATGAGTGTTCAATAGTTCACAATTTCACCACCAGAACGGGTAAAATGGTCACCATCATCATTCAACTGCCATTGAGACGCCATTGGTTAGTGGAATAGACACCCAGGATATCGAGCGTACAAGATTTTCGAGTAAGTTAAAGTATGAACTTTTTTAGATATAGTCTTGAAAGTTGAAGTATGAACTTTTTTAGATATAGTCTTCGATCAACATCGAAGGATATAGTGTTTTTTCGCCAATGTCAGAGTGTATTGATAAGAAGCTTTAAACTTCAAAAAACAAAACAAAACAACATGGCCATAAGACTGCGATAACATTTTACAAATGACACAGAATAGTACCATGAGATCTCCAAATGTTTGCTCGCAGATTTTACAACGTTTACTGTAAAAATAGATCTGTTACGACCACCCACAGTCGCTAACTCATCACACTTAGTTAAGTCAAGTTGAACATTCACTTTTGTACAGTTATTTGTACAGACGACAGCACATTAGACTACACCTGACGTCGTTCTTATTTCGTGCGTAAAAATATACGCCATATCGTTGTGTAAAAATCAGTAGAATGACGATAGAAACCATTTTATTCGTTCCGGTGGCAAAATTGAGAAAAAAAGAAATTTCATACTTTTGACGACAGCTGCCTTGACGAGCAGCGCCACCGTCAACTGAATGATAAGTTACAAACTACCTAGCAAAGAGCCCTGCCCTAGCATACGCAATGAGACTTCCCTCTCATGAGAGTATATAGACTTCCGAATCAACACAAGGAAAATAGACCCTATTTGGATTTCTAGAAAGTTTACATTTCTATTGCGTTTCGATTGGGACATACGTCCTTTTAGCAATTCAAGATCATGTGTCAACGTCAGTTGAATGCAAAAGAAAATCAACCTTAGTTTCATATAATTAAGGTTATGTTTTCTTTGGCAATCAACTGACATGAGAGTGAAGTCTGATTACTTATGCTAGGGCAGCTGGGCATTAATTCCACGAATCAATGGCGGTTAAATGACAGTGATGATCATTTTATTCGTCCAGGTGGCAAAATTCAAAACTATCGAACCTCATACACTTAGTCGTGATGACAACCGGTCAGCAGCGCCCCTGCCACTCAAGTACCTGTCACCAAATGTATAAGGTTTATAAAGTTCTAAATTTTGCATCTGAACGGATTCTATCGCCATAAGACGCATTTGACGCAATTGTTTAGAAGAAAAGCCGCCCCGGTGTGCTGTTGTATCAAGGTACAGACGGCCGCAACTCAGGTTGCCACACGCGTGCACTCTGTGCTGTTGGGGATAAGAGCGATTTTGCATTGAAAATGGAGTAACCTGATGCGCTGGCCTCTGTACAACAAGCTTTACAGGTTCGTTCTTAATTCGTGCACGTAAAATTGCACATATACAGATAGGCATTACTGTGTATGTATAATTATGACGATATTGAAGCTTTTTTAAATTAATAATACTGAGACATTACTTTCTTCCAAAGTGATACTTTAACACCACGTTTTCAAAGAACCTTACCTTACTTACCTTCTTAGGAACACAGATAATAAAAACAACCTAGACGGGGAAACGAACGTCTGCTTTTCAAACTCAACAAACGTGGATACAATTTAAAACATTGGGAGGCAGCGTCGTATCATTTACGCCAACTAATCCTCGTTCATTGGATTGTACAGTGATGATGATGATGATGATGATGTCCTCCACGCGACGTGTCCGTCAACGGCGAGACTTGCTAGCGTTGGCGTGCGCTCGGATGTGACTGACAAAGCCAACTTTGGTTTTGGAGCTCTCGTACCCCAGTGGTGCTCGCTGATCTCAACCGATTAGTGAGGTTAAGCAACGTACACAGAGGCTGAGAACCTGATGGGTGACCAAAGTGGCAATTTATCACGAGCGTTTTAGTGCTTCGAAGGGCACGTTAAGCTGTCGGCACCGGCTGTTGTCGATTGACTACAGTTGATAAAACCAAGTCAAAGGCCTTTCTGCGGTTAGAAAACTCTGACACCAGGGTTAGCCAAGTTCGCCACATACTTGACTATACCTACATGATAAGAAGAAGAAGAAGAATGTTCGGTCGAAAAGACGGCGATGAAGCTGTCCACTGGAGTTGGAAGTATAATTACAATTATACAGCTTCAGTCGGTTTGGTCCGTGTCTTCCGATCTTGAATTCGGGTACGTTCAAACACGTGTACAGCTCGAAATATCTGTCAAAACACCCGAAATACTTCCAAAAAATATGAAGATTCTTGTCTGTGATTTCACCATTCGGTTTTATCGATGTTGTTTGATAACGCAGACCTGTGTCCCGCCCACGAGTGACACGAGTGCTCACCCATTCCACTTATTGTACTGTCAACTTGGAAAAAAAAAGATTTTAAATTCGTTTGAGAAACTTTAGGGGGTGATTCTCCCCATGAAATTGAACAACTCTCCAAAAAACCCATTTAAAATTTTCAAAAAAAAAACAACGGGTTACTCTCCGGGAGTGCCGCCAGAAGTGAAAACTTGAACATTAACGTTGTGCTGACACCGGATGACATCTTGACTTTTGCAATTTTAATTTCCTAATATATTTATCAAACACCCCTCCGTGACATCTTGACTTTTGCAGTTCTAATTTCCTATATTTATTAATAAATACCCTTCCGCCTTACGGATTTTCGATCAGAGTCACGTGACCCTGACGCGAGTTTAACATTTTTTCCTATACCTCAAAGTGCACAGCGCCGCTAAAGAAGTTTTCACTTCAAAAATTCGATTTCTCATGTAAAGGCAAATCAGCAGCTCGAGTACAATGGTGATAGCGCGCGTAATGCGCCGCGGTCCTATGTCAAAATATCAGCATTGACAACGCCAGAGGGCGAGCAAGCCATCGTGCTCGAGCTGCATTACACGAGTTGTATGGAAAGGCGAAAATTATCCTCACATTTCGACATATGTTCCTTGGGAAAAGTTGTTCAGTTTCGTGGGCTGATTGACATCCTTATTTTTTTCTAACTTTATTTAGTTAGTCACCTAAAATACAAATTAGAAGTCCTGATTCGCTGTCTCATCAGCGCCCAGCCTAAAAGCTTGGACCTATTGAAAGCTAAAATTTGGCACGAAGATTCCTTTTATAATGGAGGCAAGGAACAAAGAAGGGTTTTACGAAATTCCCACGCGAACGAAGTCCGGGCATCATCATCAGTATCGTTAAGAAACCCTTTTAGAGTTGTAGTAGTATATCAGCGCCTCGTCTGTTGATCAGTAAGGTGCACCACTAGCAGATAACGATTTTGGAACACAGCATGTTATGTCCCCACACACCATGCCGTGTGGTGATCGGTTGAGAATAACACCACCCCATTTATTTCCGTGGGTGTCGTAAGAGGCGACTTAGGAAACACAAATGAGACCTTCCTCCTATTAATCCACCCCAGGCAACGACACCTCAATTTGTTCTGAATCTGAGGTGGCGTCCTATGGTCTCATTCGGTGTGGTAGGCTTTGTGATGGGCCGTCTGGTTCGCGACCACCCTCCTACTGAAGTCCGACGCCAAACAGATTGCTGTGTTCCGTCGGTGCGTAGGAGTACCAGTGCCTTATTGTCATTTTCTGGGTTATCTCGATCAATCGTTGACCTCATCTATGACCTTGGTCAAGATTGAGGTCAAGAGTTAACCCATCTTATAATTAAAAAACACCATTCTCATTGCCCCCATTGGTAGCGAACGAGGTGGTGGCAATCAGGAATAAAGGCCCGTTCCTGAGGTTGGACCTTTTTTATTGCCACATGTAACAACTCTAGGAATCAGCATAGCTAACATAGACGAGTGAGGTAATTTTGTCGTATACACACATCAAAAAAAGTTTACGATCAGTAGCAAAATCAGGTGTATTCTTTAAAATATAAATTATTTAAAGAAACTGTTTACGTTTTATGATTTTATAATGAAAATGCACTAAGTAAATAAAAGAATCATTATTAATTATTTACTTTTTATTAACAAAAGCTAGGAAATGCAATTTTGGCTTAAATGTAATGTAATGAAAAATTTGAATTAATGAAAAAACAAACAAAATTTATTACGAAAAAATTAATAGTTAGTATAAAATGACTCCTCCCCAGGCTCGCACACATGCGGAAACCCTTCTGGGCATGCTAAGAATTAAGTTATCTAGCATTTCTTGTGGTAACCTGTCCCACTCTTCAATAGCAGCTGCCCTGATTTCTGACACTGTTCGCGGAGGTGGCTGACGGTTCCAAAAAGCTCGCTTAAGAGCATCCCACGCATGCTCGATCGGGTTTAAGTCAGGCGAGCCGGCAGGCCAGTCTAACCTGGTGATGTCGTATTGCTGGAGAGCAGCATCAACACGTCCGTTTCGATGTGCGGGCGCATTATCATCTACCATTATGAATTGGCGCCCGTGGTTGATGCGGAATGGTCTGACGTATCCATCGATTGCAATCGTTTTGTACATGGCTCCGGTCATGGTGCCTTGATACGGAATTAAGGGCGTCCTAGCCCCAATCATTATCCCGGCCCAAAAGGACACTGATTTCCCGCCCTGCGGAACGGTTCCAGTGGCAGTTCTCTGCCTTTCAGAGTCGCCAGGTCTTCTCCAGACACGGACACGTCGGTTATCTGGATGTGTACTGATCCGCGTTTCGTCAACGAAGAAGCAGTTCTGCCAGATGCTTTCGTCCTCAATTTCTTCATTTTGACGGAGCCTAGCCCATTGCAATCTGCGCCGCTTCCGTTGCTATGAGTTCAGAGGTGCTCGCCAGGATCTCCTTGCTCGTAATCCAGCTTGGTGTAAGCAATTTCTAATCGTTTGGGTGCTAACTTCGCGGCCGGTGGCAGCTCGCAGCTCTGCTTTCATTTTAGTAGCGTTCATTGTTGGGTCACGGGCAGCCAGTAATCTGATATATCGCTTCTGAATTGCAGTAAGAACAGTTGGGCAGTCGATCAGCTAAATCTTCCATGCCCTGATACCTCTCCAACGTGGTCACCACGCAGGATTGGGATACATGAACTCTGCGTGATATTTCCCTCGTGGAATAGCCTTCTCCACTTAAAGTTAGAATTCTGGCTCGTAAAACTGCAGTTAATCCTCTCGGCATCGTTACCAACTTAATTTTTTTTGAATAAATTGAAAATATTGATAAGTTGCGACTATGTCAGATTTCTGAATGAAAGCAAGCAAGGGTTGATTGTCTTTTTAAATGAAAAAACATTTGAATTACGAAATTATTTTATATTTAAATTTCATATTTTTAAATAAGGAATCAAAAGATAAAAAGTGATTAAGTTTTATTCTTCTACAATAAAAAATATTAGCACTTTTCCAAGTGATCGCAAACTTTTTTTGATGTGTGTATATCTCGTTCTTCGCTCTCGGTCTATGGCATAGCGTCAGAACGGAACAGGCAGAACGACATTGACAATACAAAATTATGTCACGCGTAAAAAGCATCATTCTTGTTCTATAGTCAAGTGTGTGGCGAACTCGGCTTACTATTTGAATAGTAAGTCAAAATGTAATTAAAAAAAAGGTGCGCGAAGTTTATAAGTGTATGGGAACTCGTCTCGCCTACCTTACTGGCATGATTGCTTTTCAAGGGATGACATCCTCTCACCAAGACATATTTTTCAAATTCTTCTTAACATGTTATTTTGTTAGCCAACTGTACAAGATTCCCACACGGCAGTAAACGGCAACATGCCCCCGCAACATGTCCGTCCCACCCGCGCGCGACGCGACATAAATCTCGCGGACACGCGCGACAAGTCGGTATCGTATCGATCCGAGTGGGATTGTGATTTATTGTGCTGTGATTGGTGATAATTAGGTGGCATGTATTTCCATGTTATTGGTCCGGTAGAGCCCAAGGACTGTTGTTGCTATTAATTTTGGTTTAGCTGTAGGGACTAAGCGCCGAAGACAAGACAATCGATGTAGCTAGCAAATTATTGGTATTAGGAAATCTACCAGTGTACTAGGTATAATTGTATTTTCTAAGTGGTTAGACATAGACTTAGCCATTTATTCTTGGTCTCATTACAAGTCAATAAATACACATAATTTGCAAATAATTCAGCAATTAAAATGTCACGATTCAATTACAAACACATTCGAATTAAAAAAAATTACAATTTAATTAAAATAAAAAGAAATTAAATTAATTTTTCAATTTATCGTACTCTGAAAAGCTGTAGGAATGCTTGCTCTGACAAAAAAGTATTTCATTTGTGTTTGAAACCGCTTTCAAAGTTATTTCTTATTGGAACCTTTTTTTATATAACGAATGGATTCACTCTCGACCACAATTCAGTTTAGGGCCAAAATGTGATCGAGGATGTAGCAAGCTCACCCAGAAGAAGCATATTCACTCGAACTTTAAAGAGCTTCCAAGCCAAGGTTATATTATGAGCTCGGAAATGCAGACGCATGCAGAGAATTAAGGCGACTACAGCACCTAAATTACGATTTTATGATGCGTAGATAAGCATGACGCACTGCATTAAATCAAAGAAAAAAATACTACGGTAATATTCAGGACATAAACTAGATAAGTAGTTTATTGAAAATATGATTCAGCACTTTTGGTTCGATAGAAAAAGCTCACAAAGTCACCTCTAAATACCAATATTGTGTATCTTTTAAGCTGTAAAAACGATAGTAAAATGCAAACAGGAACTTGGATTTGCTATCAAAATGTTCGTGATTGAACACTCTCGTTAAGTAGTTAACGCATTTTTCGATTTAAGCTGTTACCATTGCACAAATCTCATTTTTCTAACTTTCGAACATGTTTTTACGCACGCACGCTTTCATAGTCCGTACACTTCGTGTATCGACACTGTTCGCACTGCCGGCCCAGGCCTGTTGAAAGACGGATATGGCACTATTCCTATGTGTGCTGCCTTTATCGGTTGCTGTAGTCGCCTTAATGAAGAAAAGCGCTCAGTGCGAAATCACCGGATCTTGAACTCCCCGCAGTGCGTGCGCGGCGCCTTCTTCTAAACATAAATTTACAACCACTTATACTATGATTCTATGATTAGACCGAATAATCAAAATAATGTAAAGGTCAGAAGCCAAAATAGGACGGATCTGTGTCATATCATAAGCTGAATACATTTATCTTAGGTTCCCGATTTTTGCTACATTTTTCTGTCATTCATTAAATAGAAGATACTGAAAAAAAACACCTTCGTATCTTCCGGTCTTCCATCCGAACAACAATCAACTGAATATAAAACAATCCATTTACCGTTCCGGAAATGGATAGTAAAAGCAAATTAGTACCAATATTAGAAGCTACGTGCCTATTTCCGCTAATTACATATCCAATCAATTTTTCCTAGTACTAATTAGTGTTACTTTTTTTAATCCATTCGAGAGTTCAGAGAATGGAAAGTAGTACTTAGTTTTAGCATTTGCATGACGTTACGATGCCACAGACTACTAAAATATTACTAGGTATAGAAGTGAACACTCACCTGTCGACTTATTTCGGAAAAAGTCAATAATCTAGAATGAACGATGTCGGTCAGCATGGTAACTGAGCTGCTATTCTGCTAATCAATGACGTTTCAATAGCAGCGACGTGGAAAGATGATTGTGACCTCTTTTTTATCCGTTCAGCTATCCTATCATACGCTATGAGACTTCACTCTCATAAGAGTTGTTTGCCAAGGAAAACATAACCTTAAACATAACAGTGGAAGTTTGCATTTCCTTTGCGTTTGAATGGCGTTGACAGATGATCTCGAATTGCAAAAGGATGCATGTTTTAATACAAATGCAAGAGAAATGTACATTTTATTTGAATACAAATAAGGTCTATTTTCCTTGTGATGATTCGGAGGTCTATACTCCCATGAGAGGAAGTCATAATGAGTATGTTAGGATTGTTAGGGTAGCGGTGGCGAAATTAAGAACTATCGTTTCATACTTTTGATGACAGATTTCTTGACTAGCAGCGCCACCGCCTAGCCTATTATTTTTCGTGTCTGGGTGTCATTAATAGTCATTATGTATGTGAATATCCCAAGAGACAAGAAATTAAATGTACCCCTTAAAGTGATTGTTTTAAAAAGAGTGACCCTCGGAGTTTCTTGCCTATTCTTCTCCTGAGGAAGACTGCACCTTTGCGAATAGGCGCAAAGTTAAAAAATGCTAATGTAATTCACAAATTTGACTTATTTTAAACAGTGAATTACATTCGTATTTTTAACTTTCAAAATTAAAGCTAATTTTGACTTGACTTTGAGTGTGTGACATAATTTTTTGTTTGTTTTTATATGTAGGTACGTTGGACAAGTTAAAAAACCTCCTAAAACAAGTTCACACGGCCAGTCGCGAGCAAAACTTAGTTCCTAGAAAAAAGCGAACTTGTTGAGGCTTCGCGTATAATGTTCGATAATAATTTCCCATAATATCATTGCGTGCCAAGTGCTGTCCGTCTGTTTATTACACGAGCGATACTCGGAAGCAACACTATTCTCTGGTTCTGCACACATGATGTGGAAAGCCGCGGCAGTTTTAGGCTAGTATTACACAGAAGGAGACTCAACTCTTGATCTATACTTAAATATTGATTGTCTCTTTCTCTCACCAGCATTACGACAAAGACGACTGCTACTCAAGTATAGGTCAGAGTCTGAGTCGTGTCTGTAATCCGGACCTTAAAGTGTTGATATTTACTTTGAGTGAGGGGAACACACCTTGAGGAAACCTGCAGATTAAGGTGACTGACTATGTGTAATCATTATGAAATGAAATCATTTTTATTGCCAAAGTAAATCTATGATACAATGACTAAATGTGAGCGGTTGACCAAAAAGGTACCTCAAGGGAAAATAATTGATTTCGAGTAAATCGCGTTTAAAGTTTCGAGCCGATATGAGTTTCACCTCGAGCGCGCTCTCAAAAAAAACACAAAAAAAACTATGGCACTTAAAAATATTCTGATTAGACCAAAACAAAGCTGAAAGACCACACAGAAACAAAATTAATGAAAAACGAAAAACCCTATCCAATCCCTCCAGGTCCCTTTTGGTCAACCACTAACAAATTAACAGTAAAAGTAAGAACTAGATTACCTAAGCAAAAGGAGTCAAGCTCAGCATTGTGCTATACAAATTGGTGTAATCCGACCAAGTTCTCTTATAAACAGGGTCACAGAGGTCAGAAAGCTGTTACAGTTCTTGAACTTACAGAAACATTTGTGCAAACTTTGCTTCAACGTGTTTAGTTCATAAAAGTAATTTCGCGTGCTTTTATTTATTTTAGAGTTCTGACGGCCGGTTTGGTCGAGTGGTAGTGACGCTGCCTCTTGATCGGCGGTCCTGGGTTCGATCCCCAGTCGGGGCACACCTTTGTGTAAAAAGCAGATGTTTGTTCTCGGGTCATGGGTGTTTGTGTTTGTCTTTATGTGTTTTCCAAGGGACCCACGACACAAGGGAAAACTTTACTGTGGGCCTTTGAGTGTGTAGAGTTTATTTATAAAAATTAAAAAAAAGAATATCGGTCGACGGGAGGTACTTGGTTTTGGTGATGCGAACGGCGTGTCACTTCTTAACTTGGTAATAAATTTCTATTCATTGAAGAAACCGAGACCTGCCTTATTCTTAAATAACTGTATTGTCAAATGTATTACCTGTGATTCGCAATAAATAATTTGAATTTGAAAAAAATTGACATTAGTTTACTTTTAAGCTTTTCTATAGTTACCGAAACTGAAGATTATTAATTAACCCACTAAACTGATCAACTTTCCACAAGTTGTTCAGTTTAGTGGGCTGATTCATACTGCCTAAGTAAAAAAGTAAATTTCTGTTTTTTAAGAATTCCATATAGCTTCCTAAGAGAAAGTTTTTTTTCAATTATATGGGGCGAACCACCCCCTGAAGGTTCGCAGCCTTATTTACAGTAACACCATATAACCATATACATACGTAAGTAAAACCCGCGGCGTTTTAACACATCGTGTGTACTTCCCTAACTCAGCTCCTTACAATCCCCTGCTCTTATGGTAATTACACACCATGGGAGATAAGTGCCCCGATAGCACTTCATAACTCGTATGCTGTTATGAAAGTACCGACAGCAACGGCGAGCAGATATATTTTGATTACAGTTTAACAATCAAATCTGAACCCTAACTCATAAAAGTAATTTTTGATTTCATTATTGACGAATTTCAATTTTTTTAAACAAAAGAACGAGAAATAGACCTAAAATACTCTTAACATGTGAATTTCATCAAAATCGGTAGAGCCGTTTCCGGAAAATCTATTACATTGTTTTAAATGTAGCTCTTTTTATACTGGTACCACTCTTACCTTGTTGAGATTCCTCGGAATCCTCGAATCCGTACTCAGCGCTTCTCTTCATATTTTATATTGCGCGCCGCTAAGGAATGGAACTCTCTACCTGCGTCTGTATTTCCGGATTCATATAACCGAACTATTAAAGTAAATAGGCATCTTCTGGGTGAGCTTGCGACATCCTCGACCACATCTTTGCTCCCTGGGATAACATTTGTTCAAGATCAAACATAATCGATAAAAAATAAATATAAAAAATACTATACATATGCGATTACGTTTAAATCGTTAAAATTTTATTTTATTAAAAATTTATGTGGGTCTTTTGGCTTAGCTCTAATTGAGGGCATAGGCCAATGCAGCAATAAATCAGAGACATGAAAATGACATTGGATGCATAACATTTACAACTTCATTTATTTTAATAAATATCAAATCATAAATTATAAGATCCGATTATAAATGAAACACACATATTTACATATCTTGGGACAGCCAAGCAATTATCATTAAACACTGTTATTAGACAACGTTAAGCACTAATTAGATGATTAAAATTAGTCATATTAGCACTCAGAGAATACATAAATCCTCATGACAAATATTGCTAAACATGTTATTAAAATAATTGCTTGAAAAAATTACCTATTTCACAGTTAATAAATTACTGCATGTGATAGAAAATATACACAGATTTAGCATAGTAGACAAACAGAAAAATAAATAAAGTACTTTTTCATGGTTTCTTGATAATGTTTTCCTAAGATCACGCGTGACTGAAATGTCGGATCTTATAACAACAACAAACTTCTTGCATTTTGACGTTTTGACATTTACTCCCACACGTCATAGCGTCATTACCTCGCGCTTTTCGATGATAATTAAAAATAACTTTTTTTTTTCACCAGCCAAATACCCAAAGCACCCGAGGGGCACGAGCCTCCCTTCGATACACGAAGAGGATTTAGGCCATAGTCCACCACAATGGCTCAATGCGGACTAGTGGACCAAAAAAATAATAATATGAATGACATAATCAATGACATTTAGGCCAGTGTTCACCAAATATTTAACCGACGATTAGCAGCTAACCAGAGATTTGACAATTTCATTTTCATAAATTTTTTTGTCATTTTTTCTGATTAGCTTCTAACCGCTGTTTAACCGTTGGTTATATTTTTGGTGAACACGGGCCTTAGAGTCATTACGTTACTAATATTTTTATTGAAGTAGTGTATAAAAAAAAATCATACTAATACGTGTGTGAGGGTGGATATATGGACGGGTAGATCCTTCACACAAAAACTACTTGCCAGATGTTGATGAAACTTTGCAGTAATGTAGTTTAAACATCGAAATGATACAAAGGCTAATTTTCCCAAATTCCCAAGGGAAAAGTCCCGGGAAAGCTAGTAACGATTTGACAGCTGGTTTCGTCGAATGATAATAGCGCTGCCTCTTTAACGACGGGTCCTGGGTTCAATTGTGTAAAAAGCAGATGTTTGTGTCTGTCCTTTTGTATGTTCCGAGGGAGCCACGATACAGGGGAAAACCTTAGTGTGGACCTTTGAGAGTTTAGGTAGCGTCTATAGTAAATTAATAGTGTCCACCTTGTGTGATCTATATTATGGTGTGACGTTAAGAAATATTGCAATGCGATAAATCAGCAGATTTTAGGTCAAGGATAAAATGATTACTACTAGAGCTTTAAGCTAGCTTTTTGCCCGTGACTTTCCGTTAGCTTACTTTAACAGTTTTCGAATCACCTAAAGTCACAAACCACGATATATGCAAGGCTCACCTATTTAAAAGTTAAGGATCTTTCGATCATGGGATCAGCTACAAGAAACTTTAACAGCTATGCAACCCGCCGAGGTCTACTATAGTCTACTATATACAAAGTTGACCCTTAAAGAACCATATCACAGTCTGTCAATTACTGAGTAAATCTCTCAATCAATGAAAAAAATGAAAACATGAAATATATAAATTAAATAGGAACTGTTCATATGAAAATTGTGCAATTTTTCCCTTTCCTTCGTCGTACTACTTCCTATCAGTTTACATTATGCTAGTATTCCGCTCGGGACTTTGTTCGCGTGGGAATTCGGGAAAATTATGCAGCCTATGTTACTCATCAGGGATAATGTAGCGTTCTATCGGTGAAAGTTTTTTAAATCGGTCTAGTAGTTTCGGAGCCTGTTCAATGCAAACAAACGAACATTCCTCTTTATAAAATTAATGTAGATGTACAGTCAAGGGCAGGTCACGCTTTACACAACCAGTTTAAGCTGAGCTCTGATTTATACTGCGCGCCATACAGTGCAGGGCCGGTCCAAAGTCCAAAGTGTCAAGTTTGACGTGCGTACAGGGACAACAGCGCATCATGCTATCCAAAACTGTCAAATTTCTTCAATCGATTTTAAATTTTATCAAGCATTAGAATTTACTATCTATTGGGAAAATTTGACAGTTTGTGGTAACCTGATGTGCCGTTGACATGGTACATTATACCTGAGAGAAAAAAAACTTAAAAAAACTATTTAACGACGGACAAACAAATTCTCTACTTTAAGCAATGTTGCTTCTAAAGATAAAGAGCCCGAGAGATAAATCTTCGAAAGCCGCGACAGAGTGGACAGGTGGTATAAATTTATAACAACCAGACGAATTAGCGAGAGAATTACAACAATGCTGCAACTAATCTATATTTGACAACTTTTATGGAAATGTAATATATGTAGAAGGTATAAGGGGTAGCTGATAGCGGTGATAGCCCAGTTGGCAATGAGCCAGACTTGTAATTCGAAGGTCGTGGGTTCAAATCCTGGTGCGGTCCTGTACCACTAAATTCGTCTTTTCAGATTTATGTACGGATTTCTAATTATCACTTGCTCAACGGTGAAGGAAATATCGTGATGAAACCCGCCCGTCCAAGAAAATTTTTGAAAGACGAGCGGTCCACCAACCCGCATTGGGCCAGCGTGGTAGACTATGGCCTAAATCCCCTTCGTGTTTCGAAGGGAGGCCCGCGCCCCTCGGTGGGGACGTATATGGGCTGGTAAAAAAAAAGGGGGCAGCTTAGCAAAATTTGAAACCCTGAATTCAGACCATCATTCTCAATGATTTTCCAATGAAATTTTCCTCAGGAGAATTAAAAAAATTATGTCACTTTTTTAAAAATATTTTCTGCTTGAAAAATATTATACTCCATTTTGCAATAAAACACAATAATAATAATAGCGTAAGAAATGAAAATGCACATCGCATTCTGACAGCGGCGTGGCACAGAAAGCCATGCGTTGGGCGCCAAAGTAGATATATTCGTTCCCGTAGAAATTCGGGAAAATTATGTAGACTATGTGTGAATCCAAGGTGTCAGCTCCCTCCATTCCATACCAAATTTTATCAAAATTGATCCAGCTGTTGTGCGTGAAGAAGTAACAAACACACAGACACACACACACACAAACTTTCGCCTGTATAATATTAGTGTGATACCAAAGCTGAAACTTTTCTTAATACAAAATACATCTTACAATAATTTCGCTATTAATATTGATGCCGACAGTACTCGACGCAATAAACCGAAACATTACCCAACTCGGACTTGGAATAGATATTAAAAACAGAGGCGTGGTTTAATTAGAAATTTAACCTGGTAATAAATTACTGATGGCCGCCACCCAAGGTGTGGCGACGCTGACAACCCTGGCAACACTTTACCTTATTTCCCTGGAGACTCGGATCGTGTTGCCAGCACACACTACTCATTTTGGGATATTTTCGGAACGTGCCCGCATTGTGACTGTCACAGGATTAAGTATGGATAGAAGTGACGGAGTGTTAAGTTGGTACCGCATCATTCATGAACAACTAGCTTATTTGTAATCTTAATCTTAAAGATTTTTGTGTCTTCATCTGTTCTATTTTTTTTTTCTTTTATTTCCTTATCTTAAGACATTTAATTTCTAAGTCTTATAATGTCTTAGTTTCTTAAGTCAAAAATATAAAAAAGTAACCATTCATTATTCCATTTATCAATATTTATAATATGCTTACCGCCCACAACTTTGTTCGGGTGGCAAAGTAGCCTATGTCATTCTCAAGCCTACCAACTATCTCTATGCAAGACACCAAATCGATACGTCATTGCATTTCGACGTGAAGGAAAGACAAACAAACGAACACACTTTCACATTTATAATATTACCCAGATGATGCTCAGGACTTCGTTCCCGTGGGAATTTCGTAAAATCCTTTCTATTTCCTTCCCTATGTTATAAAAGGAACCTTTATACCAAACAGCTTTCCAGGTCTAAGGGCTGGCATTTTTTATTTCTCTAAATAATATATATAAAACTAGCTTTCCGCCCGCGGCTCCGCCCGCGTGGACTACAGGTTATATCGTGCCCAACTGTGGGATAAAATGTAGCCTATGTCCTTTCCCAGGCTCTAATCTATCTCTGTACCAAAATTCATCAAAATCGGTTCAGCGGTTTAGGCGTGAAAAGGTAACAGACAGACAGACAGACAGACAGAGTTACTTTCGCATTTATAATATTAGTAGGGAAGTAGGGATTGGTGGTCCCGATTGACTGACTCATCAACGCCCAGTCCAAATCTTTAGACCCAGAAAGCTGAAATTTGGCAAAAAGGTGTCTTTTATAGCGTAGGCAAGCACTAAAAAGTATTTTTAGAACCTCACCTTCTAAGGGATGAAACTGGGGTTCAAAGTTTGTAAGCATGGAGAAAACAATTTTTTTTGACATTTTAACTCGAAACTTCGTCAAGATACATATACCTTAAAGCAAATAAATGGACACGTATTTCGCAATTTTTCAGAAATCATCCCCTAAGGGGTCAAGAATGAAATGGTTCACTTCTTCTTCTTCTTATCGAGTCGGTCATTTAAGGTGGAATTTTAAATTTTACTAGACCAGTACTCTGCCACACGCACAGCGTTATTCGTGGCATTGTACAGGTTTTCATAAGTACAGGTGGTCGGACTCGCTGAGCATAACATAATATGCACCAATGTCTGAGGAGAGAAACCACATTCGCATTTATTATTTGGGTCACTAAAAAGAGTTCTTTGCGCGAGCGAAGCCGTGGGAAAAGGGCAGTATTAAGATAAAGGATAAGTAAGCATCGTAGACCACAATTTTAGATGTGGGATGACAAAATGCACATTTCTCAACATTTCTTGTCTCTACATTCCCTACCAAAATATGCCCCCATATGTTTGTATTTGTTCTGGTGGTTTTGATGGTTCTAGCAATTCTTTGGTTGAGTTTTAATTGGTAAAACTATTTTTGCTCAGATATTTTTAATTTATAGTAGAAGTTGATGTTTAGTAACACAAGGTTATAACGTAGACAGAGAAAAGGTATAGACTGCGGCCGAGCGTGCCACCGAAAGGGATAGAAAATATTAGTACTGCCGTAGTCGGCCGTAGTACTGCGCTTTAATGTGCTATAACCCGTACGAATTAGCTGTGCACCTCGCGCTGTACTGTTACCACAGCGCGAGGTGAACAGTTGATTTGTGCGGGTTACAGCACATTAAAGTGCCGGCCTTGAAAAAATCGGCACGCGCTAAGGGACAAAAAATGCCCAGCATTGTCTCTTTTTTTCACGTGCAATTGATATAATTTTGTCCTTATCTTTGCGACCGAAAAATAAGATATCCAGCAGTCTATACCTTTTCTCTGTCTACGGGTTATAATCTCAACCTTTAAGGCAGTGCCATTTATTTCTGTACTAAAAGACCGTTTATTTGAGTTACATTACATAATTACTTAAAAAAATCACGAATATTAAGATGCCCATATAAAACAGACTAAAAGTCCGACAAATTTGGTAAAAATGAGGCTAGTCTAATCAGCTTTTTACCACACAGGTGTATTATATCGACTTAGTTATTCCAACTTATG
The DNA here is from genome assembly GCA_949987775.1 of Aproaerema taeniolella. Taxonomy (NCBI): domain Eukaryota; kingdom Metazoa; phylum Arthropoda; class Insecta; order Lepidoptera; family Gelechiidae; genus Aproaerema; species Aproaerema taeniolella. The sequence goes on along the minus strand of OX465258.1, from coordinate 14,720,478 downwards.
TATGTCAACTTCTTGCTATAAACAATTAAAAACAGCTTAAATTGTGGTTGGCTTTGTGTTTCTGGCTGTACATAACAATTAGACTTAGGAATAATTTGACGATTCGAACACTTGACGAAAAGAGAATTTGACTAAAACTAAAATTTACGAAAAAAGGACAAGACGTAACAATGACTTGAATTCATAGACATAGAAAAAAAAATTAAAATAAGTATTAAAGTCAAAAATACCTTTATTTCATAGAACATTTAGAATGTTACTTAAAATAAATCAAAGTACTTAGTGAATTACATTAGCATTTTTAACTTTGCGCCTATTTGCAAAGCTGCAGTCTTCCTCATGGAAGAATAGGCAAGAAACTCCGAGGAGGTATCGAACGCCCTACACTATATAATCATATAATCCTTTCTTTACTGTGCCTGCGCATAAAAATCACGCGGTTATCAATAGAACTACCAACTAACATACAAACAAACTGATTTTGTCCAAGTTATTAATCTAGTTAAGGTAATAATCGTAAATGTAAGAATAAATACTTATAAATACTTTAACGCTTACAAGTATGGCTTTGAAAATTAATAAGACTTTCTTTAATTTCTGGAACTTTATCCATAATGACACCTGTTTAATGCCTATTTAAATTGCGGTCATTTGTTTTATGTATGTAATAAAGTGTTTATAACATTTCCGCTTGCTACTATAAACATAACTGTATCGAAATATGTACAGTCAACCCTGTTTAAGTAGAGGCTGAACTACTGCAGGCCAATTCTATTACAAAACTGCAACTGCGCGCTTTCTGCTGTCATTTTTTTTTTATGTGATACTGATATTTGTAATGGCTCAGTATAACGTGGTTTAGCAATTTATTGTCATATCTTAATATGTATTGCTGTAACATAAAACAAATTCCTTCGCCGCGTGTCTGCACGCGGTAAACTCAAAAAGTACTGAACGGATTTCCTTACGGTTTTCACCTATAAACGGAGTGATTCAAAAGGAAGGTTTATTTGTATAATATGATTCATTCCCGAAATCCCCACGGGATATTCAAAGTTCTAAATGTTTCCTCTCCCATCTAATACTGTACCGTTCACAAAGGACATCATTCTAAACGTACCAAAATTTAAAAGTGGCGGCCAAAAAAGTAAAGTTATTATTTAAAAAGGACACATTATTCTTAGCTTAAAAATCTAGATTTTTCAAGCTTAAAATCTAGATTTTCAAGCTTAAATGATTTTTTAAAGAATTAAACCTTTAACCTATTACGAAAAATGTTTTGTATCACAATCTATTGAAACACTATTTTCTATGGCCGGAACATTTAAAATCCAGATTTATAAGTGTCAAGAACTAATCTAGTAATGGTCGTACAGCTTAGCTATCATACTAAAACATGTTTAGAATAATATGTTCTTTCGAAATAATAACTTTACCTTTTTACTTTAAAAATTTTGGTATTTTTTGTATGGGCCGTGAATGATGTCCTTTAAAACGTTTGTTTAGAACTGCGTTTATCCAAATCACAACTCAGCAAAACTGTATACAGCAGGCGACTGAAGCGTCTGGATGTCCTAGAATGAAGATGTTTCCTCAACGGAGGAAACCAATTTGAACGCTCTCATCCTATTCAACATACCTACTCATAGTTGCAAGAGTGATTGCAGGTTAGGAAACCAACAAAAAAAAGGAACTGCGTTTATCCATTTCACTGTATTTTTCTTAAAACTACTATAGAAAATCAAATCATTGATGAGTTTCATTTAAATTACGATAATTTTATTCAGAACATTAACGTTAAGTGCATGCCGTAGTATTTACTACTGAGATTTATAATTATTAACGTGAAGACCTGTATTGTATATCTAATTATTCATAGCCACATGAAGTATCGAAAGAAAATTATATCACTGTAAGTATTAATTATTTGTTATTTATGCCTTTAATTAAAATTATAGTGTGACGTTTTAAATTGTGATGTACGGACGGCCGCAACTTAGGTTACCACACGCGTGCACTCTATGCTGTTGTGATAAGAGCAGTTTGGCAATGAAAATGGAGTGACCTGATGAGCTGGCCTCTGTACTTATGTGTTTTTTTTTACAATTCAAAAGTAACAAACATTTATACTCTACCTACAGTCAAAAATACTAAGTGGGCGTGAGTGGATAGGTAGGTGAGTCAGTTTTAAAGTTACCAGAACTCGTTGAGCGGTATTTTTAACCCCCCAACAAAAAAATAGAGGTATTATAAGTTTGACCCCTCTTTTTTTGTCTATACTTTACTTTCAAATAACAAGGTTTTATTTTAGTAAATCGCAAACAAGATCGATAAATTCATGGCATACCATAAACACTACATTCGTCAGTAAATTGCAGTACCTATTAGTGCATAGCTCTGCAGTGTGCATTTCCTGCAGAATCCATCTTTGTCAAAACCAGTCCATCTGCTCGGTTGCGTATTGCCGACGCATTATTAATTACCTTTGCCGGAATTCAAGCTAATACCACAAGGCATATAGTTACTGTCTCTTTGGTTAATCAATTTTGATTAATTGCGATGCAGCCTGGGATTAAGATTGGAATATAGTAATCCTGCGTTCTGATTATGGTCGAATTACGTCTAAAATCCTTATCGGGGTTGGCAGAGCATCATTGATTTTAAAACCACTTGATGCCACGTTTGACATAAATTCATAGGATGAAATATGATGTAAGTGGTGAGAGGTAGTCAGCCTTTCGCCCACAATCCAGCAAAACCCTCGCGTCCCACTTACTGACTTTTACAGTATGCCTGGGAAGAGTAGGCCGATGTTTTTCTTTTACCTCCAGTACCGCTTGGAAGTTATTTATTTCGGGGATGAATTATACATACAGGGTGTAAAGGACAGCTTAGCAAATACTTTAATGGTGGAATCTACCCATAACTATCATCAGCTCTAAGTATTTTTTGTCCGGAAACGTCATATTAAGGAGTTTTTATTATTTACCTACTTTGACGCTACGCAACGTATCCTGAAACCGCGCCCCGCGCGCAATCCCCCCGCGCCGCGCTGCTATCGGAGTGCGATGTACATTGGTGGTTTTCGTGTTTTACGTTGTTATGATTATTTTTTATTGCAAAATGGAGTGTTTTCGATTAAATAATAAAAAATTTAAGTAAGCAGAAAATATTAAAAAACATGAAAAAAAAAATGAAAATTTTCCGGAGAAAAATTCCACTGTAAAATCATTCAGAATGACTGTCTGAGTCCATGGTTTCAGTTGTTACTAAGCTGTCTTTTACACCCTGTATATACCTTCCTTTTAAATCCCTCCATCCTTTGGTGAAAATATAAGCGATGAACGCCGGCAGTGATATATATTTTTTTTACTTTAGAGTTACTGACTTTTAATCTCAAAAGTGATATGACAACTAACTATGCCATTTGACAATGCCCTGCCTACTCTAATAGGGGACGTAGTGGCTGTATGTATGTATGTATTCCCGCGGTTTCGCTAGCGCAAATAACTCTTTTACCTCTTAGAGAATGATTTTAGAAAAATCGCGAAACACGTGTCCATTTATTTGCTTCAAGGTATATCTTGACTTAGGTTCGAGTCAAAATGCCAAAAATTTTTTTTTCTCCATACAAACTTTTTAACTCTCATTTCACCCCCTTAGGGTTTTAATTTCGAAAAACCCTTTCTTAGTGCTTTCCTATACTTCATAAAATATATCTTTTTGCCAAATTTCAGCTTTCTAGGTCTAAGGGTTTGGGCTGGGCGTTGATGAGTCAGTGAATCAGGACCTCCAATTTTATATATAAGAAAATTATTACATTTTAGCACATTTAAACTTATGGTTGTCATACTTCTACGAATTACCAGTCGTCGAGGGTAATTTAGTGAATGCGTGCACACAGGTACCACCAAATCGTGCAGGTTCCGAGTAAATGGTCGAAATAATAGTTATAGTTATAGCTCATAGCTAGAACTAGTATAGAAGTCGTGACCCCGACTAAACTGTACTAGTTCTACGAAGCCATTGATGGCGCATACGCATTTAATTAACGTTTTACTTGTACTTGTAACATGGTCCTTTTAAATGTCAACAGCCTTAACATATTTTGACGGCCGTATTGGTCGAGTGGTAGTGGCGCTACTTCTTGAACAACGTGTCCTGGGTTTGAAATCTCAGTCGGGGCAAATATTTGTGTAAAAAGCAGATGTTTGTTCTCGGGTCATGGGTGTTTATTTCTGTCTTTATGTGTGTTCCGAGGGACCCACGATACAAGTGAAAACCTTAGTGTTTTGAGTAGTACTAATATTGACATCGCATATTATTTAACCTCATATTTATTTTATTATTCAATATATTATTCAAATACATTATTTATTATTAATCATATTATTCACATACATTATTTCGATAAATTAATAAATTTTACAAATAAATTAACAAAAACGCCAGTCTGCCTGCCGTTCCACTTTTGCAATGCCCGACAGGGTTCATATGTACATATATAGAAGAACATATTGTAGATAAAGACCTTTTATACTCTGTACATATGAATAGCAATAAATGATTGAATTGTATTGAATTGAATTGAGTGTGGCGTTTAATTTAATTTAATTTATATAAACTGCGTAAAGCACCAATTTAACAGTAAGTAATAAGGAGTATGTGAGGGTTATAATTATAGCACCTTAGTGCTCCAAAATCGTCATCCTCACCTGCTAGCGGTGCACCTCTGCTGATCAACGGATGAGGCTCCGGGTTTCCTATTGGCGACTTCGTCATTCTATATTTTAAAATACTCAGTTTTTTTTAAAATCACGATCCTTTTCACAGAATTGAATAGAAGTACAGATAAAAGCACATCAGGCTTTAACTACTGTTTCTATTTTAACATTGTTTAACATTTACTCATAAATGTTAATTGTGGATCTCTTGGTCTATTTAACCAAAGTTTTACTCAAAAATGTTAATAATTACTTCACTGAATTGTCTATTTTTCCTAAAATAAAAATTATACAAAGAAACAAAAGTTTCGCCTATAAAGTACACACCCGAGAAATGCTAACCAACTTACAGCGACCTTAGACCTTACAGAGACCTTAAAGATACTTTAAAGTACTGTTAAGTACTCGTACTGGTAGGTAACCTACACACAAACTGTCGGTACATAGGTGAACATAAAGTGTCACCTTATTGTCCCATTCAACTAAGAATGTCACAGGGTAGTCTTATAGGAGTGATGTTTTAGGCTGAGTATTCAAAGAACGATAAGAAACTTCACTATGATCACATCGGGTGTGACTGACTGGGTAAAAGACACCACTGTTGGGGGTCGTCCAAGGGCTACGTAACAATAGTAGATTTTACAACAAGTGCACAAAACGAGTCAGTTTTATCCGAGACTTATAGTAACGTCGAGGATAAAAATGGTTTTGTAACTCTGCTTTTCACTTCGATTGCGAGGAAATAATAAAATAACATATAATAACAAATTTTATCTTTAAACTTCTGATTATTTTGGCTGTTTGGAGTTTTCTATGCCTTACTATAGACCCATTTATGAGTAGATCACTTTGTGCACTAGAGCACAAAATGCGATTTTGTGCAGCCTATAGTAGATCGTTTTGTGCTCTAGAATACAAACAAGCACTTTCCGAGCATGAGTAAAGAAAAATTAATAATTATATGATTGAAAGGAAAAATGATAAGTTTTATTTCTTTTGTAGAGTTAGATATTCGTTCGTATTATACAAATTATTCGATTTTGTAGTAGCTTCCTAGGTCATAACATTAGGAAAAATATGACTGTGTCTGGTAGAAGCTAAAGTAAAAAAAAAATTTTGTAAGAAGCAAAAAAAATTTGCACGGTATAAATGCAGCATCGAATTAATAAAAGGAAAGATTTCGGGACAAAAAGAAAAAGAAATCGAAAAAAAGACATCCTGAGCCTTCCTTATACTTTCCCGCACGATACTTTCAATCAGAACATTGTTTCTGTGCTTCTGAGGATTTCGGTAAATCCAGTCCTGTATTTTTTTATATGGAAAAGGAACCTCTATCTCTGAGCAAATAGGCATTGACGAGTCAGTGAATATATCAGGACATTTCTATTTAAATCTAAATATATAAAAGAAGAAACTGACTGACTGACTGACATATCAACGCACAGCCTAAACCACTAAACGTAAGCACTTGAAATTTGAAAGGGACGTAGCTTAGGTACCGTAGAGGTGCACTAAGAAAGGAATTCCCGAAATTCCCACGGAAACGGGAATTAGCGGGAAAATCCTTTTGTATGAAAAATCTAAACCGCTTAAGTTAGACGCTTGAAATTTGGCATGCAGGTACCTTAGTAAACTTAGAGCTTAGTTGCAATAGGATATTGTAAAATTCCCACGGGAACGGGAGTTAGCGGGAAAAAACTTTTGTATGTAAAAATCTAAATCTTAAACTAAATTAATGGACCGTCAATAAAGTGTAAACTGTTCAAAAGAAAAAATTAACACGCAAACAAAGTTGCGGGTATCAGCTAGTATTGAGATAATTGAAAAAACCCTTCGAGAGTAAGTTCGATATTGCCACTAAAACCACCAAACTCATGTTCAACTTATGACTTGCAAAATATCAGAGGTTTCAAGTGATTCTAGAATCACACGAAGCTCTGTCTACCCCGACTGGGAATACAAGCTCATGCTTGTATTTCCAGTCAGGGTACACTTTCGAATGGATACACTCATGTGTATCCATTCGAAAGTGTACTCCCAGCCTTTTTCAGAGGCGCGGTCTCGCCGAAAGGCCGCGGCGTCTTTGATCACAGATAGCGGCGCGACTGATGTCCACGACGCTCGGGCTAACACAGTGGTTCTTAACCTTTTAGTAATACAGGACCTTTTAGTAATACAGGACCTTTTATACAATATCAGGACCCCGATTCTATAACTTCAGTTGAGTGTCGATGGAATGCAGGCCATTTTATCTGTTCAGGTGGCGAAATTAAGAACTATATAGTTTTCATATACTTTCTGACAACCACCTCGACCAGCATCGCCACCACCAAACGAACGTAAAGTTGCCAACTACTTAGCAACTGAAAATTCAGTTGGAGGTGGCGCCACCAGTCAAAGCATTAGATGCATAAAATTTGAATCGTTCTCAATTTCGCCACAACGGATATAATGGCGACCATTCCATCGACAAACAACTGAAGTTACAGAATCGGGGTCCTGTTTTGGCACGGACCACCAACTCTTTAAAGGTAAAAATAATGAAGGGTGACAACACTGATGTTCGTTCATACTCAACAGTGTTTACATTTTTTAGCGATAATTTTATTTATCTTTCTTATTAGCTTCTGAATCCTTGCTTCAGTGCTAGCCTAAGCCAAACATTTGTCTGGTCTGGCATTCAGCCGATTTCAGTGCTTGTGTCGACTCGTCACGTTCCATCTTTTTGGGATGGCTTCGCGGCCCACTTCAGGTGCTTCCAGGGTCCGCGGACCACTGGTTAAGAACCACTGGACTAACACGATGAATAGAAGTCTATTTACTGTAGGGCATGGTAATGTGTGGACACAGCTTGTGCCAAAAACGCCGTTCCAAAATAACGGTTTGGGTCGTTGACATACCTTGTTTGCTGTGTGGAAATTAAAATGCCTGAACACTATTTTATAAAGCTGCTTTCCACCTGAGACTTCGTTCCCATCGGAATTTGGGAAAATTATGTAACCTATGTGTTCAGGGTTTCAGCTATCACCATACCAAATTTTATCAGAATTAGTCCAGCCGTATTGCAAAGCAGTTATTGTTTATAACTCTTGAATGGCTGAACAAATTTTGATTAAAAATAGCCAAGAACCATCTCGATTACTTCAGCTTTCAAATAAGAAAACCGCATCGAAATCGGTCTATTCGTTTAGGAGTTACAATGCCACAGACAGACACACAGATACACAGACACACACGTCATACTTATAACATACCTTTTTGGCAGAGGTTAATAAAATATCCAACCATTCCGCTCAGATAATTTTCTTATCTACCTATCTATCTCAGTACTTCACCTTTCTCTGCGCAATGGCATTCATCTCGATTTTATTGCTCTGTTAATCTCTTCATACCCTTATCGCGAGAAGACTCATTCATACAATCCCGCCTATAATGCCTTTTTCATCGTATGAAGATTTAAAAAAAATATAGCCAGGGCAGCCGCATTTATAAAGAAATATCCTTATTCAAAAGCCACGCTGCAAGGACCCCATAAATATGCTAGTCTCAATTTGTCCATCGTAAACTGCCGTAACTCGTTATTTGTCAACGTCACATCGATCGCTATCGACGTCGATCCGATCGATATCTCCCAGCTTTGTATCGACGGCGTGGGTGAAAGAAATCTAGTCTGTAATTGGAGTCTATAGGAGACAATGATATTATAAAGTAAGGTGTAGATGACAACATTCTACTATGTATGTTCTTTCGTTTTCTTCCTTTTACCGCTGTGTCCCGTAATGGTCCCGTATGTGGGTGCCACTCTACCTGGTGTAAGAGTTTTCAAACTGTCAAATGTCCTCTAAGTTGGTAAATCGAGAACAATCTGGCCAAACAGGAAGACAAAGTCACATTCTGTTCTAGAGAACGCACATTTTAGTCTATGTGATTGGTCGAAGGAGGCATATTTTCTTTACCTACATAAGTCCACAAAGAATTGGTCAAAAGCTTGCACTAAAGTATAAAGGGGCCCATTTGCTGCATTGCAACGCTGGACAGCCTCGACTGCACCAAGAATGCTAAGTTAGTGTTATTATTTATGTTTAGTTTAAAGTGTATTCTGGTATTTTAATCCCAATATAAAATCCTTAATGTAACTTTGACTTATTTTAAGTAACATCCTGAATGTTCTGTGAAATAAAACTATTTTGACTTTTTGAATAAATTCTTGCTACTCTTTTTCACATAATATCCATGATTGCGATAAGTTAGTGGTTAATTCTCGTAAATTTGTTAGCTACTGTCCGTCGGTAGTTAGCGACGCCTTCGGTGTTTGTTATGGTTTCGTAATTGCCTTGTGGGAGTCGCAGAATTGGAGATTTTGATCAAATGAAAGATATCCTGTCCACAACTAAACAATTTTCCTGGTGTGGCCCCGTTGGCCATTGTTTATCATTCGCCTGCCTTATTTTTGAAACTAATATGCAATGGAATTTTCAATGATTTTCTTCTAAGCTTCCTCCAAAAACGAAGAAGGGTTCTGATTATACGTTTTTCATTCGTTTTTGTAATGCACAATACAGAACTAAAAACAGTAAAGAATAATACAAAATATACCGAATTAAACTAAACTATACAGGAGTAAAGGAACAATCAGCTTGCCCAACCTGGGTCCATGATCTTGCAATTATTTTAAAATTATACACATACATATACACACATATACCTCGAGGTTGTTTCTGAATATGCGTACCTGGCACAGATGCTCCGAGTAGGTAAAAACAACTTCGATGGGGAAGCTAAGAGACGGATACAGCTGGGCTGGGCAGCGTTTGGGAAACTCCGCCGAGTCTTCACGTCACCCATACCTCAAAGCCTGTAAACGAAGGTTTTCAATCAGTGCGTCCTACCCATGATGACATACGGAGCCGAGACGTGGCCACTCACAGTGAGACTAGTCCACCAATTTAAGGCCGCTCAGCGAGCTATTGAAAGGGCTATGCTCGGTATTTCTTTGAGGGATCGGATTCGAAACAGTGGCGTGCCATAGGAGAGGCCTATGTCCAGCAGTGGACTGACACAGGCTGATGATGATATACACACACGCACACACACACACACACACACACACACACACACCCACACACACATATAAGCTCAAACCGACCACAGAGACCACATATTGCCAAATGCTACGATCAAAACTCACTTCTTTCGCTTCCTCTACATTCATATAATAAGCTTCATACATGCTCTGCAGATTCGGGTACTCCTATCGCCCTTTTCTCAGTACATCTGGTCTTAGTACGTTTAAATTGGGTAAGCTTTGGCTTGGGTCACGGTAAACTTTAATTTATAAAATGTCCCCTCATACATTCTCTTGTTTTCTCACATTCTACCAAAAATGCCACAGATCCTCAGTCTTATTACAAAACGTGCAAAGCGCATCATGTGCAATGATAGCCCAGTTGGTAATGAGCCAAACTTGTAAACGGAAGGTTGCGGGTTAAATTCATCAAATCCGAAAAGATGAAAGTACCACTACATTCGTCTTTTCGGATTTATGAACAGATTTTTAATTATCGCTTGTTCATTGGTGAAGGGAAACACCGTAACGAAACCCACACGTCTAAGAAAATTCGTTTTCGAAAAACGAGCAGTCCATCAACCCGTATTGTGCCAGAGTGGTGGACTATGACCACTCAGAAACAATATGGCACACGTCTCCCTTCGAAGTGGCCTAAGTTCACTTCGAAGGGAGACTTGTTCCCCTCGATGGGGACGTATATGAGCCAATAAGAAAAAGGAATATGACCTGACTGCAATCTACGAGTAAAAGCTGCAACTAGGAGCTCACGTGAGAGTGATTTCAGAATTTCAGAAATAATAAAACTATCTTCCAATCCTTTCTTTACCAAATCTCCCGTATACTGTGCGCTCGAGTCGAATCGACTCGATCGAGTGCATTTTGAATCGCAAATCGAATGCCATTCGAATGCAAAACCTATTGCATTGTTTATTCGGATTTTGAATATCAATATGATATAAGTCCGGTCAGGAATACAGATGTTGGATCACCTGCATTTTAATTGAAATGGATTATGGATCAGAGATAGACGGACGGACGTGCTTATAATGAATTTAATATGGAGTTGTAATCATCTAATGTTTTATGTGTGTAGAAAAAGGAATGATACAACATAAAGATGACATTCTTCACATGAAACACAAGTGATGGACCTAACTATTCTAGTTAGCCAAATTCAAAATTTTTATTATTTATTATAAGATGGGTTAACTCTTGACCTCAATCTTGACCATAAGGTTAAAGATGAGGTCGACGATGGAGCAAGTTTGCCCACAAAGGTTTATTTATCAACAAAAACTCGCCTCTCCGTACAAATTGTACGATGATGATTGGTTAATTTTTATAATTAGAACTAACTTGCCGCCCGGGACTTCGTTCCCGTGGGCATTCCCATGGGTATTTTGGGAATGAATATTACACACATAAAACCTTCCTCTGGAATCACTCGGTCCGTTAGTGAAAACAGTATGAAGATCAGTTCAGTAGTTTTAGGATTTATAACGTTCGGACAGACAGACAGATGCGGAATGGAAATATTTTTAAATAATATTTTATATAATATAGAACGATATAACATGATATTGTGATATTTGATTGTTTATAGTGTAAGTGTAAGTCAAGTATGTAGCGAACTTGACTAACCCTGGTGTGATTGTTTGTTTTCTTCCTTCACGTTGTAACGGAACAACGGATCGAACTATTTTTTGCACAGGGATAATTAGGGCATCCCGATAGAAACATAGGCTACTTTTACAAACGAACGAAGTCGCGGGAGGTAAGCTAGTAAATCTTAAAATTACGAATCAATCACCCACTAAGCGCCTCTGACACGACTAATAATAACACTACCACTTCAAAAGCTGTTCGTCCGTCCCAATCCAACCATAGACAAACTATTATAGGTCTGAACACAAGTACACTTGACAACTCATCAGGCTACACAGTTTGATGTAGTCCTTATCTCACTCGTATAGCCACTGCTTTCACAGTCCAAATAAGTAGGTTATTTTTGTTGTTGTCTGTATACAGGGTGTAAAGGACAGCTTAGCAAATAATTAAAAGGTGGAATCTACCCATAATTGTGATCGTGTGTATGTATGTGTGTATGTCAAGTTAAGGAATTTTCGTTATTTACCTACTTTGGCGCTACGCAATGTACAGGGTCAACAGCACATCATGCTATCCAAAACTGTCAAATTTCTTCAATCGATTTTAAATTTTATCTCTTAGTATTAGAGTTTACTATCCATTGCGGAAATTTGACAGTTTGTGGCAACCTGATGTGCTGTTGACTGTACCGTAAAACCGCATCCCGCGCGCGGTCCCCTCGCTCCGCGTCGCTGTCAGAATGCGATGTTATTGCTGATTTTCGTGTTTTTCCATGTTATGATTGGTTTTTATTACGAAATGGAGTTCATTCATATAAATAACTAGCATTCCGCCCGGGACTTCGTTCCCGTGGGAATTCGGAAAAATCATGTACCCTATGTTCATCACGCATAATGTAGGATTCTAATGGTGAAAGAATTTTTCAAATCGGTACGGTAGTTTCGGAGCCTATTCAATGCAAACAAACAATCAAATCTTTCCTCTTTATAATAGTCGTATTAGTATAGATTATAGTATAGATTTAATTTCGAAGCAGAAAATATTAAAAATCACAATTTATGTCAAACGTGCCTTCAAGTGGTTCTGAACCACTGGTGCTCTGCATTACCCCGTATGGGATGGAATCACAGGCATGAACATATGTAATGTAAATATTAAAAAACTTGAAAAAAATCCAAAATTTTCCAAAAGAAAATTCCATAGTAAAATCATTCAGAATGATGATGTTCCGAATTCAGAGTTTCAGAGTTTTTGCTAAACTGTCTTTTACACCCTGTATTCCCGTCACTACCCATTACAGTGTCTAAACGTCCGTGGGCTCTTCAAAGGGATAAATCTAGATACCACTAGCTTCCTAGTATCGAAATATGATCTGTTATTAATTATTACTTTAAGTAATCAATAACTGACTAGTGGAAAGCGACAGCGTGTTAACATGTGAGCTTCTTCATATCGTGTAGGTATAGTCAAGTGTGTGGCGAACTTTGCTAACTCTGGTGTCAGAGTTTTCAAACCGCATTCGCCTCTGACTTAGTGTTAACGACTGTAATCTCAATCGAGAACAGCCGGGACTGACAGCTTAACGTGCCCTCCGAAACACGGAAACGCTCGTGGTAAAATACCATAGTTCCCTGTCTCTGTGTACGTCGCTTAGCCTCACTGATCGATTCATATCAGCGGGCACCACTGGGTAACGAGCGCTTTTTTGCTAAGCTATCCTTTACACCCTGTATTCCCGTCACTACCCATTACATATGTGTAAACGCCCGTGGGTTCTTCAAAGGGATAAATCTAGATACCGCTAGCTTCCTAGTATCGAAATATGATCTGTTATTAATTGTTATACATTAAGTAATCAATAACGGAGTAGTTAAACGACATGGTGTTAATATTATATTAAGCTAGTTATTATCAAGTGTTAGTTAGTATTCTTTCTTTTTTAAATCTGTATTTTACTGATTTATAACAAAATTTAATTTATAACAAAATTTAATTTGTCAAACTTTTTAATTAGCTGAACAAAATTTAATTTAAATAATTTTAAGATGAAATATATATGCAGTAAAGTTTGCAATAAACGATCAAATAAAAAATAAAAATAAATAAATATGGAATTTACTGTTATATGTGGGACATTTACTGTTATTTATTTATTTAATTCATGTATTAAAATAACAGATTTGAATATCTAAGATCTGCGTGAGACTGTTAGAAACCTCTTGTGGTTTTTTCTTCACGTCTGTTTTTTTCTTCACTCTAAAATTTTAATAAAATTATCACCACCGAAATTTGACTGCTTATAACTTTTAAACGGCTAAACCAATTTTGATCAAATATAGGTAAGAACAATCTCGATTACATAAGAACAATCTCGATTACATAAGAACAATCTCGATTACATAAGCTTTTAAACAAAAAATCGTTTCGAAATTGGTCCATTCGTTTATGAGCTACGATGCACCAGACACACATATACACACGTCAAACTTATAACACCTCTCTTTTTTATCTGGGGTTAAAACTACGGACTTTTGTGGATTGGAAATAGAACCCGAAAACCTTCAGATCAGTGGGCAAGATCATAACCAACTGAGCTATCAGACTAGTAGACTTCTAAACGAAACACAAAAAAACAATTCACAAATGGTATCGCTTCTTCGTTCTTGGTAATCTTTTTCTTTCGTTTTATTTACCCCGGAAAAAAAGAGGGGCGTTATAAGTTTTAAGTGTATGTCTGTGTATCTGTCTGTGGTATCGTAGCTTCTAAACGAATGGACCGATTTCGATGCGGTTTTTTATAAAGCTGATGTGATCGAGATAGTTTTGAGCTATATTAATTTGATTAAAATTGGTTAAGCCGAAGTTAAAAGCAATCAAATATCGGGATCGGCGATATATAATTTTTAATTTTAGAGTTATTCCGCGGAGCAAGTTTTTGAAACAAACTATGTACTTCTATTTATTCTTATATTTATACTTTATTGTACACAAAAATGTAAAACAAATATTTTACAGAGAACAGGATACACAATGGCGAGCTTAACTAAAAATGAGTTCTCTTCCAGCTAACCTAAGTCACAGTCACAGCTTCACAATCAGATTAACATTTATCTTAACAATAATTCCATCTAATCTTCCAATCTCAAAACAGATAACGACATAACACCGACTTTATCAAACACGATCTATCGGACCCCGACTAAATATGTCACGGATACAACACATAAAGACATACAAACGATGATACATATCGTGATTGTGTTTGATAATGGAAACACGCGCTATGTAAATTACAATAATGGTACACACGGCAGCACATCAGGCTAGACATGTTGACCTTGACGTCCCCCTTATCTCGCTTATAATAGCGCCGGCTTTCGTAGTGCAAATGGGTAAAGTTGATGCACGTCACGAGTGCGCGCGAATCCAGCAAATTTCAACTCTAACGCTTTCACTTAAAGAATACCTCATGCGCATTCGTGAAATGAACGAACTGTAACCTGACGTGCTTCTCTCTGTATCTATCAATGCAAATGCAAGTTCCACGTGTCGATATCGACTCGGTTTGTAAATAAAAGATTAATAGACGCTAATTGACGCTACACGCTCAAAGGCCCACACTAAGGTTTTCCCTTGTGTCGTGGGTCCCTTAAAACATAGATGTAAAACAGACACAAACAACCATGATCCGAGAACAAACATCAGCTTTTTACACAAATATTTGCCCTGACCGGAAATAGAAATCGGGAAGCTTATTCCCTAACTGCGATAGAGATAATGATAGTGATTGCGATAATTCAATGCGATAGTGATACTGAATGCAATAGCAAAAGTGGATGTTGAAAATGAATGATATTTTACCACTGAATGATATAGGTATGACAGGTTTTCATTGGCTGATAAATTGCCAAACTACCAAATTCTTTAGTGTCTGTAACTAATTTAATATATTTGTCTCTTGTATATTCCTCTCGCTTTCTCGTTCATTTAGTACTTCCTGTCTGAAGTTTGCGATTTTCAATACATTCATTCTACACGGTGATCAACTAAATGACATGTACAGTAAAAATAAGTTAAAGAGAGATGGGGTTGTAACTAAAGATGAACTAAAGTGAATTAAAGTGAGACAGCACGTAGCAACTAATACACTGACCTGAAAACAAGCTTTGTAACCAATATTATCATCTTCTTTTCATGATCCCATCTTTTAAACTTTTAGATAAAAAAATCTTCACATTTGAATTAGGTTCAGTACATACCTAGATATGTTATAAGTAATTCGTTAAATACTAAAACGTTAAAATAGGATATTGCTCTGTATACCTGAGGTCAATAATTAAATATTGATGGCAATAATTACTTAAATGCCAGACTATAATTACGAGAAACTTATATTGTGCCAGCTGCCAACTCTTTTCTGGGATACTTTAAAAGCCAGTTAGTGGGTTTTGCTGTGGCTGAAAAACTGACAACCTATTTAAAACAATATTCATGTTCTATCTTAGGTATATTATGACCGTCAGAATGTAGGTTAGGTATGTAATTGTTTTACAACCATTATGATGTTCTGCTTACTCCGTCAGGGATTTAGGCTTCAGTGTATATATATGTTTCAATAAAATTTTACTGAAACTCAGAGCCAAAATGAGTTATCTAGCCATACGAAACGTAGTAAATTTATGTTTTTCTGTCCATTAATTTCACTAAACCATTCATTAGTCAAAATAATACAAAATAAAGACAAATAGCATAGCACTATTTGCTTGTGTTGTGTAATGGTGCAGGCGCATGTCGCGTTCCACATAAGACTGCGACCTTTGCCTCGGTACCAATGTGGTACTACCGGGCCTATTGCCGTGTTTCGGGAAAGGCCGGGCTCTAGAAAACAAGGCTAAGACATTTCTTGTTCAATAACATTTTTCCAAGATCAGTAATAAGTTAATAACTTGCTCCTCTCAGGTCTCTCATCTTTAAAAGAACTCGTCATTCTACAAAACTTCAATAAAAAAACCTGGGTCTTCTTCTTCCTCCTACTACTGTAATTGGATTGTAGAGATTACGTAATGAATAATAAAAATTGATTATTATTATTTTCTTTTTCGTGTTTAACTGCCAAATCAAATGGATCCCTTTGAGTACAGAACTCTAAAACACATAAAACTTTTTTATTTTTCTATGAAAGAGGTGTCTATTGTTTATTTTATCTTTTTACTATAATTACTCTATGTCTATATAAAGTGTCAAAATTTGTCAACGTCAGTCCACGTAGAAGTAAGTATTTTATTTGTAAATATGAAATTTAAATGGTTATGTTATCGTCCCGTAAATAACAGGTTTTTTTTACATTAGTAGTACGATAATACATCTATGTTACACCTACAACAAAAAGCAAAAAAAAAAATTGCAAAAAAACTATTTTGTAAAGAATGGCAAACGTGCGGTTTTGAAACCACAACTTCAGGCACAAGCCACTAAATATCGTTTTAATATCAAGCTCTTCTTATATATACAATTTCTTATATATAAAATTGGACGTCCTGATTCACTGACTCATCAACACCCAGCCCAAACCCTCAGACCTAGAAAACTAAAATTTAGCAGAAAGGTGTCTTTTGTAAAGGTTGTAAGTACTAAGAAAGGATTTTTCGAAATTCAACCCCTGGGGTGGTGAATTGGGGGTTCAGAGTTTGTATGGAGAAAACAATTTTTTTGGACATTTTAACTCGAAACTTCGTCAAGATTAACCTTAAGGCAAATAAAGGGACGAGTGTTTCCGGATTTTTCGAAAATCAAGGTGTCAAGAATGAAATGGGTGACTAAAATAGTTCTTTGCGCGAGAGCTAGTCTATTATATTTACAACATCAAAGGTATTTTGCATAATTTTCATTAATAAATCTGTTTGCAGGGTAATTGATAGAAAATGACGTCTGTAAATACCTCAAGTATGTATCTTATATATACGAGGAACGACAGACAGTGGGCCAAGGCAGTCTCGAATGGTGGCAAATGGGAGCAACAAGGCCAATGAGCAGACCAACCAGCCCGATGGTCAGAAGATATCGTCAAAATGACGGGACCTCTATCGATGAGGTTAGCACAGAACCGTGACGATTATCGCTACAGAGAAGAAGCCCATACCCAGCAGTGGGTTGATGTGGGCTGAGTATAATGATGTACCTTATCAAACTATTTTCATGATAGCTTTCCGCGCGCGACTTCGTTCCCGTGGGAATTTGGAAAAATGATGTAGTACCTAGCCTATGTTACTCAGGGATAAATCAGCATTTTAATGGTGAAATAAATTTTGAAATCGGTCCATAAATGGCGGAGAAATCGGTGAACATACATTAAAAAAAAACATACATACAGTCGAACAACCTTCTCCTTTTTTGAAGTCGTTTAAAACTACAAATCTTCCCTCTTTAATTAAATATTAGTATAGATAAAAAGTAGTTATCTTTTACTTTACAAAGTTTTATTGTATTTCAGTTATCGAGACATCATCCAATTGCCGTCGAAGTTGGTACAAATGAGTGACATGACATGTTATGAAGTTTTGAAACGTGGAGGTTCAAGAGAGGATATCAGCTCTTGAAAATAAGTAACAAAGATGTAAAATGACCACACTTGAATAACTTTAATGTTCTTTTATATTAAAATAAAATACATGAACTAAATTGAATTTTGATTTTTGTGCTTGGAGAAAATCTGTAAAAAAGAAACAATTTTTAAATTAACTTATCATATGCATTCTAAGATATAAGCACAAGCTTATATATGTTTGATATATTTTACTTTTATTATTAACGCGAGTGCGTCTGATTGTTTACCTATTCAATAGAATAGAATAGAATAGAAAAAATCTTTATTTTATAGGACATTCAGGATGTCACTTAAAACAAGTCAAGATTACAATGAAATACATACAAACATACATTAAACGATTTAAATACATACATACGCATTCGTACCTCTAATCCTACTGACTCTACGCCTATTCGCAAAGGTGCAGTCTTCCCCAGAGAAGAACAGGCAAGAAACTCTGAGGTTGCTCTTTTAAATCGCATTACAAATTTTCTTATTTACTAATTTTAACTAAATCTGAAATAACTCTAGAGCTGAGCCAGCAGTTCATTCCCATGGCTGCCTGTCTGATAGATAATCAGAAATTTTGTTTCACAAAATAATAATAATGAGTTTAGAGCACCTAGTACCTACAATGTACCTAGTTTGTTTCACAAAATAATAATAATGAGTTTAGAACAATTATGACCCTACCCTGCTATAAACGTGGAAGCATGGAAGCTACAGTAGCTTCCATACTAGACTGGGAGTAATACAAAAACATAGAATGTGCCAGCTGCCTACTTACTATTCCCAGGCATACTGTAAAAGTCAGTAAGTGAGACGCGAGGGTTTTGCTGTATTGTGGGCAAAAGACTGACAACCTCTCACCACTTACATCATTTTTCATCTTAACCCTCTTGAATATATGTCAAACGTGGCATCAAGTGGTTTTAAAACCACTGATGCTCTGCCTACCCTGATAGGGATTATAGAGATGAGTATATGTATATGTACTATAAACGTAAAAGTTTGAGACGGACGGAGTTTAGTTACACCTTCACAAAAAAAACCTAATTCAAGGGATTTTGGACAACTTCACAGGAATGTAGTTTTTATTTTATTTATTTACTTAACTTAATGCACTAAAAGTACAAGGGCGGACTTAATGCCCAATGGCATTATCTACCAGTTTACCTTAGGGTGATTGGTGAGAGTGAGTGGTAGCCACACCTTATCCGAGGTGAAAGATAAAATATTAAATTATAAACATTATACTTACGAAACTAAACATAAATAATAATAAACATAAATATATATGTCCTAATAAGTATATTATAAAGTGTCAAGCTTAGCGTGCTCTTGATAATATAAGTAAGAAAAATGCTTTTCTATGCTCAATACGATAGAGTTATCTTAATGCTGTAAGGAAGGTAAAGACTTCAAATAATATGTTTGTCATTATAATTTTTCAATTTATTGACTTTATTAGGAACACTTACTTGAAGTGCCTGTTATTTAAGTACCTTATCAAACTTTATTCACGATAGATTCCGACGCGGGACTTCGTTTCCGTGGGAATTTAGAAAAATGATATCCTAGCCTATGTTACTCGGGGATAATGTAACATTCTAATAGTGAAAGATTTTTTAAAATCGGTCCATTAGTTTTTCTGTTTATTCGTTACAAACAAACATATATTAAATAAAAAATTTATAAAAATGTTTACCGACTTCAAAATTAAAGGCACCCATTTAGATATTACTTCTTTTTTCGTTGAAGTCAACAACCAAGGCATATATCACAATATTAAAAATGGCTCTCAGTTCACATTTCTGCAATGTGTAATGGGATTTATATTTACAGATAAAACTAACTCAGAGGCTACGTAAAGGTTTAAGAAAATACGCTATTAGTTCTTGATTCACAGGGGTTTTTTTTGTTTGATAAGTACTATGTGAACCCACTGTTGGACTGGACAAGCTCAACCGAACTTCTTTTTGGAATCTTCAGTGGGTAAACACACTTCACACTTGACTATACCTACATGATAAGAAGAAGTGTGTTAAGACATAAATCATATATCTATCTGTACACTTACGACTATGATCCCTTTTACGTACGAGTATGTGGTGGTTTGTGGTTTAATTATCCAAGCTTAATTGTAATTAAAATTTGCTCGATAATGATAACCCAATGAGAAATATCATAATTTGGGAAACACTTCTTGATCTCGTCCTCGTTTTGCAGTTAAAACTTCTATTTCCAAAGAAAGGATTCACGTTAGGAAGTTCAGACATTGTCAAAATGTAAAATATGTTATTTTATTTGCATGTCCAGACGTTTGATATGATGAACATTGAATATCTGGAAAATGGTGTTAAATAATGATTTTAATACATTATTTAAAAAAAATCATGATTTGAGAACGTTAAAAATTAAGTGGCATACGAGACGACCGCCTGTATTGGACATATACGTACTAACACTTGGGTTGGCAGAGCGTCAAGCAATCAAAAATACTTAGGGTTTTAATATGATCCATAATCAGGGGTATAATGTATAATGTAGCCGGTTTGGTCAAGTGGTAGTGACGCTGCCTCTTGCTCGGCGGGTCCTGGATTCGATCCCCAGCCGGGGCAAACATTTGTGTAAAAAGTAGATATTTGTTCTCGGGTCATGGGTGTTTGTGTTTGTCTTTGTGTTTTCCAAGGGACCCACGACACAAGGGAAAACCTTAGTGTGGGCCTCTGAGTGGGTAGCGTTTATTTATTTATAAAAATGGTACAGCTTGACGATCTTTTGCAAAATTTTTGCACTTTTTTATATAGAGCCCGCCGTGGTGGAAGCATATTTACTCGTGAGATGCATCATTATTCCCCCAACAAATTCCGAAGTACCCATAAAATAATGTAGCCGGTTTGGTCAAGTGGTAGTGACGCTGCCTCTTGCTCGGCGGGTCCTGGATTCGATCCCCAGCCGGGGCAAACATTTGTGTAAAAAGTAGATATTTGTTCTCGGGTCATGGGTGTTTGTGTTTGTCTTTGTGTTTTCCAAGGGACCCACGACACAAGGGAAAACCTTAGTGTGGGCCTCTGAGTGGGTAGCGTTTATTTATTTATAAAAATGGTACAGCTTGACGATCTTTTGCAAAATTTTTGCACTTTTTTATATAGAGCCCGCCGTGGTGGAAGCATATTTACTCGTGAGATGCATCATTATTCCCCCAACAAATTCCGAAGTACCCATAAATACTTTACTTTGCTATAATTGCGTAACAATAATCATGTTTTTTATCAATCACACGAGAAAAATAACATAATAATAGTATTTCTCAGAAGTAAACAAACACCAGAACAATATAAAACAACCCCTTTTTCTGGTTAAAAGCATGTCAATACTTCCCAATATGGCTATTTCTATTTACCTCATTAATTTTTAAGAGAGCAGTATCTCCCAAATTACTTTTTCTTGTTAAATAACATTAGTATTTTTGAATAATTACAAAACATTTCATAAGAAATTATCAAATAACATGAAAATAATTGACAAATTGACAATTACATTCATTCAATATCATTCAAAATGTCATTCTCTGTCTTTGTTCCAGTTATAACAGCTTGGAAATTCGGACAGTATAACATGAAGTTGGCCATTTCCTGTTCCATCTATAATTTATTTGACAGTAATTGATTGCGATAAGATTGCGATACAGCTTGATTATCACTATCGCACTTAGAGAATAAGGTCCCAGGACCCGTCGATGAAGAGGCAGTGCCACTAACACTCGACTAAACCGGCCGATTTACCTATCGAATACGACACGTTATACAAGGCTTTAGATACGTTAGTACTATTATTTATTCTGTGCTTTAGGTATCTCTCTTTCAACCTCTCGGGTGGTTAATCAGACCATGAAACTGAACAACTTTCCCAAGGAACATAGTAAAAAATACGAAAAAAAAATTTTGAGTTCCCATACAAACTTCATCAGCATATAGCACATTTTGTATGGAAGATCAATTTTTTTTTCATGGACTGATTAACTACCCGAGAGGTTGAAAGAGAGATACCTAAAGTCCTGTATATTCGTAATACATTGGGCCTTTTTATAATTCGAAAACGGCACGGCAAAATTGTATTACCATTACCTCCTATATAATAGTAATACTAGAAGCTACATAGGGGACAAAATAGTAATACGGCGAAGTGCCGTGCCGTGCCGTTCGAATTATAAAAAGGCCCATTGTTCATGATACATTGTTAGATCTCCTGGTGCTCATTTGGTTAGAGAATCAGGAGATCTAATCCTGGGGTCGTAGGTTCAAGTCCCATTCGCGCCGAACATTTTTCTTTCCCTATAATTGATTGTTTCTGAAACCCCGTGAATATCACTTTATCACATTCGCTGGTTGATTCACATCCATAATTTTTTAATAAGTAATTAGTTAAAAGTAACTGGATATATGACTCAGGTATACAGGGTGGAATTTTTTAACGCCACCTGGAGGGAAAGTTCTCTAAATACTGTAGATAGAAAATTTAACTCAAAGGAAACATTCCTTTATTTTTAATAAGAAACTAAACTGCATTCAAAGATTTTCGAAAATTTGCTTGCCACACTCGGAATCGAACCAGCTAAAATCCAAAAAAGCATCCTGTACTTTAATAGTATCGATCGATAGAGTCAATCGTAGGGATCAAATCTCCCTAATAAATATAGTAAATTAAGTGAAAGGAAGACCATTAAATCTAAATTGGATGGGACGAGTTAAAGGGTTCCTATAGTTAGGTTTTATGTAGTTTAATAGTTCTCCTTTCATCTAATTGACAATGTTTGTTAGAGACATTTGAACCTTACGATTGACCCTATCGATAGATACCATAAAAGTGTTATTTTTTTGAATTTAAGCCGGTTCTATTCCCGGGTGTGGCAAGCGAATTTTCGAAAATCCTTGAATGCAGTTTAGTTTCTTATTTAAAATACAGGAATGTCTCCTTTGAGGTTAATTTTCTATCTCCAGTATTTAGAGTACTTTCCCTCCAGGTGGCGTTAAAAAAATTCACCCTGTATTTCATAATTGCTAAGTTTACAAATTGTATAAACTAAAAAAAATCTAATTTGACATCATGACTGTTTATTTCACAACAAGCCCAAGAATCCTTGCATTCAGAGCCCATACTTTACAGTTTATGATACACACAGTTGGCGTGTTGACTAAACAATCCTGCGCAACCGCACCGTACGTAAACACACAGCTTAGTTTGATGATGCTGCAACTCATTCCCAAATGAGACCATCTCTCTTGTATTGAGGTTTGAAGTCTGACGCGTTTGAAGTTTTGAGTCAGAAGTTATAGGGAAGTCAAAGTCAGTACGCTTGTCTATACTCTATCTATACTAATAATCCATATTTATTATTTATATACTATATTATTATAAAGAGGAAAGATTTAATTGTTTGTTTGTTTGCGTTGAATAGGCTCCGAAACTACTGGACCGATTTGAAAAATTCTTTCACCATTAGAATCCTACATTATCTGTGATGAACATAGGGTACATGATTTTACCGAATTCCCATGGGAACGAAGTCCCAGGCGGAATGCTAGTAATAGATAAAAGTAAATTACTCATCAGGCGTCCTAACTACTGCAGCTTCAATCGCTTTAGGGGCACTGTAAAGCGATCCAACGCTAAAGTTTACAATCTTTAAGGGTTATCGATACTAATGCATAGAAAACACACTTATTCATTTGTTAATTTTATGCTGGCAACTTTTCGTCTTCGCATAAAAGTAGTTTAAGTAACTATCCTGAGCTATTCAACTAATCAATGGTGGTTAAATGATAATGGCGACTGTTTTATCCGGTCAGCTGGCAAACAAAGAAACTCAATTTCATTTTAAAATGATTAAGAATGCTTACTTGCTTCTTCTAGCGGAGGATCGTGCAAAGTGGCGCACCTTGGGAAAGGCCTATGTACAGCAGTGGACTGCAATAGGCTGATATGATGATGATGATGATGACTTGCTTCATAAACTTTTTCGGGGTGACAAGATCGATTTACAAAGCTTATCGTAATAATCCTAAACCTTATCGACTATCCCCAAAGTTTGCATTATACAGTCACAAATGAAATGGCTTAGTACCTAATTATAAGGATATAAGGAAAAAGTAAGGAGAGTAAGAATGGTTTTGATTGCTCTGCGATTGAAGTGATCTTGTTCGTGCCATTCAAAAAACTCTAATACCTACTTAACCAGCTTTTATGTCACTTTCAAAAAAATTGTTCAGAGTTAGAAGACGCTAAAGCTCTCGGTACTATTTCTAAAACTAATGACAACTCCTTACTTCGATAAGTACTTATTACTGCAAAGTGTTTTTACCTGCGGATTATGGAAATGTTTCTGTTGTCTGATTAGTCGATGAGATATTGCAAAAAGCTATTCTACAGTGACAAGCGACTTTCCAACAACCAGCGGTCAGCGTTTTTTGATGTCTGATCTTCTTATATCTTAAAATCAGTGTGGTATGTGGACAAACCACAATTTTACAAGGATTACAATTTTGGATGTGGCAGTGCTCCAAAATTGTAATCCTCAGCTACTAGCGATGCACGCTAAAAATCAACGGACGAAGCTCTGGCGTATTACAACCCTTAAAGGGTTTCTTTACTTGATACTAGTGACGTCACAAAAATCGGTGACATCATCTTGTCAAGAATTTAATTGAGAGCCACGTTCTAGTTAGTGTAGGTAGAGACTTCCATTCTATTCTATTCTGTGTCAAATCCTTTAGCTCCCTTTCAGTTCTCAGTCTAACTTTCTCCTTTAGCTGTCTATCTTCTTAAGTTGTCTACCTTCTTCAGATGTCCACCTCTTGATCTCTTTCTTTCAATCTTCCCTTCTGTTATGATTTTTTTAAAGTTATCTCGTCAATAAGTAGATTACCTTTAGTATCATTTAATATCGTTACTCTGTCTAAAGCTCCAGTGCCGATTTTCTAATACACCGACTGAATTTAATTATCCATAAAAGATTACTGCTTCATCTTCAGGAGTCACCAATTACCATCACCAGTCCCATTCACAGTCACTATTCTGATACTCGTGCTTACCAAACAAAACAGCCATTGATTCCTTTACGTTCATCCCATCTCGTATAGGGCATTTATTTGCAAGAACATAATTTACTTTGGTCTCGCAAATTAAGTTACGTAACGCAGATTCACTATTTAATAATCATCGGCAAAGTAAAAAAAATACGGCTAAAATTGTCACTTTGGATTGAAAACACGATTACGATTCCCTCGTAGCAGTAAGTATCCTTGGTAGGCAGTAAGTACCTTTTGGACTGTCCTATAATGAACACCAGTAATTTCTTAATACTTCACAACAGGAATCGCTTAGAAAACATCGTATTCAATCAATCGCTTCCCGCTATTACCTACACAGCCGCCCAAGGATCCATTAAAGAAGTCCCTGCGTCTCCGCAGATAGCTATCGGCGCATTCCTTGCTCTACAACTGTAAACACTGGTCCCAGCTGATGGCTTTACATTAAAATTAATGGTCGACAAATGGACCAGCACTTTTAATAGGGCTAGTTTGTGCAATAAAAAGCAAATAGTATTTGTATATACAGATCGTATCACGGGATGTTATAAGAAGTAAAGATTTATTTGATAAGATTAATTAGATACATAATTTAACAGAAATAGGCTTATTAGCAATTGGACATTTTGACTTATACTATGATATATATCGTGGGAGATTTCATCTTTATTATACCTACCCCATATCTATAACCAACTGAAATGCATCAAATATAAACAGTGCCAAATGAGTTATAGACGCTACATACTTAAAGGCCAACTAAGGTTTTCCCTTGTGTCGTGGATGCCTTGGAACATACACAAACACCCATGACCTGAGAACAAACATCTGCTTTTTACACAAATATACTTAATAAGAAAGAAAAAAGTGTCTAAAGCTAAAAATATTACTAAAATTTGCAATTTTGCTTGAAGACCGCGTGCAGTCCCAACAGGCTGCGACATTCTAATTTCCTTTAACAAAATAACCACTTTAAACAAAAGTTGGAAAAGATGGAAAACCAGATAGGAAAATGTCAAATGTTGCCATTATCTGAGCACGATCGAGCCGCTTATTTATATTGGCTGCAAGCGTTACTGGGGCTCACCTAAATGTACTACCTTAAAAGGCTTTGAAATGTTTTGAGAGAAACTCCAGGACAATATAAAGAGGGACGGTATGGATGCTCTATCATACATAGAATTTCTATACACTGTCGTAATCAAAACTATATATCGGGACCATATTATTGGACTCCAGGACTTACTGTCTTCCTCCTAGCATTTTTATCCCGTTTCTGATTCTGGTACACTCCAAATGAATAAATAACTATATTATTATCTCGTCTCCATTTTCATGGATATCGAAAAAGACATAATTGAGTACCAGTAGATGAGCACAGTGTTATTAAGTACATAAAAAAGTTCAAATAGGTAAGTCCATTTGATTTGATGAAGCTGTTCTTCAATTCAAAAGTTTTTAAACGGATTTATTCAGATTTTGTGATGAAGTAACTTGTCTGGATATCGAAAAGGAGAATTAAAGTCCAAAAGTCAATGTAGATTCCAAATCAGTCCAAAATCTAAAATCCAGATTTAAGGAGGATTTTTGAACACCGCATCTGCAACCACAACAACAAACAAAGTTTCACCCCGTTTTGTTCGTGAACTACGCTATATTGTTATAGTAAATTGCCATTTGAGTACACGAAGGATCGTGTGGCGTCCTGTGATCTTACCCTTTACTATTGTTATTGCAACCTTTACTTGTATTGCCCACACTTAGCTGCTATAACTGTATATCTCTCCTTGGTATCGATATCTACCTCAATATATTCATCGTTTTAAAGTCGTTACAAACAATGCTCACATCACGAATTCAATATTGGAATTGGCAACGCGCTTATATCGTTATTTATAGTAACTATATGTAAGTACAACTACAGAAAGAAAAAATTGTCTAGAGTCTTAGAACACGCTAAAGCTCTCAATATTATTCCTAAAACAATGACAACTCTTTGATGGAATGTTTCTGTTGTTTGATTTGTCGATGAGATATTGCGTAGCAGAAAAAATAAATTCGGATACCGCCTTCGCACCGAGTTCAAACAGATCAGTAGTAGTAACATAAGGTAGAACATTAATACTAATAATAATAATAGGTCCGGGACGTAATTGCCCGTGATTCAAGGATCTAGACAAACATAATAATAATAATAATAATACGTTTATTTCTTCAGAACAGCACACACATACATTAAAAAAAGTTCAAAATATTCTTATCCTATTATACAAGTTTAAGATTGCATATGTCTGCCGCAGTGAGGAAAAAGGCCTGGGCTCAGCGACTAATGCCAGACTGATTATCAGATCATTTTCAAATGATTTTGTCAAATTTTTCGTTTTTTTTTAAGTCGGTTTACTTTTTAAGTGTATATAAGCACGTAGTTGAGCACACATCAATAACAGAAAGGACGAATTCAAAACTCTACGTGTATACAATGCGTTCAAATAAATTCATTCTTATTTTGAGTTATCAAATCGTACTACTACAAAATGTGTGCACAAAACGTTATACACACTACACAAGTCAAGGATATGCGTTGAGCGTCAGCACGAAGATTGGCAATTCAGTATAAAATACAACAAAACTATCTGTGTCAGTGGCAAGCAATAATTTAAGCATGGCGAACGGAAAATGGCGGGGTCCGTACATTCCACAAATCTGTTCAGTAAGCCAAACACGAACACCTGAGCCAGTGAGCCGGCCAATAATTTGCCGCAGCTTACCAGGAACTCAGACTCAGACAGAAGTAAGTTATGGTTAGTGTAGGCTTGATGGGTGAGCAAACTTCAATACTCAGTATTTGCTCTTAAGTTTAATTCAGGTAGGCAGAACTTCATCATTGGAACAAATTATGATAATTTCTTTATCTTTTGACAGCCAGTTTGGTCTTGGGTTCGATTCCCAGTCGGGGTAAATATTTATATAAAAAGCAGATGTTTGTTCTCGGGTCACGGCGGTCTTTGTGTCCGTCTTTGTATACTCGTATGATCCAAGGGACTTATCCTATGACACAAGGGAAAAAATGTGTAGCCTTTAAATGTGCAGCTTTTTTTAAATCGGTCATAACTTTTCACCTCTACAGCGAGAAAAGATTATTGCAAGAACTTATAGTAATAAATGATCGGTTTTATCCTGTGGCTAAATGCAGACGCTACCGTCAGGGTAAACTTTTGTGTAAAATTTTCAAATCTGGGATTCTGTCTGTTTGTGTATATTGCAAGGGTGGGTTCAAGGAACCCGCACACAAGGGAAAATCTTAGCCCAAGCATTTGAGTATGTGGCGTGAAATATTATATTACACACACAGTCATAGGTACTAAGAAACTAGACCATATTTCAATCTCTCGCTTCCTAATACATCTTTACCACCTTCCAATGGTCCACAAAGATGGACTCTGTAAGGCGTCCCCGTCAATAGCTCTATAAGCCAAAATTAATAAAAGGTTTCAAAAATCAAACAAAACTACATCAGCCCGTCAGGCCTCACGTTTCATTTCTTCCGTAATTATCTCTGGCTGAGAATAAGGTGATGATTGTTGCATACATGTACAAGAGCTTCTTTGTGCTTAACACTCTTGACCGCATCTTGAAGAACGATCGAAAATAAACGTTCCTGTTATTTATTCAAAGCTCAAATTACTTCAGTTCTTTTTGATAAGTAGTTTATGCAATGTGGGTATTTGATTTCTTGTAACAGATCTTTGTGTTGTGTTGTGGTTTCATTTTCAAATCTTTTCAGATACTATTCTTACTAAACTACTTTTGAGTTGTTGTTTTCTATCAATAGAAAAACACAGCAAATACAAACCAATCTATAACATTGGCAATAGTTCAGTCTAGATGTAAATCCGTGCTTGCAAAAGGTCGGGTCATTCTGAATTTTTTATATGTTGTTAGGACCTAAACCAATATTAAAAAACCAGATTTGCAATTTCCAAAGTGCTGTGCGAGCGGCGGTGTGGCCAAAAAACCATGAAATTTTCGGATTTTTTTCAGTTTTTGCTCAATATCTTAGTGAAGGAAGGGTCTGATCAGTATAGTCACTATAAATACTTTTAAAGTATAGTAAATTTGCTACAATTTGAGATCAAGGCGAGCTCTCTACAGCTTCTGGTTCCCGAGTTACAGTTCTTCGAAAACATTACTTTTTGTGCAAAAAGTTATTTTTTTCGGAACGTGCACTTATTTTGTGAAATATCTTATAAAATATGCATCCCACATCAAATGTTAAGTTGTAGTAAATTAGCTTTCATTTGAGATCAAACTAGTATCTGTATACCCAGCGGTTTTAAAACAACAACTACTTAAAGTAACATAATCTGACAGTATCTCTAAGAAAAGTTATATAAATCATGTAGGTAATGTGTTTTGGTTGCCAAATTATGCCTTTCTTTTCATCTTTGATGATCCAGGTTTGGGTTCGTATGAAGATGGTTCCTCTTCGACAGTGATGGACGCTGGGAGAGGAGCCCAGTCTGTATTCGGGTCATCTTCATCATCCGAGCATTTCAGCTCCACTTTCGGGACGTTAGTGCGCAATTTGCCACCGCATGACTGGCAAAGGACTGAGCAGCGGAGCCCAGCCTTTCTGCACGAGCAGCTCCCAGAGCACCCTTTCTTGCATTTACAGGAAATTTTTCGCAGAAGGGCGGGATCCATGGTGGTGGGGATGGGGATGAGTCCCTGAGAAGACATCTTCCACCCCCAATCAGTGGGATTCAAGTTGACTCCCCGCCACTTCTGCACTTGGAGGTAGCACCTTGCTGCATGGTGGCCTGTGGCATCTTCTGTCGGTGGCAAACGGGCTAGGTTTATGCTCATTGAAGTGACAAACGTCTTATACCTGAGGAAATTCAAAGTGTCCCTCGCGATGTCACCCCCATATAGAGCCACAAAGCACTTGATGCCGGCTTCTTTCACGGTTTGTGGGGTGGAGTCTGGCCGAAGGAAGACCTCCACTTGCTCAGCAAGTGGTTCATTCTTACTCAGGAGTGTAGTGTTTTGGTCTTTCCTTGGCCAAATGTTGCTGAGGTGGTATCGCACCCGGTAAAGGCGTGGGTGAACAGTACCGTCCCGGTTTGTTTTTGAAGAACTGTATCTTGGGAACCAATAGCCGTAGAGAGCTCGCTTTGGTCTCAAATTGTAGAAAATTTACTATACTTTAAATGTATCTATAGTGACTATACTGATCAGACCCTTCCTTCACTAAGATATTGAGCAAAAACTGAAAAAAATCCGAAAATTTCATGGTTTTTTGGTCACACTGCCGCTCGCACAGCACTTTGGAAATTGCAAATCTGGTTTTTTAATATTGGTTTAGGTCTTAACAACATATAAAAAATTCAGAATGACCCGACCTTTTGCAAGCACGACCCCCTAATAATATTTAACTTGACTGAGCTACAAGTCCTTATCATTCTAACTTGTCAGGTAATTACGTACACATTTCTAAGTAACTATTCGGCCATGTTTTCTGTATTTCAAGAATTTACAGTTAGTAATTATTTCAAGTGAAAAATTTTTGGTTACCTTTCTGTCCTTTTACTCTATTTCTTAACGTTTATGCTAAAAGCAATATTCTTCTTGGATTTTTGGATAAATATGTTTGATGTTACTTTTCCACCAACAGCTAACAACGCTAAAAAGGAAGACTAGGTTCAAATATACATTAGGATTCGAAAAATCAGGAAACTCAGCCTTCAATTTTCCGAGCAATAGTAAAAGAGGCTCGTGATGATAGTATAAGAGACATATTTTTAACTATAACAGAAAAACATGATTAAATTCTTAGACCGTTCGAGAGCCTAGATACCAATCCATACTTATTTAACAATCTGAAAAATCCTCTGATCCAGATTTTCTTAATAACTATAATGATATAAAAAAAGGAATGATGTCTTAACCTGCATACACAACACAGCTACAAATAATCAACTGTAGGCTAAAAGATCCATTGCCCCATCAAATCCATTACAAGAAACGGCAAAATATCTTCATCGCGCATCTATCAAGACAATGGCTGAAGCTCTGTTATCAGAGCCCGCATCATAGGTAATGCACTCCAGCCGCCTGCATTTATGTAAACAACTATTCACTAATACACCATTATTGCTGACCCACTGGTCAATGATGGGTTGAGATAAACACGGAGCTAAGACTGACTATGAGAGCGAGGTTACAGGTATTTAAAAACTCAGCAGCACGTCTTCCAAACCATTTGACACTTGTCTTTCAATGGACGTGTAAAGTACCAGATTGTGAGGTTTAAATTTAAAACATACATACATGCATACGCTCACGCCTGTTATCCCATACGGGGTAGGCAGAGCATTACTGATTCAAAACAACTTGACGTTTGATATAAATCGTGAGGGTCATTAGATGAAACATAATGTATAGTGGTGAGAGGTTGAGGTTGTCGCCCACAACACAGCAAAACCTTCGCATCCCTATTACTGACTTTTACAGTATGCCTGGGAAGAGTGGGCAGCTGGCACATTTTATGTTTTTCTTTTTGATAGATAGATAGATAAACTCTTTATTGATAAACACAATACA
The DNA here is from genome assembly GCA_949987775.1 of Aproaerema taeniolella. Classification (NCBI taxonomy): domain Eukaryota; kingdom Metazoa; phylum Arthropoda; class Insecta; order Lepidoptera; family Gelechiidae; genus Aproaerema; species Aproaerema taeniolella. The sequence continues at coordinate 14,688,798 of OX465258.1, read as the reverse complement.
TACAAACAGAAACAGATTGCTGCGCTGGCTGTATCGTGTCAGTCTTTCACATAACAGTCTTTCACTTCTAGTCCAGCCTGGAAGATTATTTTAAATTTAAAAGTGAAAGTTAAATAAAATAGAATGTACGCCTCCGACAGATCTATAAAAAAATAACAATATATTAGATAACAATATTTTTGATATAGTATTAAAATTCGATTCACAAGTATTGCACAAAGAGCTGCACAAAATTCACAAGTTTTTGTAATATTGGAGGTTGTCTAAGACTTCGCAAATTTTAAACATTACAATTAGCAGAAGAATCTGCCCAAAGCTTGTGACCATATGTATATGTGCAACTTCAGTAGGATGGACTATTTGTACCTGCACAATTTAAGATATTTCGTAAAAAAGAAAAAATTAACACTAAGTCTCAACCTCCCACCTCAAGCTAACCGTGCTCCACGCCACATCAAAAGACTATCTAGGTATCCTGTAATCTAAACCTAGGTGGTGGTGTCTCACTGTTGTAACCTAGGTCCTAGGGCGTTACGGGCAAAAGGTTTTACGAGTTTAAACTTTCTATTGAAGATTTTATCACCAGAATTTAACACCATTCTATCTGGGGTTAAAATGGAGAAACTTGCTTGTGGGCACACTTTACGTCCCTACTTAGTTGGTGCTAAAACACAGTGAAGATAATGGCAAGATAATTTGCCTAGATGTGTACAATGTTACCTAAATATTAGTACTTAGTGCTCAATGTAAATAGTACTACTCTCAAATTATTTACTTATAGAGTCTTTGCAGTATAAAGATTTGAAACTGCCTTTTAATAAGCCAATATAACTAGAAAATAATATGATAGTGCAAAATATTTATAGCATAAGTACTTATAAGTTTAATAGCAACAAAAATCTTCCAATCCTATAAAAAAAAAATCATCCAGTTTATATTTATGGGTACAGGTTTTCAATAATCTTGGAATAAAATAGAGCTCTTGTCTTGTCCTTGTAGATTTAAGTGAAGCTCAACATATTTGTCCACGTTAAAAACGTAAGAGTCAACCCATTTCATACTCCAACGATGCCTATCATCAGGTTACCACTAAAATCAAAACATCGTCGTTCGTGTATTTATATTTTTGTTGATTGTTTTAAAAAGTGCTTCATACATTTTTTTAAATTTATATGGAACCAAAGGTTTAAAATAATTTTTAAAATCGGCTTACAATTGGCGGAGTTACGCGTAACAAACATACAAAAAAATGAAATAAAATAGAACATAACAGTCGAATTTAAAACCGCCTTTTGTTTTTGAAGTCGATTAAAAACAAAAGGACGATGAAGCATTCTTGATATTTCAATAAAGGTAGATGGCAGCCATGATTACTGAGTAGGTACAAACAAGTCAAAACACGCTGATATTTGCCAAAGGTCGATAGCGATCAACTTGATGGAAGTGTTCACGCCCTCTGACAAATATCAAGACCATTCAAGACGTACCACCGTCAATGTTATACCTTGTTCAATGAAGGTGCTTGTAATTTAAGAAAATACATGTTCGATGCACTATCGAAATAGTTAGGCACACCGTGAAATGCTCATCAAAGCGTTCGTTAAAGAGTCGCCATGTTGAAGGCTAACAATATTCTTCCTTATCATATAATAAAGCATATAATAAAGCATGAGATGAAGTTGACTAACCTTGGTGTTAGAGTTTTCAACCCGCCATTATGGCCTCTAACGGGGACCGTCGGCTTAACGTGCCCTCCGAAGCAGGGAAACGCTCGTGATACATTGCCGATTTTGTCACACATTAGGTTCCCTAGTTCAGTGTACGTTGCTTAACCTCACTGATCGGTTCAGATCAGCGAACCCTACTGGGCTACGAGAATATCATTTCCGTTTCCTAGCACCTTTGCCAGTGTACAAGAAACTTGGTTGGACACCAATTAAGGGAGCTCACCTTGCTGAAGTCACTATGATACAGCAAAATCCATCCATACACTCACGTCTGTAATCTCTGTCGGGGTAGGCAGAGCACAAATTCTTGGAGTAATTAGTTTTTTTTAAATCTTTATTTATTATAGAGGGTTTTGAGACATGCCACCCTCATCATGGCACTCACAAAGTAATTAGTTGAAAGATGCAGTGGAGATAGGTCGTCACGATCCAACAAAACCCTCGCCTATCACTTACTAGCTTCTACCGTATTCTTAGGAAGAGTTGGCAGCTGGCACATTCTAAGTTTTTCTTACGGCCGGTTTGGTCGAGTGGTAGGTGACGCTGCCTCCTGATCGGCGGGTCCTGGGTTCGATCCCCAGTCGGGGCAAACATTTGTGTAAAAAGCAGATGTTTTTTCTGGGGTCATGGATGTTTGTGTTTGTCTTTATGTGTTTTCCAAGGGACCCACGACACAAGGGAAAACCTTAGTGTGGGCCTTTGAGTGTGTAGCGTGTATTTATTATTTATTTATTTTTACACTCCCAATCCAGCACTTATTGTGGTTTTCTTCTTGTTCGTCACGCAATCTTAGATTTCCTTTACCCTACAGCTATTAATATGCACTTCGCCTAGCAACACAATTTGCTTTGAATAAACTACTTATTTCATAGACAGGTGCATACGACGTAATACATTAATCGAGGAGCAATAGGCAATGAAAAGCCTCTATTAAAGGGACAGTGAAGGGATGATCACTACATTGCCAGTGCGCCCGCGAGCCATGAACTAATTTAAGCAAGATTGATGATTAGAGCTTTACTAACAACTGACTTGCACCTTGTGATTCAAATATAATACTGTGGTTATTGCTTACGTGTTTCCTATTTCGCTTAATGTCATACTCGTATATTGTAAGTATATTTTACGGCTATCTTCGTCCGTGCTTAAAATGTTTGCTGTTCATTAGCACTGACACGTATGTCATGTTTCTATGGGTCTCAAATGACCTAAATTTGGGAAGAGGGTGTGTCATTTGTCAAAATGCAAAAGGTAAGAACAAGTTAAATCAATAAAATAGATTATTATAAATCTAATCATGGATTCTAACCCCCCCCCCCCCCCCCCCAAATAATCCAGATGTATATACAAGCACCCGATCCCCTAGCAATTTAACATTCAGTTGGCAGTGGCGCCCCCAGTCAAGTTAACTATTATCAAATTTTTGAGGTTTCACCTGAACTGATGAAATGGCGACCATTGTCATTCAACAGCCATACTTTTTTTTTTTATTATGAGATGGGTTAACTCTTGACCCCAATCTTGACCAAGGTCTACGATGGAGCGAGTCAACCCAGAAAATGCCAATTAAGGCACTGGTACTGCCACGCCACGCACTGACGACGGAACACAGCAAGCTGTTTGGAGTCGGACTTCGGTAGGAGGGTGATCGCGAACCAGACGGCCCTTTACAGCCTACCATAGGACACCACCTCATATTCAAAACAAATTGAGGCGTCGTTGCCCAAGGTGGATTACTAGGAGGCAGTTCATTTGTGTTTCCTTAGACGCCTCTTACGACACCCACGGAAGAGATGGGGTGGTGTTATTCTCAACCGATCACCGCATGGCGGAAAACACGTCATTGATTAGTGGAATAGCCGTCCAGAACGCAACGAAGTAACAAGAAACAAGAAACGCGCCTGCACGCACGAATATCGTCATTTCTCACATGCCACCTCATAATCAAGCTTAATCATGTTTATTTAGTACAAATGACCGCCCGGCACCGCCGGCGACAGATGATGAATGACGGACGGGTGACGGAGACGAAGTGATCATCCGCGCAGCATTCATCATCTTGCATTATGATGCGTCATTGAACGCTGCATAATGCAGGATAAATTGTTCTTGGGTGGCAGGAAAAAGAAACAGATAGTTAAAGCTGGCAAGAGAAGATAACTTTATCTAAGCTTCTAGATCAGTGGTTCCGAACCCGGGGTAATCATTAATTAGCCCCCAGAGGTAAATCAGCTAATTTGTGGGGTTAACAAAGAACCTAAGAATTAAGACCTTATCTAATAAAATACATAAAAAAAAAGATGACCGCGCTTGTGATCGCAAAACAATAAAAACAACTATATTGTATGTTAAAATTGTAGGACTAGTATGCTATTAGTGATTAAGAAATGAATATTAATAAATTATTTTTAGAAATTAATTTAAAAAAAAAGAAATATAATAATTAAGAAATAATTAATTTGTATAAGATATTTGCTTATTAAATATTATAGAAAACTGTAAAGTTAAAAAAAAAAGATTACTGTACAAGTTTTTGTAAAAGATTCGATAAAATGGAATTTCAAAACATTAAGAAATCGTTGACTTCTTAAAAATATAATTATGAAATTTTAAGCCAAAGTTCTTGAAAACAAGGTCAAAGAAAAAGATTTACAGAGCGATGCGTTGGCGCATCAGGCATTATTTTAATTGCAAAATCGTTCACAGCGTAACAGCATAGAGTGCACGCGTGTGGTAACCTGATGTCCGGCCCTCTGTACATTGATATATTTTGGATAAAATTCACTTTCCATTAGGCTGATGAAATAGTGATGAAGTATCTCATTCTCATTAGCGTCGATCATTAAAATGTAGTCGTAATAACAGCAAGGGCTTTAAATTTTTTATTATTTAACGATAGGACTAAGATTGTAATCAAAATTACATTTTGATAGCTTTCCCATAAAGATCTTGAAGATAATAAAAAAGTAGAAGCTAGGTAGTTACTTGAATAAGCACTTAGGGCTATATTTATGATTCTAACTGTATTTAAATCCTGTAGAAATGAAATATTGTCCAGAATATAACAAGATTCAAAACAAATATAATTTTTAACTGCTATTTAATATTGGAGTTTTTTTTTTGTCCGTTGCGTTAATGTAAAGCTATTTCCATTACTCCAAGATTATTGTATAACCTTTACCGTACACTACAATAAACTTAAAAATAACTGCAAACTCAAACCACAAGAGAAGCAAAAGCTTACAAAAACAAAACATTTTAAAGAACCGAAGGCTAATAAAGGTACCTCTCATCTTTTTTAAACCAATCAAAAACAATATCTCAGGGCAATCTTGTCAAGTGACCACACAATTTGAAAGCTCAATAGCCCGGTGTAAAGTGAAATAATTTACCTGACGGAGTGGCTAGGACGTCATTATACCGGGTCGTAAATCTTGTGGAGTCAAATCGCTCTCATTTCACACCGAATAAGTTACGGGGTGCGCAACTGCGCAGACGCAACGCGCGGCACCTGCAATTACGCATGGTAGGTAATGGCGGACGCCAGGCACGCATCCGCGCGCACCGGTCCGATCAAGGAAAAATTTGCGTTTTCGTTACGTTTTGTGTGCGTTTTGAAGGGTGACCGAAAAGGTCTGCGATGAACTCTATGAAACTAATTTTAAAGCCACTCACTGGCTGTACAAATATAAGATATCGACAAAAGAAACCTTTGAAGGGTTTGTGCATCAGTTTATAGAGTAATCTACCAAGCGTAGGAATGCATTTTTACTTAAACGTCATCACTAATTGTGTAAAATATGGAGTCAATAATAGCAATTATATCATAGCTTATAACAATACATTATCTCTCTCTTAACGACCACCCCCATTTTGGTCTCTTTTAGTAGACACAGGCAAAATTGTCTTAAACGTCCAAATTATTGATCATTTTGTGACTATTGTAACTCAGTTTCAACTTCTTTAATTGAATCGATGACTTGAACGTCTCGTCGAATATTTCAAAGTACAAAGTCGCAAGTCAAAATGAACACCACATTCTTAGCCCCGTAACTGGTGTAGTGAAAAACAATAATTTATTGTTAGCCGGCGGCTGCGGTTACTTGGATTGCCCGGCGTTTTGAAATATCGATAATGGCCGCACGAGCGACAACGCTTGCGCAACTTTTTGTCACATTCTATATTATAATACTTCCATGACAATGCGGAGATATGTTTGTATGACTCAGCTGAATCAGACTTATTTAGACTCAAATAAATGGTATTGCTGAGTCTTTGGTACGCGTGAAGGCAGCAGTAGATATTACAATATTTTTAATTTACCTGGCATCACAAAATACATTGTGGGGACTCCAGCTATTATACGTATGTACGCCGTTCCCGCAGGATTCAAATAATAATTATTTGTGGTAGCATACAACTACGGTAGATATTCTTCTTTGGTTCTATACAGGGCTTGATCAGCCGAACCTAAACCTTTTTTATCCAACGGTTAAAAGCAAAATAAAAGGACCACTTCAACGAGAAATCTTTTAATCGACAAACGCAATGTAATAATTAAATACTTTTTGACAAAACTGTTTACTCTGAAAGACTTAAGAAATAAATAAAAGTATTGGACATAAACATTGAAAACCACAAAGGTAGTTGTAATAAGTTTAATTTAATTGACATCCGTTAAAGATATTTAACATAGAATTTAAAAAGTAACATTTCTTTGCAATCCAGCTGCATTCACGTTTGCACGAGACAAGATCTCCCGCAATAATCATGCAGCAAATCCTCATTGAAAGGATCAATATCTACAATTTTCAACTTCTCGTCCACTTACCACATAAAAATAATGAACATGAGCAAGAAACTGAATCCTGTTTTTCCTGCGGATTGGAAACCGCATCCTCTTATCTGATTTTATAGCCAAGAGACTTATTAAAATGTTTATGCACGGAGGAGATTTGTTCGGGTTTACGTTTTTAATGTAAGCTATTTGTTATTGCAATTGTATTTAAATGTGTTTAGGTAGCATTTGTGTGAAACTTGTTTCTCCAGAATATTTTCTTCACATTAACCAAAATCGGTGTTTTATTAAACTTATGTGTGATTTCTTAAGAATTTACAATCTTTTGGTCTTTTTAGTTACCATAGAAATGATAGTGGTCTGTTTTTGGAGTATTGAATTTATCTACCTAGCGAAGGGAGACTCCAGTGCTATGTAATCTCACATGTATTCAAAATAAATCATGGAAGATAGAATTGAACAGAGAAGTAACGTTGCCTCAGTGCGGCGCACTGGAGGAGGTATTTTATTTGTAGATTTATTTTTAAGTTTAATTTTTGTAAAAACTTCTTCTTAATTGAATAAAAATCCTTCCTTGAGTTCCTTGTTTTGGTCACTAGGAGACTTTAACATTAAGAGGCCGTATTAGGTTGCTAGCTAGTTTGCAATTTAATATACAGTTGGCGGTGGCGCTGCTAGTCCAAATATGCCATCATAATATATATAAAATTTCGTTATAGTTCTCGATTTCGCCACCTGAACCGATGATGATATAGTCACCATCGACATTCCATTGTCATTGATTAACAGAATTTCTGTCCAGCACATCGACTGTCCCCTAATAACGTACTAAAAATAACGAGTAGAAATTTTAACAAGCTACAAGTAATGAGAACTAGAGATTATCTCTGGTAATTTCGATCAAAATCATTTAGGATTTGCATAGAAATTGTGTTTAGGAACTATGTATCTCTACACTTGGTTATGTTATTAGTGTAAAATACGATCGAGTCATAATCATTAAGCCTAATGAGGTTGTAAATGTTGTGATCCTATAATACTTGGTTTAAGTAGAAACTTCAGAACGTGAATGAAATCGAACTTTCCCAATTTTTATTCAGTGGGTCATCTTTGGTAGTTAATTTAGTAAAATCATAGTCAACAGGGTCACGGAGGTCAGATGGCAGTCGCTCCACGGTAATGAGTTGACCTACCAAATCCTGGATCATAGTCAAGCGTACCCCGAATGAGAAACGGGACTCAGCGCAAGGAAGAAGAGTCATTAAGAATGAAAAGATGAGCAAAAAAACATACACGCCAGTTGTAGTTGAGGCGTGAAGTCAAATTGGATTGTAGAGTTACGCACCATTCATTTTATTAATTAGTAAATGTAAAATAAAAGGAAAGGTATTAATCACACACAAAGCGCAAGACACCTAATCTGTCATAATTTCTCGCCTAATCTGTCTCTTGTCAAACAGAAACGGCGCACGCGCAGTTACACAGTTCTGGAATTGGGACCTCCCTGTGACAGCAAATTTTTAGGGTTCCGTACCTAAAGGGTAAAACAGGACCCTACTACTAAGACTTCGCTGTCCGTCCGTCCATCTGTCTGTCCGTTTGTCACCAGGCTGTATCTCATGAAGCGTGATAGTTAGACAGCTAAAATTTTCACAGATGATGTATTTCTGTTGCCGCTATAAAAACAAATACTAAAAAACAGAATAAAATAAATATTTATATAAGGGGGCTCCTATACAATAAACGTGATTTTTTTGCTCGTTTTTATAGATAGTGATACGGAACCCTTCGTGCGCGAATCTGACTCGCACTTGGCCAGTTTTTTATTTATTTTATTATTTAATCACAATTTTCTACCAGTAAGTCGTTATAAATGCTTCAATCCTAAACTGAGAGTGAAAGGAAAACATAGTACATTGTATACAGATGATGCCTTAATTGAACATCTCTAATGATAGAATGTAGCTGCTATCTCTTCCAAGATAACTAACATAGACGTGTAACATAATTTTGTCGAATGTTTCTCGTTCCGCTCTCTCGAACATCGCATTGTGTCACCACGGAACAGGTAGAACGACATCGTCATGACAAATTTATCTCACACGTCCATGCTAGTGCAGCAGGTGTACGACGACCAGCAGGGTAGCAGCAGCAGTGACGACGGTAGCAGTGACGAGTGACGAGTGATCCTGGATGGGAGTGGCAGAACTGCAGACAAAAAACCGGCCAAGAGCGTCCGTAGCAGCATGGTTCAAATACATTTTTATTAATCCCAACAGTGTTTGGCACTTGGTCGACTATTACTCGCAAACTTGAAGGACCAACTTATGTGTCATAGTTTTCCTTTAAATTTCGTTATATATTCTACCAACGTGAATTTTTTCACATTTTTAGAAACAACCGTTTAGCAGGTATAGGGGGGGGGACACTTGTGTTTGACAAAAATTTTCACTTTAAAAATTTATATTTCGCAAACGGAGTGCTGAATCGAAAAACGTTCTTAGTAAACCCCTTCTATCTTTTAAAATGCTATCCTATGATACCCCATTCAATGATATTGGCGAGAAAAAAAAAATTCATCGCCCTTTCATGTCTATGGGAGACACCCGAAAAAATTTTTTTTTTCCAAGATTTTACTCTACAGTTCTGTCGGCGTGATTTATATGTATAATCATGCTTAGTTTCAGCTCTGTAGTACCAAGGGTTTCTTAGGAAACCTGCGGACAGACGGACAGACGGACAGACGGACATGGCGAAACTATAAGGGTTCGTAGATTACTACGGAACCCTAAAAATCCTTGCAGGTATTAGGTGGCTTTGCGAAACCTGTGACATCCCGAGGTTTCTGGACTAGTCATCGACCCCCACGCATAAAGGGCCTCACCAGAGCCTAAATGTGAAAACCAATATCACTAAACACTAAAAAGAAGCGCTCGTATCCAAGAGGCGTTCGCTGATCTCAACCGATCAGTGGGGTTAAGCAACGCACACAGAGGCAGAGAATCTGATGGGTAACCAAAGTCACAATTTATCACGAGCGTTTCCTTGCTTCGGAGGGCACGTTAAGCTGTCCCGGCTGTTGTCGATTGACTACAGTCGCTAAAACCAAGTCAGAGGCCCATTGTGCGGCTTGAAAACTCTGACACCAGAGTTAGCCAAGTTCGCCACATGCTTGACTACCTACACGATAAGAAGAATCACTAAACTACCCAGATTGTATGAAGTTGTTTGAAAATGTACAACCAGCTCCATCTACCGTGCCTACCGGTACTATTTCTTCCGAAGTGTCATCTTGAAATGCGGTCTTTACTCAGACAATATCTTGCGGCGATCTCTGACGCATCTGTTACTTTATTAAAATTATTATGCACATGAATTTTACACATTGTGCGTAATTTTAAACCGCTAGTAGGGGTGCCAATAATCATTTTTATTAGTACTTGTTCGTGTAATAATTAGAACGTATTGGCGAGTAATACTTACATGCTTCTTAAAAATTTATCTATACATTCACACCTATAATACCGTTCGGGGTAGACAAAACGTCACGTAGTTCTAGAACCACTTGACACAACATTTAACATTCATTCCGAGGGTGATTAGATAGAATATGAGTATAATGGTGATAGGTTGACAGCTTTTCGCCCCAATATAGCAATACCCTCGCGTCCCAGTAACTGGTTTCTACAGTAGGCCCGGGAAGAGTTCGCAGCTGGCACGTTCTAAGTTTTTCTTTTACTATCAGTCTAGTTTGGAAGTTATTTCGCTCCCATCAGATAGTCTAAGTAGCAAAACGAGCAATCAATTAAAAAAAAAACGTTATTTGACATTAAAAGTTTGACATCTCTTCTCCATTTTTGAAAACACTTGGAAACGTTTTTGTATTTTTTAACCCCCGACAAATTTCCCCAGAGAGGGTTGAATAAAAGAAACCCAGCACAGATACCTGAAAATAAATTTATTTTTTTACACTGACACAAACGCAGTCCGGTCTCAATCGCAAAGCATTTGCAATTCATCCAGCGTGGCTGGCAGGTGAGCTACCAATTGCATAAGGCGGTACCTACGCCATCAGCTGTCAACTCTTGCTAAGGTTGTCAAGTCAAGTCATAATTTTCCACGTTAAAAACGTATGAGTCACCGACTTCAATCCCAACAACAGTTCGCACAAAGTAGATATCTAGTTTTTTGCGGACTACAATGCCTATTAGCAAATAACTACAAACAGAAATGTCATTCATTTATTTAGATGATGTTCTAGTTTGTAGTATTTATATTTTGTTTTTGTTGTTTTTTTTAAAAGCGCTGAATCATTTTCGATAAGATTTATATGGGACCTCTTCAGGAGTATACTCTTTCGAACAAATAAAGAATTTTGAAAATCGGACAACAGTTGCCGGAGTAATCGCGTAACAAATATACAAAAAAAAAATACAGTCGAATTGAGAACCTCCTCCTTTTTTGAAGTCGGTTGAAAATAGCTTTATTCCATAGACCGTTCAGTATGTTACTCAAAATAAGTCAAAGTAGAGAAGTACTACATTAAAGAATTTAGATACATACACACCTAAAATCCCTATCGGGGTAGGCAGAGCATAAATGGTTTTAAAACCACTAGATGCCACGTTTGACATAAATCTGAAGGTTGTAAGATGAAATATGATGTAAGTGGTGAGAGGTTGTCAGCCTTTCGCCCACAATATAGCAAAACGTTCGCGTCCCACTTACTATGCCTGGGAGGAGTAACATTCTATGTTTTTCTTCTTCTCCCAGTCCAGCGTGGAAGCGACAAACATACAATATTCGTTCTTTTGACTCTACTAACTCTACGCCGATTCGCTAACTTGCAGTCTTCCCCCCAGAAGAATAGGCAAGAAACTCCGAGGGGTGCTCTTCTTAATCTCATTACAAATTTTTTTATTGTCTAATTTTAACTAAATCTTTGGGTTGGTAAAAAAAATCTAAATCTTAAATAACTCAAGCGCTGAGCAGTTCCATGGCTGCGTGTCTGATAGATAATCAGTTGTCAACTCTTTCTTCTGGTGTGCAAAACGTTGTGAAAAAAATTAAGGTGGGAACCAGAAATTTAAACTGTATAACAACATTAACCTGAAGTAAATGCGAATTCCCATAAAAGATTTAACCTATTTCGGAAGATGCACCAAAAAAGTGAGCCAGAATACCTAATCGTTTGAGGCATAAAATATTTATTTCTTATACTTTATGAAATACTTTTCCCACAAAATATACACATACACCCCTAAAATTCTGCCTTAAGCAGTGTACACACAAAGAAAGTTTCCGCCGCGCTTCCACCGCGCATCTTTATGCATGAACCTTATCAATTTGTATCCGTGCGCTTACAATTTGATGCGAGGTTGCCACTGCATAATTATGCAGCCTATATTAACATGCCGTAAAATAGTGACGTGGATACCTGCCTTTACTGGTCAGGTGTTTCGGGAATTATAGGCTTGGTTCACAATAAAACAGGACAGAATTTTGTAGAAAACAAGTCGAATACTTGCGAACTTAATTAATAGAGTGGATTACAATGTTAACTTGAAAAGTTTATAGTGTCACGGTTAAAGTAATTTCAGCTTTCTTTGTGATTAAGCAAAGGATTTCATAAAAGTTTTAAGAATTGAATCAAAACATCGCAGAAAGTTTTTCAAGAAATTATATGACAAACTAATTCAAATAATAACAAATAACTATAAGCTCGATCTTTGAGCTCTCTTTAGAGTGACTTTTTTTTTTATTAATGAAGGGTTCGCTCTTGATCACAATCTAGCCCAAGGGCAAAGATGCGGTCGAGGATGTAGCAAGCTCACCCAGAAGAAGCCTATTCACTCGAACTTTAAAGAGATTCGGGTTATATGAATTCGAAAATACAGACGCAGGCAGGGAATTCCATTCCCTAGCAGTGCGCAATACGAAAGATGATGAAAAGCGCTCAGTGCGAATCCGTGGGATATCAACAAGATAGGGATGGTACCCCGCGGTGCGTCTGGACGTCCGATAGAAGAATGGGGCAGGCGGAATGAGCTCATGCAGTTCCTGAGCACACTCCCCGAAGTACATCTTATAAAAAATACATAGGCAAGCTACTTTGCGTCTATGAGCTAGGGTTTGGAGCTTATCTTTTACTATGATGAGTCACCGATGAGTCTCCTGGCTCTGCGGTCCACCGAACTTTAAATTAGTAACCTAAAAGGATCTGAATCAGTTCACGAAACTGAACAACTTTCCCTAAAGAACATAGGTCGAAATATGTGCGATCAGCTGATTTGCCATTCACACAAATTCTTTGGGTAGAGTGATTCAGTTTAATGGGAAAAATCTCCCCTAAAGTTTCGCTAACTAATTTACCCCACATAGAGATAGAAAATACAGAAGACACAGTTTCCAATATAAATCTAAACATAAAAGGCAACACAATATAAACGCAGAGCGCAGCATGTAATGATAGATCGGAAATAGCCGTTATTTCCAAGTTTAGCAGAAAATAATAAGGCTCATGGCGCGCAGCTTACCGATTAGCCATGGTAAGGTACCCTACCTACCGGCGTGATTAAATACAATATCGGCACTAATCAATACACACGATGACAGAGGAACGCAGCGTTTTGAAATTTTTGGTTCAGAATTCTGTCATGGTTTTATTGTTTCGGAGCTTGAAGGGCTTGATAATAATGATGATGAATTTTTTCACTTCTCGGAAAATATTTTTCTCTTTTGACTTAACAAAAGCCCCTTTTTCTGTGAAAAATCGCCGCTCGATTGTCTAACTACACCCATCCCTATTCTAAAAAATCCCCGCCAAAGTTTGCATATGCAAGTTTGCAATGTTACCTACTGGGAAACCCTGAGGCTGAATGCTGGTGGTGAGTTACACAAATTCTGATTAGTACTAACATAAATAATAACAATTTGATAATTGGTTGGGATGCTGACCAAACAAAGTCATATCTTTTGTATTGAACAACCCTCTACGTGTCATTTCCATCATGTGTTTCACCTGTACAATAAATTATCTTGGAAATTATCACCTGTTGGCCTTCCACCCAGTGTGTGGGCACGTGTGGGCTTGGGTTTAGGGCTTAAGTTGGGAAAGGAAGCCTAAGATTGTTAGACAAACTTTAGGTTTTAGGTACCATTATCATCTCCACTGAAATTTGAAATTCTGGAGAAACCGTTAAGTTTAAACAATACAACTTTCTTAAGATACATTTAATTCATACATATTTCCGCAAAAATATCGATTTTTGCTCATACAAAGATACTAAGCGAAAAATAGTGTCTACCTCAGCATGCGACTTTGCGACAACAGATCTTCTTCTTCTTATCGTGTAAGTATAGTCAAGTGTGTGACAAACTTGGCAAACCCTGGTGTCAGAGTTATGACAGATGCTTGAGTTATGACAGTATTGGCGCAGTGTCTTCAAGGCTCACATCCATAAAACTTCCGAACTCAAGACTTCGACTTGGTAGCCTGTAACGTTAACCTGAACCTGTAACGTTATACCATCCATGTGTGCTGCGGAAAATATCTTTGTGTTTTATGTTCTCGGAGGAAAAAATTTAAGTGTACATCCCAGAGTTCTTCAAGTGTCAAAAGAAGAAAACACTTTCTTTCAGATTCAAAAGAGTAGTACATATTATCATCAACAGGACGGCTTACACTAACTAAAATGTCTCAATGGTGACCACTTCATCCGTTCAGGTGGCGAAAATAACTACGTATCTAAACCTAATACATTATTTTGATGACAAATGTCTGACTGTGCCGCCACCGCCAACCAATTGTTAAGTTGCTAAGTAGTTTACAACTTACGTCAACTGTACGTGGCGGTGGCGCTGCTGGTCTGGATGACTGTCATCAAAAGGTTTCAATAGTTCTTTTTGCCACCTAAACGAATAAAATGGTCACCATTGTCATTGAGACGCCATTGATTAGTGGAAAAGATGCTCAGGGTAAGGTAAGGGTATTCAAAACCTAATATTCCATGCAAAGCTCTTGTACGTTAAGGTATATTAACAATCCACAAGAAAACATTAAATCACTACGCAGCTAAATCACTTGCCTCTAATTTTCTACTAAACTTAATCGTCGAACTAACAATGTGGACGCAGCGAGCCATTTGTAATGGAAGCCATGTTTTATTTGACAGGAATCGAACCCGCGACCGGTCAGAGGTTGGGGTATAACTTATGGAGTAGTCGCAACGGTACGTACAATCGACAAATGCTTTAAAGATTTATGGCTCCTCATTATCATTATTTATGCGGTGATGTCGGTGTTTTGTGGGAAATTGATTTTGCAGAGCTTTGCTAGTTGTTTGTGCTATTTTGTCAGAGTTAGGTATACAAGGTGTCCCACGGCTATGCCACACGTAGGGGAAGTACTTTAAATATTGAAGATAGGAAATTTTACTTATAGAAGACTTAATTTCATTTTAAGAATAAGTAAATAGAATTTCATTCACAGATTTTTGAAAAATCCGCCTCAACGGAATTGAAACCACTAAAATTTAACCCAAAATTGAATGAAGGAAATACGCCAGACAACGCTTTTAACTGACAGGAAAACACGTTTATAATTAACAGAAAACATAAGTTCCACCGCAAATGACACATTTAACAAACACATTTAAACAACACGTTTTTGTTCCAAAACCGTTCTTATCACCACTACATAAGGCACACGGTAACTTGATAAGAACAATGTACATAAACGTTAAAGTACCTCATTTTCCGGAGTTAGCCTTAGTACGGTCGTAAAAGAAATTAACGAAGTACCGCATAACTTGCCGAACAATACGCGAGCGTGGAAATATGCGAGATGAGTGATAGTCCTCACGTCATTACTATACTACCCACTACTGGGGACTTATAGGGTTGCCAGAGCGACTTTGCTACCTTTAAAAGGTCTTTTTGGACAAACTGTAAAAGGAGGGGTTTACATCTGGAAAGAAGGCTCTATTCTGCATTTTGGGAACTAATCCGAACTCTATGACCACTAAATTTAAGTACAGACAGGAACACATCAGGTTATCTATTTGTACTACGAAAGCAGGCGTTATTACGAGCGAGATAAGGGCGACGTCAAGGTCAACATGCATAGCCTGATGTGCTGCTCTATGTACAAAGTAGAAGTTTTGAACTAAAAGCAGATGTAAGTAACGACGGCCTTATCAATAAACGGCGATTTCTTTCAGGCAACCAAAAGCCAGACGAAACAAAAATTATTGAGAGTTGTGCAGAATTTTAGGTTAGGTATGATTATGGTTCATGAACTTCGGCAAGGAAATATAAATTTAGGCCTCGGATACAGATTTTATTTGACAACAGATATTGGCCGTCTCACCACAAGAACGAAATGTTTTACTATTTGGAAAATAAGATGCGAATATCTTAATTATTTAACTGAGAAGTTTTCCTTTGTCTACAACTGATCAAACAACAAAAACTCTAAAGTGGTCTTACACCTAAAAACCCCGCCCTATTATAAATGTCAATAAACCATTCTATTCCCAGCAGGCCGAGTACGATAGTGGCAGCGCCGCGACAATACCGCGGTCCTATGTCAAAATGTCAACATTGAGAACGCCATAGGGCGAGCAAGCCTTTGCGAGGGACCCTCGCGCAATCAAACTGAAGTTTCAGCCTGAGCCGAGCGCGAGTTTGTCGTTATCTAGAGCTGCAGGTTAAAAAGATAACACGTATCGACACAATGTTTTGTTTTTTTAATTTTTTACGATCTCAATTATACTAAAGAATTAATTTGTTCCCGGTTCTTGACAAGTTTTCAAGTTATATCTATTTAACTCTATTACTAAAACACACATAAATGTAATGCTCAAATATAAATAATTTGTGGTAACTTTACTTAACTTTTACTGTAATTGGTATTTACCGTTGTATTAGTTTTTAAAATAAATAAATAAGCTGTTGATTACCTGAATAACCCAGCGCAGTGGAAGTGGGCATGGGCCAATTAAAAAAAATAACTTCTTAGAAAACCAGCTGCAATCTATCGCATCCGCTTACAAAGAAAGAGACCCTGTGAGAACACCCTATGCAAATATTTCAATGAACACGTTACGCGCACTATAGGCGCATTGCTCACCGCGCATAATAAAGCCTATCTTAGATCTAAGCGAACAGACAATAGCGGTTTCTTAGCGTTCCTCTGGAAAAACGCACGGACCAGGGGGCTATTATGGAATAGGTACGAAACGCGGACATCGTTCGAGAGACATTTATTTAGCAGAAAGATTGTGAGTTGCTTTTCTTCACAAGCTGTGTCGCGTTGCGTTGTAAGAAAACTGAATCGAATAATTGAAAAAAACAGTACGTCATAGTTTTTACGGAAGGCCGAACTAAAGAAATGCCTTTTAGTATAACGCTTTTGGCTGATACATAATTTTGACTATGTCAAATACGATTCCGTTGTGTATTTGACTCGAAAATCACATACAAAGTTTTCCAGAGTGTGCAATGCTGGCTGCATATAAAAATAAATAAAAATAAACTATATGAGTAAATTAGAAGGCAAAGTATCTTAAAATATCTGGATATTTAATTTTTATGCTACTCATTCTCTTGTAATTCGCTGAAAATAACGAGTGATTGATTAAATCCACTCATTGCAGCCGAAGAATTAAAATTGAAATGAAGGAACTCGAACAAAATTTTAAAATAAATTATGTTCGGCAAAATATCGAGTGAATCTGGAATAAATCCCCAGACCCTTTCGCGGAGGCTATAATGTGTATTCGTACGTTATCGAAGTAGGTATCTCTTATCTCTACGGCGGCCATTGTAATGAATAGTTGTGGATAAGTTTCTTCATTTTATTCTGTTTTTGGGCTTGTGTCTATAATATCCAGTTTCATTTGATATTTCCTTTTAACGATATCTTTTCCCAATTACTCCCCAGCCTTAATAGCTATACAAAGCTTTTCTTAGTTTCCCTTTTTTAAAAGTAGATAAAACATCTTAATCAGCCCTCTAAGGTGACCAACCCTCTCCATAGAACATGAATCTGATCTCATAACCTTATAGACCAAGATCCCAGGGCCGCCAGACGTTACTTATTTTCTCATAAACCAAATGTGTGGGAAATAGTAGTGCTAGTACGTACTAGTAATGTATGAATACCAGCTAACCTGGGCCGACGGCCAATTTTCAGCTACCATGTTCTGAAGGTACTTCCAAAAATTGCTAACTTGTCTTGAAGTCTGGGTTCTATAAAAAGTATTGTTATAGTTCCCTGAACATCATATACAAAAATCACGGCTCAGATTGTAGGTATAATCGCATAATTTGCTTGCAAACTGTAAAGTGTCTCACAGAAATTACAGCCGACGAAGAGTGTCTGGCAGTGTTGAACATTAATTTTTACATTTAATTAATTATATTCTATAAGACATCAGCAGCCAGAACAAGTGAGTAATTTTGTCTTGAAGACAAGTGAGTAATTTTTGGGAGTACCTTCAGAACCTGATAGCTGAAAATTGGCCGCCCCGGCCCAGGTTAGCTGGTATTCATACATTACTAGTACGTACTAGCACTACTATTTCCCACACATTTTGTTTATGAGAAAATAAGTAAGGTCTGGCGGCCCTAGGATCTCCGTCTATTATAGTTACACAGAAAAACTTAAAGAACCACACAAACCCAACAGTCAAAGATAATTTAAGGCTACAAGTATTTTTTTATTTTTCGGCCATTTTCAAATGTGATTTCTATTATCATATTATGTATGTTATATAGTATATTATCTTAATAAATTTGTGGTTGATACTGAAATTCAATATCAGTCATCTATTACCCAAAGGCTTTCATATTATTTCCCTCGGAAACTAAGTCGCGGGTAGAAAGCTAAGCAATTTTTATTAGCCATTTTTGACACTGTCTATCCAAACGTTAATGTATTGTTTGTTTATTCTCATATAAATGCAGCAGTCTCATGATAATTGGTCAGTTGACGAAGGTTGGCGTCAACCTTTTGCGAGGTTGATTGGTTGACGCGAAGGGTTGATTGCGTCTCTTTTTGTTCAATTAGCGGTATTTGTTCCAACGTTTCTGTAATTATTGTTAGCGCTAATGTAATATACAAAGTATTGAAGCAGTAAGTTATCTATACGCACAGGCCAGTGTGATTTTTTATGTTATGTCATGATGTACACTTACAACTACGCTTTATTGGAAATATATGAAACATAAAAACAGCTTCTCTAGCATACTCAATGAGACTCTCATGAGAGTTGTTTTCCAAGGAAAACATAACCTTAATATAACAGTAGATGTTTGCATTTCTTTTGCATTCGATCGACGTTGACGTTTATAGGGTCCATTTTCCTTGTGTTGATGTATAGGTATACACGGTGATAAAAAACCTCCTAGATATATTCAAAATCCTGAACCAGTATCACTCAAAGAACACATTTATGATTTATTTATTTTTTATTTTTTTTCAATGGGAATTGTTCATTTTTTGCCTAAACGTAGACATTACTCCTACACAAGGCACGGGTAGCGCTCGGAGGGTGCACCCGAGTGGTATCTACGTTTAGGAAAAAAAAGCTCCCACCGAAAAAATAATAAAAAAACAAAAAGTGTTCTGTAAGTGATACTGGTTCAGGATTTTGAATATAGCTAGGAGGTTTTTTTTCACCATGGTGTCTCTCTGAATTAGTTAGCAAAACTTTAGAGCTGATTCTCCTCAAGAAACTGAGCAACTTTCTCTAAGGAATCTACTCGTATATATACATATATATATATATATTTAATTAGCTAAATCGAAGCAAAATCAAATGATCGCACAAGTTGCATGGAGTGCTCTACAAAGCACGGAAACGCACGTGATAAGTTGCCACTTTGGTCACCCATCGAATTTACTGCCCCTGTGTACGTACGTTACTTAAACCCTTATTAATTGGTTCAGATCAACGAGCGCCACAGGTTTCTAACCTCGATTCTTCACTTAATATGAAAATATTTTTACATTTTTTGAGAAAAGTCTCATGAGAGCCTACCTCATTTACCATCGCAGGGCTGCAGGATTCTCAAACAATGTGCGGCTCTCATCAGGTTATTACCATAAATACAGTTTTGCAATGAAAATGGGAGTAACCTGATGCGCTGGCCCCTGTACATTACGCATTGCTTGTATATTTTTGTACGTGAATTTAATATTGCTATAATGGCAGTGTTTTTTGATGGCTGACCAGCTCGCGGTTGGACACGAGACTGTTTTTAAATTGAGTAATAAAATTTGCATCTGCCCTTCGTATTTCGTACCTACCTACAGGTACTTGTATATTTCATAACAAATGCAAAAGATAACTCGAAATACCTACTCACACACAGTCAGACCATAAGACAAAAAGATGACATAAATGTCTTTTTATATACCCGTCTTACATCGGAAACACAAAACATCAATATGTATTTTATTTTGCTTTCACGGAGTAACAGACGGTTAATTGTTATAATTCCGAAATTTCGTTCGTATGAAAATATGTACTACCTTTCTACAGGGCAATTCCACTAAAAACTGCAGAGCAACGTGTGTCAAGTTGAGCAACCCGTTGACTTTTACCCGGCTTCCCTACTAATATTATAAATACGAAAGTCACTCTGTCTGTTATGCTTTCACGTCTTAACTACTGAACCGATTTTGTTGAAATTTGGTACAGAGAGTATAGAGATAGATTAGACCTTGGGAAAGGACACAGGCTACATTTTATCCCACAGCTGGGCACGATATAACCTGTAGTCCACGCCGGCGGAGCCGCGAGCGGAAAAATAGTATGGAATAAATTGATAAACCACGTTATTACGCGAGCTATTAAAAAAGACCAATCTCACGTCAAAAATTACAGCCCGCAGCAAGCGCGCTTATTGCAGGTTTGTAATAGAATTGGCCTGCTGATATGTATTAATTAATTAATTTTGATGAAACTTCGTTCTCTACGTAATTCTTTTGCGTTCTCTTCATATAAATAACCACTGAATAATTAGTCCTTGACAGTGTTTCTTTGTCTAGGTACTTTTTTTTTTTACTATCAGTAGCTCAGTAGCCAGTCAATCAAATGGCATAATTTATATTTATTTTACTCAATTAACGGTTAGCTGATAAAGCCAGTACAAAAAGTAAAATAACTTCAGATGTCTTCCCCTTAAATGGTATATTTCAAGTCTAATTAGGGGTTTAATGATGTATAAGACATGTCTATTATACTGTCCTTAAATAGGTTGTAGTGCAGTTCTTAACCTAATAGAATTTAATTAATTGCCGCCTGAAGCATTTACAGCGTTTGAATAATTTATTTTTTGTATGAAAAACTAGTAAGTAAATAGGTGAGTGTATACACTTAATACCTAATCTGTAAACTACAGGAAAAACGTGAATTCTTGTCAGTTTATTTTTATGTTATATTTAATTTATATTTATAAGATATATGTTAGCAATTATTTCGCAAACGGCTAGCTTTCTCACTTGCTTTTAGTCTTTTACAAATAAATATCAATACACTATGTATAAAAGATCAGTTTGACTTTGTAGTAAAGGACTGATTTTTCTTATGAACATGTACAAAATGCGGCCTTATTTCTAAATAGCAATGTCTTCCAGGCAACCTTAGGGTAGAGAAAATATGTCAACAATACTTGTGAAAAGTATGTTGACATATTGTTGACTGTTGACATATTGTAAGTTGTGATATTGACATCTTTAAATTTTCAAAGGAATTAAAAGACCTTTTAATCATTCTGGCCAATTCTGAGTGCAAAATCTAATTAATTCTAGCTTTTTATAGTTTTTCTGAGCGTGTGCTATAAGTACAACAGGACCTCTTTAATCTGAACCCCGTCTTATCCGAACACCTCTGTAATCCGAACGCCCTGCCCCAGTATTTTCAAGCGCAGTGTCTGTCTTGAATGAGCTGACCAAGTGAACATTCCTGTGCCAGAAAGAATGCTTTTACGTAAATTGCAAGACAAAGCTTTTTATTTATCATTAAATACCTCCCTACAAACTAAAATATTGTTTTTTTATTTTAATAATTGTTGTTTATAGATGAAGATACATTTAAAATTTCACAATCTTACTATTTCTTTTATTTCATAAAAAAATACCATATAGAACGCTCCAAGAATCCGAACAGCAGGTAAATTTTCGGAGTTCGGATCAAAGAGGTCCTACTGTACTTACATACATCTACATTTTATCGTGATTTCATATGACGTAGGCAAATTTGGAGCGGCTTTCGGCCTATTATAACTGCTTTGCCCTTTTCACACCTCACATTTAATATTGCGTCAGATCTTCACTACATCTGTCAATCCTGCCGGCCTACTAACCCAAACACACACATAAACCACGTCTAAAGCCCTTTCAAATTATATGATTGATTGTCGAATTCCACTGCTCATGGGTTTCACAACCGAAGGGCTCAGGGCTCAGCCGAAAGGTCTCGCCCACACATTCACCTTTCTCTGTGGCCCTTAAAGTGCTAAAGGTTGGAGGAAGAGCCATGTGAAATGACTAAGTATAATAAGGCGGAAACCAAAGGAATTTCCAGGCAACTCTTACAGACCTAAAAATCAGCGCCGTGATGACTGAGTTCACCATAGCATAATGCTTAGTTAGCAACCTTTTTTAGGTCATTGCGTATTAAGAAAAAAAGAAAAAATGATTATTGACGTCATTATACATTGGTAGACAAAATTCAAAGTAATTATATTCTAATTATGATCTAATGACGCCAATGGGCCTCCAACTCAGCATAGTTGTGGTTTCGGAAGAATCCACAACGCTGGTCTTCCGTGGAAACTCAGAGAGCGCTACTTACGCGCAGTCAGATCACACGTAGGAATACAAATTAAGTACTTACAATGAGCTCAGAGCATAAAAATAGTGAATCTAAAAAATTAGGTGATAAGAATCAGCAATGAGTTTCTATGTACACACGGCAGCACATCAGACTACACATGTTGACATTGACGTCACCCTTAACTCCCTTGTAATAGCGTCGGCTTTCGTAGTGCAAATGGGTAACCTGGCGTTCTACTGTTTGTACCTACTTAAATATTTGTCTTCTTCTTATCTTGTTGGTATATAGTACCAGTAAGTGTGTGGTGAATTTGACTAACCCTAGGGTCACAGTTTTTAAACCGCCAAGTAACTTGACTTAGTTTAACGAGTGTAGTCAAGGTTACCTGGAAGAAATCGCTTGAAGCGATAAGGTCGCCTATATTGTACCTTTTGTAAAGTTACTAGTAATTGTCTCATCATTGTATTTCTTTTCAAATTGTGCAATAAAGTATATTGTATTGTATTGTCAATCGACAACAGCTGAGACCGCCGCTTGAGATAAATTTCCACTTTGTTGAACCATCAGATTCCATGCCTTCTGTACGTTGCTTTACCTCACTGATTGGTTCAGATCAGCGAGCGTCATTAGGCTTTGAGCGCTACATATTTGGTAAAATGTTTTAAAAAACAATTTTTCACAGAGTAAATTCACATATATCTACATCTGCAGTAATATTATAAAGAGGAAAGATTTGTATTTTAGTGGTTTCTTACCACAACAAATGCTGAGCCAGCGCCATTTTCACCGACACGATACACGCAACACCAACCACTTGCACATACACAAACACACACTCACACACACACACACACACATTCCTACTCACTCTCAAACACACACTATACTCTTCCAAACACATTAATTTTAATTAATCGTTAACATACAAATGTTTTTACTTTATTTTTTTTAGTTTTTGTAATTGTGTGTAATGTGTCAGTTAAATAAAGGTTTTATCTATCTATCTATCTATTTTTTGTATGTTTATAACGAATAAACGCAAAAACTACCGATTTCAAACATTCTTTCACAAATAGAAAGCTCTCTAATCAGCGGGTGACATAGGGTACGTGATTTCTCACGGGAACGAAGTCCTGGGCGAAAAACAAGTATTTAATCAACTTTATTGATTTACCTATCACGCCTCTATTATACCTCCCGTAACTTTTTTCTCATCCAGTGACCACTTCATTGACTCAGAAACACAAGCAAATATACATAAATTGTGTTATCTTACCAAATTAAAGATACACCCAGGGGAACCACTTTCAACCATGTAAGTATGGTGGTATAAGACTGAGGTGAGGATGCTATTAAAAACGATAGGCTTATAGCTAATGTCCGTAACGCGTAAAGAGAGGTGTTCATTATGAAAGTTATGTAGTAAGAAAACTTAAGACTTAGTATTACGAGCAGTTGAAACAAATATGAGCGCATTCTTCTTCATCTTATCGTGTATAGGTATAATCAAGTGTATGGTGAACTTGGTGTCAGAGTTTTCAAACCGCGCAATGGTTTCTGACTTGGTTTTAACGACTAGTCAATCGAAAACAGCCGGTACCGACAGCTTAAATTGCCACCTGTGAGGCAGGGAGCCTGATGAGTGACCAAAGTGGCAATTAGCGCATTGAATAAATAATAATTGTTTTTATAGAAAGTTCTTACATCTCTTTTTACCATAAACGCATTTCGTTGATTATCATTATCACCTCTAAAACTTTTAATTTAAAATAGAAAAAATCACCCGAAATATATTTGAAAAATTTCCAAGAATAATTTTCCACGTTAAAAACGTATGAGTCACCGACTTCAATCCCAACAACAGTTCGCACAAAGTAGATATCTAGTTTTTTGCGGACTACAATGCCTATTAGCAAATAACTACAAACAGAAATGTCATTCATTTATTTAGATGATGTTCTAGTTTGTAGTATATTTTGTTTTTGTTGATTTTTTTTAAAAGTGCTGAATCATTTTCGATAAAATTTATATGGAACCTCTTCAGGAGTATACTCTTTCGAACAAATAAAGAATTTTGAAAATCGGACAACAGTTGCCGGAGTAATCGCGTAACAAATATACAAAAAAAAATAAAAAAAAATACCGTCGAATTGAGAACCTCCTCCTTTTTTGAAGTCGGTTGAAAAGTAGGTTTTTAAAAAGTGTATAAGCCTGCACTTACTTACTACAGTTCGATTTTGATTTCCGACCCTAATTTGAATTAAAAACAAAACATTGTCGACCAAGGAACGCGTTAAAATCTTTCACTCTGGGTATTTCCCGAGGGGGTTTATTTCAAAGTAAACAAACACACACACACACACACACACGCACACACATAAACGCGCTCTTACATTAATTGATACCTACCTATACTCTTAGTCACATCACTACTTCACAAATATTTTGAAATCTGTTTTTCTTTGTCTTTACTATTTTATTGTAAGAATTTCCTACATATTTATGGAAGAGCAGAGCCTCCCAACACAAGTATTCAACATTACTCAAAGGCAGTGCTCTTGTAACAATGTAATGCTAAGTTAAGGAAATATTTTTTTTTTTTAAAGTTCACAATAAAATACGGATAAATACTTACCAAACTGATAAATAACTATATGCTGTTTTTCACTAGCTAAGAATCCCACTAAGTAACTCTTAAAAGGACTCTTTAAATCTACGCTTTAAAGGGAACCTATATACATGCGGCCGGTTTGGTCGAGTGGTAGTGACGCTGCCTTTTGATCGCCGGGTCCTGGATTCGATCCCCAGTCGTGGCAAATATTTGTATAAAAAGCAGATGTTTGTTCTCGGGTCATGGGTGTTTGTCTTTATGTGTGTTCTAAGGGACCCACGACACAAGGGAAAACCTTAGTGTGGGCCTTTGAGTGTGTAGCGTTTATTTGTTTATTTATTTTATATGCAAAATTTCAGCTTTCTAGATCCAAAGGCGTTAATGAATCAGTGAATCAGAACCTCCAATTTTATAGAATTAGTTGTTTAATCTGCTGACATTCTCACGGAAGAACTTAAAAACACTGGCCGATTAGCGCGTGTACCACGCCGCACTAAAATGACTACAAAGAACCCGCGTGTGATTGGGCCGACTAGCAAAGCGGTGATAAAAAAATTGCTTTTATCACTGAACAGTGTTATTAATGTCGTATATTAGCAACGCTTATGAAAGCTTGAGATATATGAGTTATTTTTATCTCTATTTAGCTGTATAGGGATATACAATCAAATAGAGATATTAGGCTATGATATAAACGTTTACTGGGCTGTTTTTTACAACATATATATCACAGCTGTTAAATAAACTCACTAACATCGTTAAAGAACAGTTATGCTGCACAATAGGGCCACATGCAGCTAATATGACGCAAAATGAAACTAATGTAGCTCCACAATCACAAATATACAGCCAGTGTTATATTCATAACTTTTAAAGCTAAACTGCGATATAGTAGTGTCACGGAAGCTGCAATGTCTCAAATATGCTTTTTAAGAGTGTTTATTATCACCAGTGTTAAATAAGTTATACTGTAACTTTATTAACACTCAATAAATGTTATGCAGTGTTAGAAGTGCTGATATATCACTATAATATTATAACATTTTCATCTCCAATATAACGCTTAAAAGATGTATATCTGTTCACAGTAACACTATTACTAAGCTTTTCTGCTCTAAATAAGAATTTGTAGCTTCAGATTATAACCTAATATTAATATGGCTGACTTTTATCAGTAAATGTTATTTGTTACCTATTTTTTACAAAAAAATGGACCAAAAACCACCATATTTCTGGAAAAAAAAAAAGAATGGAAAGGTTTATTTCACTGCTCCTGAGGTGAAATAAACCTAATATCGTCAAAATATTGTCATGGCTGCAAGATGCAGTATATCGTCTGTATAACAACACCCTTAACTCTAACTAGTTACATATGTATGTCTTCACAAAAACTTGGCAAATAAATTTATATTTATTTGATTAAATATTGCTATTTAGAGGGGGGCATAAAAAAATAATTAATGTTGCACTACTAATTTATCAATAAAATTCAAGCGCATGTGAAATTGACACACTAATGAATTTTTACACCCACTTCTAAGATTCATAAATAAAATGGATGATGGAAACTTGTTATTATAAAGATTAATTAACAAAAAATAAAATTTATTTCCTGGATCTCACGTAGATTCTACGTACTCAAATTGGCAACACAGAACAAGTGTTAATGCAGAATCACAATCACTAATATACAACTAAATAGCTCGATATTAGTGTAGCTATGCCCTTTATGTTGCTTGATTGTGATATAGCAGAATTAATATCACTGATATGACGTCAAAATGTAAGAAATAACACAGATATGTCACGAATATGTATCCAAGTAGTTCTAAGCGACGTTAAAATACAGCTACTATATCACTTAATAGCCATAAAAGTGGGGCCAAATCCCAATGATATAAGCTATTCTATCAAACATATGCGACTATTTATGTGACAGATATATAGCTATTTTTAGCACATGACTGCTAGTTTGGATTATGAACACCTACCCGCTGACTTGAGAAATCAAAGAAATGACGAAACATTTACTTGCCAACTGAGAAACTTTTTATTGGAAAATGAATTCTATTCAATTAAAGAATATTTGGACACCAAATTTTGATGTCAATTTTTTAATAATTTCAAATTGATATTCAATGTTATTTCTAAATTTTGTCATATTTTTTATTTTATTTTTTACATTTTTGATAGTATATTTTTGTAGATATATTAATTTATTTTCTTATTTTTATTTGACATTGTTTAAATTATTAATTGTAATTTTAATCATTTATATTTTTGACGATCATATTATGGGCTGAAATGACTGACATATTTTATTATAAACTTGACATTTGTAGCCATATTATGAGATAAATAAATCTAATCTAATCTAATCTAAGCGAAATCCCGGGCGGAAAGCCAGCAAATAGGTAAAAATAGTTATAGTGATTTCTCTCCTAAGCTCACCCTACTCCTTGCAATAGAGGATAGACAAACGTACAAACACCGGCACACGCACCAACGCGCGTGTGTTTACACCGCCTTTGTTGGCTCAAGTCTCGCCAGGAAATAACAGCTTGATTTACCAACCATTTCCTCATACTGTCGAAGAATGCTCATTTACATAACATTTGAGTTTTTTCTCTATTTTTCTTAAAATCTTTTAACTTTCATGAGATGGTCAATATACATTGAAAAGAGGCTATGTTGAACTAATTGATTTCACTGAAGTTTAAAAAAGGTGTTTCTCGCCAAGTTTGGGCATTTTATGAATACTTATTGTAATACTAGCTTCTGGCCCCGGGAGAATGATACACATTCGCCTTCCTCCGTCCATCGGTAAAAATCCGTTCAGTAGTTTTTTAATTTATTGAGTTCAGACAGACAGAAGCGGCGGGGGGGACTTTGTTTTAAATAATACTAGCCGTCCGCCCGCGACTTCGTTCCCGGTGGATTATCTTTTTTTTTAATATGAAAAATAGATAGTAGCCGATTCTCAGAACAACTGAATATATGCTTAAAAAAATTCATAAAAATCGGTCAAGCCGTTTCGGAGGAGTATGGTTGATAACTAACATTGTGACACGAGAATTTTATATAAGATGATATGATAATGAGTGACTTTTGCAGTCCATGGCAAAATCAAGGGAAATAATGTTTTTTTTTTATTATAAGATGGGTTAACTCTTGACCTCAATCTTGACCATAAGGTCAAAGATGAGGTCGACGATGGAGCGAGTTAACCCAGAAAATGCCTATAAAGGCACACAGCAAGCTGTTTGGCGTCGGACTTCGGTAGGAGGGTGGTCGCGAACCAGACGACCCTTTACAGAGCCTACCACACCGCATGAGACCATAGGACGACACCTCAGATTCAGAAAAAAATGAAGTGTCGTTGCCTGGGATGGATTACTAGGAGGCAGGTCTCATTTGTGTTTCCTTAGTCGCCTCTTACGACACCCACGGAAAGAGATGGGGTGGGGATGGGGTGTACTCATAGAAAGAAAGATTTCAATTTTATTTGTGAGAACGTTGTTCGACTTTAAGTCGCGTTTCGTATCCCAATCTTTTCCCAGCTACCGTAGCATGAGCAATGAGAATTAGACTTGAATCAACACAGGAAAAGAGGGTAATTTTTTTTTTTATAAGATGGGTTAACTCTTGACCTCAATCTTGACCAAGGACATAGATGAGGTCGACGATGGAGTGAGTTAACCCTGAAAATGCCTATAAGGCACTGGTACTCCGACGCAAAAAGATGTTTGGCATCGGACTTCGGTAGGAGGGTGGTCGCGAACCAGACGGCCCTTTACAAAGCCTACCACACGCATGAGACCACAGAACGCCACCTCAGATTCAGAACAAATTGAGGTGTCGTTGCCTGAGGTGAATTAATAGGAGGCAGGTCTCATTTGTATTTCCTTAGTCGCCTCTTACGACACCCACGGAAAGAAATGGGGTGATGTTATTCTCAACCGATCACCACACGGCACAATCCATTTGTATTTAGAGAAGTTTTTATTTCTCTTGCGTTACAATTTGGACATGCGTCCTTTTATAGTTAGTCAAGATCAATGAGGTATTGTCATGTCAACGCCAATCAAATCCAAACTTCTGCTGTTATATTTTGAGTGTTAAGTCTCATGCGTATACAGCGTAGCTGATCTTGATCGAAACCGTATCAAAATATTGTCTTTTTGATCGCAGAAAAATCAGTATCAGCAAAACCTAACCTCACCTAAATTAACCATCTTTCGACGAAACCACCATTATTTTGCGGGCCGTACAAAACATTTCTCCATTCCTCAGATATTCCATTTATGAAATGTGACTCCTGGAGGTGAGAGGTCACATACACCGTTCACTGAAAGCGACGTGACCGCTACTCGCGATTTATGGCGTTGGTCACTACAATTAACAGCTAGACACATGTGATTTACGCCAGTGCCATTAGAAACATAAGAAGCAGGAATGCTACCCGACTAGAGATAATAACTTCTACTGAAGATGTTTAAGGCGTTGCCTATGGTTGCAGTTAGAAATGTTTAGTTTATGTGGCTTAAAATCGGTAGGTGAACAGGGGGCTATTAATGGCAGTGTTTCAAACTTTCTCCAAAATTGGACATCATGCCATTTTTTCGTACATTATTTTGACATTTTCTCGGATTTAGCTACTAAGGCCAGTTGGATTGATTTTTTTTTTATAGAAACGGCCCTTATAAATGGATGTGAGTCTGAAGCAGCTTTTTTATATTTGGAAATTTAGTGCTTATATTTTAGAGTAGAAATATTTCTTGTAATAATCATAACAGGTAGTTTCCCGTATTAGTATTCCGGAATTTTCTCAGGTTGATCCTGACTTAAGGCGAAAACATATCATTGCAAACCTTTTTTCCTTTTTTTATATATTTTTTCTATATTCAACTCTTGAATGTCACTAGTACATTGTCACATCACACTAATATTATAAAGGCGAAAGTTTGTAGCAATTTTGATAAAATTTGGTAAAGAGGTTAACACAAAGGCTACATAGTTTTCTTAAATTCCCACGAGAACGAAGTCCCGGGCGGAAAGCTAGTAAATCATTAAAGGAGTATTTTCTTCGAGCTTGGTACGTTCTTTTTATGTAATCGGAAGGCCTTTTCCCAAGCGTGGTACAGGAACTACCTATTGAAAACTCCATATTGTATTGTATCTCATAGCTGGGCAAATTCTAATAGCTAGATAAATCTAAGGTACCTAACGTTGAATAAACTCGATGGCGTACTAAGTACTTCACTTTAGAGCCTGGAGCCTTTAAATAAGTAATTAGTTATCCTTAAGATTATGACAGCTGATTGATGAAGCCCATTAGCTAGGTACAATTCAGTACAAAAGAAAACAGGTCAAAGAAAAGTGGCAAAAAAATAAACCATTTTATTTTACCTGGATATTGGCCGCTTTTATTAATTTGTTATCCTAGAAAGTCAAACAACTCAATCGGAAAAAAAATTCGCTTTGGACTGGGTGCTATAGAACTTGTCTACTGCCAGCTTTTCCCAGGCACACTGTAAAAATTTGTAAAAATTACAGCGAACCCCATTCTTAATTTTAAATAAAAATGGGTGACCAAAGTAGCGATTTATCACGAATGATTCCATGCTTCGGAGCGCAGGCGCACGTTAAATATCACATATCACAACATTAAATATGTATTCGGTCTCGGTTGTTGTCGATTGACTACAGTCGTTCATCATATCATATCAGCCTATTGTAGTCCACTGCTGAACATAGGCCTCCCCCAAGGTGCGCCACTTTGCACGGTCCTCCGCTGTTTTCGTGCAGCCATTACCCGCTATCTTCTTTAGGTCGTTAAACCAAATCAAAGGCCATTGGTGGTTTAAAAACTCTGACACCAGAGTTAGTAAAGTTTGTCCCACAACTTTATCTTTACCTACACGATAAAGAAATAATTAAATTATGAATTCCTTCACCGTAAGCTGGGGTGGCTTTCAAATCAAGAGTGACTACTTTGATCAGCCAAGTGTCGCGATCTACAAGTACTACATTTTTGTTCTATTGCAATTACAGATCCACCAAAAAAATATAAAAAACTATAACTCTTTTCCTCGCGACTGTATCTAGTAACCACCTACCCCTTACTATGCGGTTTCCTAGAGCCTCCAGCCTCCTATTATAACATTTAGCAATCTTTACCATATCGCTAATTTGTTTATCCTCCGTGACACGTCGTTATTCATTCGCGTGCATCTTACAATTTCGTTCGCACTAAGGTACCATCAAATGCGGGGTATCCATGTAATACGAAATATACTACTGATAATATTAATGTTAAAGGTTTTGAAGATGTTTGGATAGAATCATATATCATGCATTGAATTAAAACAGCTTTCGAGTAACATGTGTGAGGCTGTTCAGAATTGTAAAACTTTTTTTTTACCAAAAGCAAAATACTAGTGAAACTAAATTACATCAATCATAAAACAGTTGGTCTAAGGACAGAATAATGTTAATTAGGAAAGTACCGAACATCATGAATTTCCTATGAATGTTAATCTAAAGTACAGACAATCATCGTCACACGCAAGACGTTTTTAACATTTTATAGCCTCTTGCATTCTTATTTATTCGCCCTCAACCACATAACCTACAGTTATAAAATTTTATTCAATAGTCGTAGGTTCAATACAAAATGCTGACGACACATCGTGACTTCTGAGAAGCTTCGACAAAAGCGGAACTAATAAATCAGATCGTCACTTGTCACGCTTATCTGGCTGCCGCGACCATCAACGACAATTAACTCGGCAATCTTCGTGTTTCGAAAATTAAAAACAAAACACCAATTGGTACCTAATTCGAATTCAAGTTATTGGATTGTAGACGATTACTCTTCTAGCTATTGGACATGTAAGTTAAAACAAAACAACAATAAAGTATCTAAACTACGTAATCAGCAGCTCAAGCACAACGTGAAAACAAAGCGGTCTAATAACAACGCCAAAGAAATATGTCCATGCCTCGCGCAATCAAAGTGACGTTTTACAATCATCGGAGTGGCGATGGCGTGAGATGTGAATTTGTCGCGGACCGTGCTAGCAAGCTATGCTAAACATAAACGGAGTATTATATTCCTTGACATAAATTATTGTTAGACGACAAATCTAATTAATTATTAATGTACATTTTTTAGAACAAAACAACAAGAGTTCGAAAATATATTTTTTTTGTAGATGGAAGTACGAGTACATACAAAGATAAGTGACGTACATGATGTTTTTGGAAATTCATATTCGTGCGTTAGAAAAACTGATGATAAAATGTATTCAGTGCCAAAGACGTAATATACGTCCGTCCACCCTCACAAGTCCAATTCCCGTTTAAAATTATAGTTATTGTAGAAAAAGGGAGAGAATGTTAAATGTCCGGTTGGCGAGTGCTAACCCATCAATAATCGCCTTAAAAGGATAATTGAGAAATACGCCGATTTAACGAGCCCTGAGATAAACTAAACGATTTAGAATCAAGTTTGTTTTGACTGTGAAAGCTAAAAGCTATTTAATGTTAATTAAAAAAATAAAAACACGAAGCGAAAGCTGGAAATTGCTGGAATTTTATTTTAGACTAGCTTCCCGCGCGGGACTTCGTTCCCGTGGGAATTCGGAAAAATCATGTACCCTATGTCCATCCCGGATAATGTAGGATTCGAATGGTGAAAGAATTTTTCAAATCGGTCCAGTAGTTTCGGAGCCTATTCGATGCAAACAAACAAACAATCAAATCTTTCCTCTTTATAATATGTATAGATATAGACTAGAGAATATACGGAACTTCGTTCCCGTATAAATTTTGTAAAATCCTTTCTTATTTTTTGCCTACGTTATAAGAAGAACATTTCGGCCTTTCATATTCCTAGGTCGAAGAGTATTTTTTTAAAAGCACTCCATATGATAAAATTTTGTGCTAGTCCTTTCTATCTCATCAGTAGGTATAACATTCTATACAACACTGATAGAAAAAAAATCGATTAAACATACAAAGAAGCAATGCTAAAACAGTTCGGACCCTATTGAACACGATTCGAAAATGTGCTCCAAATCATACTTAACTACATTTTTTGGTTGGCGTGTTGCAAAAGAGAGAGTCCATTAACTTTTAATATATTTTTTTTGAATATTTAAATCTTAAAGAAAAGATTTTCGCTCTTATTTTAGGAACACCTAACTAAAGAGCAGAGAAAATCAATTTCACCAGCTTCTAATATTTCCGTCCGCTCGGTCAACAGTTGTCATAATTCAATATTAGCTTGAGACAACATAAATAAATGAGGAAGCCACAAATCCCAAGTGTTTATTCTCTCGCGTACTGACACCACATTCCACTGTTCTCAATTACCTACCAGCAGGAACTTATAACAAGCATGCTCAACTACGTATAACTCTGCTGGTTAGGAAATACTTCAGATTTAACACTATGGATATAATTTTTTAAAACAAAAGCCATATTATAAGCACAAACTTCAACCCAGGAATAGTGAATAAACTAACACCAAACATAAAGTACTTACATTGAAGCATCAAAGCTCTTGTTCTTTATCAGCAATCATCGATATTTCCGAACGTTCTCCGCAATTCGAAGTCCTTTCGATATTACTCCTACTTTCCGGAGTAAATCTGTACCTGTCACTGATGAGCTTGAACTCCTTGGCATGAAGTTATCTGCCAACCTTAACATCGGCAAACTGTGACCAAAAAGCTGGACATCCTTAGTGAGGTCAAGCGATACTTCACCCAATAAACTCCTAACCCTTTATAAGGCGTAGGCTTGGCGTAGGGCCCGATCGTGCATGGACAATTGCACCCATCTCTGGAAGGGTTCGGCCAAATACCAACTAGCCGCTCTGGAATCGGTGGACTGCAGAGCCAGGAGGCTCGTTGGTGACAAAAAGCTAATAAAAAGTAAACTTCAAAGCCTAGCTCTAGACGCAAAGTATTAGAAAATTTAAGAAAACAGGACAACGTCTGTCGGGTCAGCTAGTTATCTATAAAAAAAATGCATAGGTGACATACTTACTCCTCAGGCTTACCTACTCTTTACGAACTGCTCCTTTTACCGGACATAGCAAATATTGATCGTATTGTTTTGATTTACAAGAATACAACTACGAAGTTTTTTTGGTTAAAGAAGTTAGAGAAAAAAACTGAAATAGTAAATTCCAGTACTAGTAGTTAGTTGATATATCAGTGTCCATGACACAGTAAATCTGTGAGCCCTGTAAGCACTTACTTATATTCGTACAAGTCCGCCAACCCAGGGCCGTTGACGCGTGGCATTAGCTTTATGACAACCACTTTAGCCTCAAACTGGCCTATTAATATCATTATCTATGGCTTTCCAGCTAGATGGCCACAAATTGAGCTGCTATTTTGATACCGTTCGAAAGAAAGCGGTTAAAACTTAGCTATATTTACCATAGTATGATTTAAATACTCATTCTTGCATGTACAGGACTATAAAATTAAATATACAACAAAAGGTGCAGTTAAGACAGGATTGGGTTGTCATAACAATACAATAATCGGAGGCTTTAGTGTTAGATGTGATGAAGGAAGGGAGGAGAAGTGACTACATCTTATAATATTGTCTCTACGCTAATTTATTGAGAGCAACACCATGGCTTATATATGGGGTGACTTTAAATTAGCTAGCGTAACTTCAGGGGGTTAATCTCCCCATTTAACTGAACAACTTTAGTCATACTATAAACTTTTTGTTTTCCATAGTTGTTCTCGAAACGCAGTTACATCCCTTTTGAGTTACCTCGTGCTTTCTGGACGTTGTCAGCTGACAAATCCAATAAAGGTCAAAACATAAGTATAACATTAGTCCTTCCTTATCATTTAGGAATAAATCAAGTGTGTGGCGAACTAAACTAACCCTAGTGTCAGAGTTTTTAAACCGCCAAATGTCCCCTGACTTGGTTTAACGACTGTAGTCAATCGACAGCAGCCGGGGAGCCACAGCTTAACATGCCCTCCGAAGCATAACGTGCCATCTTTTTAAGCTCCGACAAAACAGAGTAGTCTTATAAGTTTGACGTATGTATTTGTATGTCTGTGTGTCTGTGGCTCCTAAACGAACGAAGCTGACGTAATCGAATGTACAGATTATTCCCAAAGCATTTCAAAAAGGAAGTCAGTTTATTCACGTATTTCAGCGATATAATTACCTAGTCTATAAAACGAATAGCACCGATGAAACGACGGGGCGAGGGTCACTAGTACTAAGATGTCTTAGCCAGCGGGTTAAACATCAGATAAAACTTCGTTTAATGGACACCTGAGAATCATTATTCCGGCATTTTATGACAGCGACCACAATTTTCCATTAGGTACTTATTATCTTTAGAACATAACTATAAATATTTGCTTAAGTTAATGGGAGAAGCTTGTTAAAATGTTCAGGTCAAACGAAGAAGCTTGTATTGAGGTGACTTGAAGGTAGATAAAATCAAGGGTGTTAATCGTCCACTAAACTGTTATGGAAACAAAGGTATGAAACAAAGAAAACGAATTTGATGTAATTAGGTTTCTTGAGGATAGTTGTTGCACCAAGCTATAACATAAATCGCAATATATTTATATTATAATTATAACACACAGATTTTTTTTAAAATTCTCGAACAATATGTAAAGTATCTAGATACTTAGCTAGACATAGACATCTTCGGTGTGGTGATATACAGGGCTTTAGGTAAATCTCTTTCAACCTCTCGGCAGAGAATAAATAATAGTACTAACGTACTCTCGGGTGGTTAATCAGTCCATGAAATTGAACAAATTTCCCAAGAAACATAGGTCGAAATTCGAAAAAAAATTTTTAGTTCCCATACAAACTGCATCAGCTGATAGCGCATTTTGTATGGGAAGTCAATTTTTTTTTTATACTTCGACCTTTGTTCCTTGTGAAAGTTATTCAGTTTCATGGACTGATTTACCAGCCGAGAGGTTGAAAGAGATTTATTTAAAGCCCTGTATAATATGTGTCACCGTAACATTTCAAAATTTCGTACAAAACCTAACCTGACATAACCTAACTTATCCTAATTCCATTCTACATTAAGAATATCATAGATTTATTTAATATTATCCATTTTCAAGATTCAAATTATGTAATACTAGCTGATGCCCGCAACTTCGTTTGCGTGTTAATTTTTTTTTTGTACAGAGTACACAGATTGAAAACATCTATCTTACGTGATTTAGATTTTTACATACAAAAGTTTTTTCCCGCTAACTCCCGTTCCCGTAAGAATTTTGCAATATCCTGTTGCAACTAAGCTTTAAGTTTACTAAAGTACCTGCATGCCAAATTTCAAGCGTCTAACTTAAGCGGTTGTCTTTCATACAAAAGGATTTTCCCGCTAATTCCCGTTCCGTCTACGGTACCTAAGCTACGTCCCTTCCAAATTTCAAGTGCCTACGTTTAGCCGTTTATGCTGTGCGTTGATATGTTAGTCAGCCGTCAGTCAGTCAGTCAGTTTCTCCTTTTATATATTTAGATATGCACCCATATTATGAAATACATCAGGGGTGGCCAACTTGGTTATACCCAAGATCTCCTGTTTACTAACGAAACCCTGTGCGATCTACCAATTACATACTTCTTGAAATCTTAAATGAACATCATAGTTCAGTACACAATCATGTAGTATTTTTTTTATTATATTAAGAGAAAAAACATAAATCTGAAATGTTTTTTATTTATTTGCCTTGCCACGATCGACTGGACTAACAGTCGCGACCGACCGATTGGCCACACCTGAAATACATGAATGAATTAAAAACACAGTTCAAAAGAGTTCTCTTCTTTTCCAGTCCAAAGATTATCTAATTAATTTCCTTTAAGATCCTTTGTATAAAATTATCAGCCAATAGTTAACACTTGCTCTCTATCAAACTAATTTACTGTTATCACTTCATACTTGCGTATGCGTCTAGACATAAATCGCCCACTGACCTTTCAGCCTACTATTTATAGCCCAGGCATAATCTCTGTGAATTATTGGAACGACAGCTTAATTCTTGCGGTAATGAGGTTGGCAACACTTCGTAAAATGTATTGACAATAACACAGCAGGTTATTACTGTTATTGTCACCGTAACATTGTCAAACCCGTAATATTGTAATTTGACTTAGCAAGATTATAAACTTTCGGTACTGTGTGAACTGCCACATTTTTTTTCGCGCTCGGCTCACGCTGAAACTTCACTTTGATTGCGCGAGGGTCCCGCGCAAAGGCTTGCTCGCCCTATGGCGTTGTCAATGTTAACATTTTGACATAGGACCGCGGTGTTGTCGCCGCGCTGCCACTATCGTACTCGGCCTGCAGACATTAAAAGTTTCAGAAGAACCTACTCATTAACACGTTAACTGCGGCGCCATTTCTCATGGACTTTCAACCAGTGCGTATGAGGCCATTTCGAGGCAAATTCGAACTTTTTTTCAGTGCGTTTGAGACCTCTTAGGCCTCACAAAATATCGTTTGTAAAAAACACGTATATATAGCCCAATTGTTACAATAACTACTTGAAACTCTACCATAATAAACTTAAATAGTTGCTAAACTTGAATCTGGCTTCGCCCGCAGATTCGACATTTCGTTATTGAATAATTGAACAAAATATATATGACATCTGTTCTGCCTCAGATCGCACTGAAAGAAAGTTCGATTTGTGTCTCGACTAGGGATGGGAATAAAAGAGAAGTGTGGTGTCGATAAAAAAAAAACATTTATTCAAAAAGATTAAACAAAATGATTTTTTTTTCTTAAAACAGACTAAATCAATAGAATTGTGGAACTAGACACAAAAAGTGTTTTTTGTTTATTATAAGATTAAACAAGATGTTTTTTCATTAAAACAGACTTAACAAAAAGATTTGTCATACTTGACACGAAAAGTAATATTATTTTTTTTTGTTTTTTTGTAGCTTAAAAGATTAAACAAAATGTTTTTCATTAAAATAGACTTCGATTCTGTTGTATTTAGGCCAAAACCACGCTTATTTCTGAAACTACAAACTCTTTAATACATTCCCTTTTAATACTATAGTATTTGGGGATTTTAACATCGACTATGACAATATACTCGTAGAATTGAGAAGCCAGCAGCATATTTCAACCATGCTGCCACGGAACCATACAATACGCGTGGCCCGACACGCTTTTTTTTTGAGTTGGTGTGAGAAAAATTGAGTTGCTTGAAACTTCCGGATTTATTACCTCTGTATTATCGAGGAAACTATATTGTTTACCAGTACTTGGACTAATGGAACAAATTTAAACATTTTTCAAAATGTTTACCTTTTTCGTAGGAGAATTTCTCGGAATAATGCTTCGTAAGACTTTTCTATAGTTTAATTGTTTCTCCTCATCCGCTCCACTAGAAGAATCAGAATCAAAATAATTAAGCTTCTTTCTGGAACGCTTGCAACTAGATCGATCCTTATCCATAATAAACAAACTATTCTTGTACTCCTC
This sequence comes from Aproaerema taeniolella, assembly GCA_949987775.1. Classification (NCBI taxonomy): domain Eukaryota; kingdom Metazoa; phylum Arthropoda; class Insecta; order Lepidoptera; family Gelechiidae; genus Aproaerema; species Aproaerema taeniolella. Next base: position 14,650,289 of record OX465258.1, on the reverse strand, counting down.
GATCGCAAAAAAACGCGAGTGACTGGCGTATCAAAATGTGTCACAACACTAAGCCAGGACGCGTGGCGCCCGCGCCGCCCGCGTTTCACTCTGTGCGGCTATGAGGCCTGCAATTCATGAGACAGATAAGGTCTCACTCCGCACTAGAAAGAAAGAAATTCTATTCAGTGCGTCTGAGACCTATTCAACCTCATAACGTATTTATTGTGCCGTTAGGCTAAGCTTCATAAAATAATCAATTATATATATTTGTCTTTATTCTACTCATAGAAATGTTGAAATTGACACCCCCCGCACAGAGTGAAAGAGCGCGATTTTGACTGCCGCACCAGCGAGAAGTCACGCTTGCGGCCTTTTCGATCTCATAACGCAGCGAACGTGTTAAATAAATCTAACTAACTTTTAATAGTAATTGTTACTTTAGGGGTGAAAGTAACTGAAAGTGTCCCGAGACGGGGTTTGGTTCGTTCGAGGGACTAAATAAGTCTTTAACCCGAGGTAAACACTGTGCTTTTCATTACGAATACAAGGAAAGTATAAATAAAACATGAATAAGCTGAACTCATTGTATTTAATACAAATCTCTGCTATGCGGAAGTATACACAAAACTCTACAACTCGAAAAAACAAATGAAGATCGGATTGCCACATTCTTCTTTTTCTGTGGCCGGCCAGCTATTCAACCATTATTTTTCATTTTCTTCATTGAAAAAATGGTAAATATTTTGCCCAAATCTATGATATTTTAAAGAAATAGCTAAAAGTAAATTATATTAAAGTAATTTAATAAAAATGTATTCTCTAATGAATACTTAACTTTTTGTTATTTCAATTTTACATCGCGCTGGGAGACCGGACGTTGCTGACCAAACTAAGATGGCTGCCGTTGGTGTGCTGTAGCGTTCCGTTTTACGACGAACTTACTTAATATATTTATCTCTTTTTTTTATTAAGCCTTTTATAATCGGAACAAATTCCCCGCCACACTTTGAACCCGGTCTCCCCTAATTGAGTGGCTGTATAGAAAGTTGTAACATTTTTTTTTATAATTTGACAGCTGTCAGTTGAAAGCGATTCTCCCTAGGGTTGAAATGTATAACTTTCAACTTGCTCCTCAGGCAACTTCAGACTTACTATCCGAGTATGAGTAATGAAAAAATATTATCAATGTTATCATATATTGCAGTCTTTCCCAACGTGGGCGATAACGCCCCCTTGTGGGCGCTGCAGGCCTAAAGGGGGGCGGTAAGAGACCCAGAAAAAAAAGGGGGCGTTGTGTAGGGCTTTGGGGTCGATTTATAATTTCATCTACCTAGCTAGGAAGACTCTTAGACACCGACTGAGCTCTCGACTCTCGACTACATCTTGTGAACATCAACTAATATTAATTAAGATATAGCTCAAACTCGGTTCGATATAATAGACCGCGGGCAATCATGTTTTAACAAGTTTTTGTTAAATAATCCGATTTGTACATTCCTGTATCAATCGGCTGGTTCTATAATACTTGTTCTTGCTTGTCGAGTACGATTGGGCGTCGAATGAGATAAACGAGTTTATGCACGTTTGTCTTATTCCTGTTGGTGCGTGCTGCTTATGCAATCCTATATAAACGACGTAAATTTATTTTATTTTCATTTGCGGTTTCGCACATAATAGATAAGCAGTACTTCATTATAACACTTACGTATTTCTCAAAACAAAACAATGTCGGAAGTAAAAAAGAAGAGATGGCAATACTCTGCGGAATATATTAAATTCGGATTTATTGAAAATCCCACAAACCCGTCGTCGCCTTTGTGTCTTCTATGTCTAAAAACATTTTCGAACGAATCAATGAAGCCTTCAAGACTGCAAGATCATTTGAATAAAATGCATCCAGGTAAGAAAGACAAGAATGTAGCATATTTTCAAGACCTAGAGAAGAAGCATAATACTCAGCCAAGTGTATCAAAACTATTTTCGGCGGCTGCTAAGCAAGATGACGACGGACTTCGAGCTTCGTACAATATCTCTTTGTTAATTGCTCAAAAAGGCAAACCACACAACATCGGAGAAGAGTTAATTTTGCCAGCAATAAAGGAAGTAATAACTACTGTGCTTCATAAACCGGCCGCAGATATTATCCGAAAAATTCCTTTGAGTAATAATTCTGTGCAAAGACGAATTGATGAAATGGCTGAAAACATTGAAGAATCATTGTGCAATCATCTGAGGACTAGTCAATTCTCAATTCAGCTCGATGAGTCCACTTTACCAACTAATGAAGCGTTGTTGCTATCTTACGTGAGGTTTATTAAAGATGAGAAAATACGTGAAGAACTATTGTTTGCCAGAAATTTGGAGACAGATACAAAAGGCGAAACCATATTCAATACATTGGAAAAGTTTTGTGAAGAGAAAGAGATTCCTTTGAAAAATATTATATCAGTTGCTACGGATGGCGCTCCGGCTATCCGGCGTACTTAAAAAATAAAATTCCAGATGTCCTTGCTATACATTGCGTTATTCATAGACAACATTTGGTTGCTAGAAACTTAAGTGAACGACTATTTCAATCACTGCAATATGTCATCAAAGCAGTCAATAAAATCCGTAGCAGCTCTTTGAATGATAGATTATTTCATCAGCTTTGTGTTACTAATGACGAAGATTTCAACCGTTTATTGCTTCATACTGAAGTTCGTTGGCTGTCAAGAGGCAATTGTCTGATTCGATTTTACAACCTGTTTGACTCTGTGATAGAGTTCTTGGAAACTAAAGATACAGAACTGCGCAACAAGCTCATAACATCAAAGAATGATATAGCTTACATGACAGACCTGTATAAATTGTTCAACGACATGAACCTCCAACTGCAAGGCGATGAACTAAATTTAATTAAAACAAAAAATGTCGTTGCTGCTTTCGCAGCCAAACTGCTTCTGCACAAAAAGAATATGGGCAGACGTGAGTTTCACAATTTTCCGAATTTATCAGTATCCTGCAGTAACGACGACTTGTTTGCCTACTGCCAACATTTGGAAAACCTCCACATTGACTTCACCGAACGATACCAGGACATTTTAAACTTGGAAATACCAGACTGGGTGTTAGATCCGTTTTCAAATGTCAACATAGCAATGTCACCTCAGCTGGAAGAAGAACTTATAGAATTGACAACAAACGAAGAAATAAAAATCAAGTTCAAAAATGGATATCAAGAATTTTGGCTTCAAAAACCGATCCTGCAATTGTACCCTGGATTGTGGTCAATTGTTCAACGATTCTTGATAGCATTCCCATCGTCATATTTGTGTGAACGTGGTTTTAGTGCTGTGGCAACGCTGCTTACTAAAAAGAGAAATCGTTTGCGTGTTACCGAACGTGGCGACTTGCGGCTGTTTTTGAGTAAATTGGAACCTGATATCAACAAACTTATTGAACAGCATCAGATTCAACCTTCACATTAGTTTTTATATAAGAATTGATTATGTTTGTTTTATTTTCAATAAAAGATACTCTGTCCGAATACTATAAAGTTGCGTTTCAATAATCAGTTATAAGTACTTAGCGGTTTTTAAGTATGTTTAAAAAGGGGGGCGTTAAAAAATAATTTATTCTTAAAGTGGGCAGTAGACAAAAAAAGGTTGGGAACCCCTGATATATTGTAACTAGTTCTTATGCTGTTCGTAAGATCCTCATTTACATCCAAAGAGCATAAGATAAACAATGCCGATAAACTTTAAATATACAATAATTTGTTATTAACTCCTTTATTTACGGTAATCTTACAAGAAACATTTTATGGAAGGGGTGAGCTACTCATTAGTGTTTGTAAATTACTGTAAGCTCTAACATAATTTGTGTAGGGCTATCAATTGTCACTTTATTTCTGTAACCCTGCCTATATTTTATTAACAAAGGCGTGAATTTATGTAGTACTTAGTATAAATATTTAGCGAGCCCTGTTCACTATAGATCATAGATGATCTCAGGTCATGGGAATCAAGTGAAGGGACTGTATCTAATCAATCTATCGGTGCCTACCACAGTCGGAGCACGTTATTATTCATAATACCCCATTCATTATCTATTAGAATCACTCCCACTGATGCATGCTTCAGATTTGGATATGATCGTGTTTTGTTTTATTGGCCATTTGGCATTTTCCAATAGAGATTTTGTAATTGAAACAGGGCTAGCATGGATCGTGAAGCTAATAAATGCATGTTGAAAGACAAAAACCTACGGAAGGTAAGAAAATGTTCGGAATGGTCTGCAACAGTTTTAAATCGACGATACCTACATAGCATTGGATTAGTATTGGACATGATTAAGCTGCAGGTTTGATGCGCAGTCAAATGCGTAGGGCATACTTTAGTGCATTAAATATGCCCGAATATAAATGCGCTATCTTAAGGTAGCTGGGTTTAGGTTCGATTTGTCACAAGTAATTTACTTTAGCTGTACTAGCTGTACTCGCGCCACTATACATCATGTTTCATCTTATAACCCTCAGAATTTATGTCAACTTGATACCATCAAGTGATTCTGAACCAGTGATGCTTTGCCTACCCCGTATGGGATAAAAGGCGTAAGTGTATGTGATGTGAACGCGCTCGCGAGTCAAGATTTTTCAAAATGGCTGAAATATGATATTTTTACAACGTTTTCAACCCCCATCGCTCCGCCATTTTGATCTTCCAAAAACGGAACTGAAAAAAAAATCCATATCGAACCTGCTCACAAAAATTCACGAGAATCAGTTGAGAAATGCGACTTGTAGAGGAGAACATCCGAACGGACAGCCGGACATACAAAAACCACGAGCGAAGCGTCTCTTTTCATAGAAACCGATACCTACTAACTAGGATTTAGGTGTTTAAGCCTGTAATGCTTCAGATACCTCGGAAGTTACTAACAAGTGCGTAAGCTCTAGAAAGAGGTGCAGAGGATCCAGTCCTAACGTAATAATACGTAGTTTACATTCTCAGCTTTCTCCTTAACAGATTATTCTTTAAAATACCTATTTATCAAGCTTTCCCAAATCTAATATTCGAGCCAGAAAATAGCAAAATCAGTGTAGCATAGGATACAGTTTACCTTTCCCTTCCGCCAACACATTCCCATCTAATTGCCGATAAAATCGAACATTCAGAAACACTTTCAATCGCTTGCTAAACATCGCCCGAGGTCTTAAGATATTCAATTTATATTATCGAGATAATAGGGCCAGGCCTGAGGCTTCGGCAAAGGTTAAGCTGATCCGCTGCTTGGTCTAAACCCATCACCGCTGACCTATCGTGTCGCCATACATTCAAAGGTTTCTAAAACTGAACATGTGTGATCCCACTCTTTGCGTTTGGCTCTGACTAGGCCTGTTTCTTTTTGTGGCCCTGAGCCTGTGAGAGTTTTTCTTTTGTTTTTTTATTTAGTTCACTGCAAAAACTTTCGGGTAAAACCTTTGAGCTGCTTGACCAGATTAGATTATTTTTAATTGAAACATTAATTTGGGAAATCTTTGTTCTTTACTAGCTTTCCGCCCGCGGCTCCGCCTGCGTGGACTACAGGTTATATCGTGCCCAACTGTGGGATAAATTGTAGCCTATGTCTTTTCCCAGGCTCTAATCTATCTCTGTACCAAATTTCATAAAAATCTGTTAAGTACTTTAGGCGTGAAAGACGGGCAGACAGACAGATAGACAGAGTTACTTTCGCATTTATAATATTAGTATGGACTGCACTTAGATTACATGGGATACAAAAAAAAAAATCTTCAGCGTTTTCTTCCACGCTGGACGAGTTTTCGTTCACTTCTAGAAAGAAAAACTTAAAATGCACCAGCTGCTAACTATTCCCAGGCGTACGGTAAAAGTCAGTAAATCGAACGAGGGTTTTGCTGTATTATGTGCGAAAGGCTGACAACCTCTCACTATTATACATCACTAGCTTTCCGCCCGGGACTTCGTTCCCGTGGGAATTTGGAAAAATTATGTAGCCAATGTGTTACTCCAGATTGTCACCTACCTCCATACAAAATTTTACCAAAATTGGTCCAGCCGTTTGAGCTTGAAAGAGTAACAAACATCCATACTAACTTTTGCGTTGTTAATATTAGTAAGGAGTAAGCATGTTTCATCTAATACCCCTTAAAATTTATGTCAAACTAGCTGATGCCCGCAACTTCGTTTGCGTGTAAATTTTTTTTTTGTACAGAATACACAGATTGAAAACATCTGTCTTACGTGATTTAGATTTTTACATACAAAAGTTTTTTCCCGCTAACTCCCGTTCCCGTGGGAATTTTGCAATATCCTGTTGCAACTAAGCTTTAAGTTTACTAAGGTACCTGCATGCCAAATTTCAAGCGTCTAACTTAAGCGGTTTAGATTTTTCATACAAAAGGATTTTCCCGCTAATTCCCGTTCCCGTGGGAATTTCGGTAATTCCTTTCTTAGTGCACCTCTACGGTATCTAAACTACGTCCCTTCCAAATTTCAAGTGCCTACGTTTAGCCGTTTAGGCTGTGCGTTTAGCCGTTTAGGCTGTGCGTATGTCAGTCAGTCAGTCAGTCAGTCAGTTTCTCCTTTTATATATTTAGATATGGCATCAAGTGGTTCTAGTACTACTAATGCTCTGCCTACCCCGATAGGAATTATGGGCGTGAGCGTATATGTATGTATCTTCAGCGTTAACATTAATTCTTTTACAGGTACTACTCGTAACACCTTTTTGCGAATCAAAAGATGGATCATTTAAAGATTCACGGTGATGTTCTTTTCAGTAACCCATACCAACCTGGGGAACTACGAGTCAACAAGCTAATATCGTAGCTACTATAGTCATTCTGAAGAAAACCTTTCTTCACAGCACATTTCTGAAGTGATCTAAAATGTTAACAACATTAAGTTTAAGAACCACTGCTTTCGACGGTCATTGGGTAACAAAACCTACGCTTTATGATTCGACTTTCTAATGCAAGAGTCAGTTGATACTATTTCATGGAATTTTACATAAAGATAGCTGTATCATCTCCGATAACCTTTTATAGGTTTCGCACCGAAATATCTATGGCTTCAGAATTTGGTTCTAGAACAGTCTTTCCCAACGTGGGCGATAACGCCCCCTTGTGGGCGCTGCAGGCCTAAAGGGGGGCGGTAAGAGACCCAGAAAAAAAAGGGGGCGTTGTGTAGGGCTTTGGGGTCGATTTATAATTTCATCTACCTAGCTAGGAAGACTCTTAGATACCGACTGAGCTCTCGACTCTCGACTACATCTTGTGAACATCAACTAATATTAATTAAGATATAGCTCAAACTCGGTTCGATATAATAGACCGTGGGCAATCATGTTTTAACAAGTTTTTGTTAAATAATCCGATTTGTACATTCCTGTATCAATCGGCTGGTTCTATAATACTTGTTCTTGCTTGTCGAGTACGATTGGGCGTCGAATGAGATAAACGAGTTTATGCACGTTTGTCTTATTCCTGTTGGTGCGTGCTGCTTATGCAATCCTATATAAACGACGTAAATTTATTTTATTTTCATTTGCGGTTTCGCGCATAATAGATAAGCAGTACTTCATTATACCACTTACGTATTTCTCAAAACAAAACAATGTCGGAAGTAAAAAAGAAGAGACGGCAATACTCTGCGGAATATATTAAATTCAGATTTATTGAAAATCCCACAAACCCGTCGTCGCCTTTGTGTCTTCTATGTCTAAAAACATTTTCGAACGAAGCAATGAAGCCTTCAAGACTGCAAGGTCATTTGAATAAAATGCATCCAGATAAGAAAGACAAGAATGTAGCATATTTTCAAGACCTAGAGAAGAAGCATAATACTCAGCCAAGTGTATCAAAACTATTTTCGGCGGCTGCTAAGCAAGATGACGACGGACTTCGAGCTTCGTACAATATCCCTTTGTTAATTGCTCAAAAAGGCAAACCACACAACATCGGAGAAGAGTTAATTTTGCCAGCAATAAAGGAAGTAATAACTACTGTGCTTCATAAACCGGCCGCAGATATTATCCAAAAAATTCCTTTGAGTAATAATTCTGTGCAAAGACGAATTGATGAAATGGCTGAAAACATTGAAGAATCATTGTGCAATCATCTGAGGACTAGTCAATTCTCAATTCAGCTCGATGAGTCCACTTTACCAACTAATGAAGCGTTGTTGCTATCTTACGTGAGGTTTATTAAAGATGAGAAAATACGTGAAGAACTATTGTTTGCCAGAAATTTGGAGACAGATACAAAAGGCGAAACCATATTCAATATATTGGAAAAGTTTTGTGAAGAGAAAGAGATTCCTTTGAAAAATATTATACAAGTTGCTACGGATGGCGCTCCGGCTATGACAGGGCGCCATAAAGGCTTCATAGCGTACCTAAAAAATAAAATTCCAGATGTCCTTGCTATACATTGCGTTATTCATAGACAACATTTGGTTGCTAGAAACTTAAGTGAACGACTATTTCAATCACTGCAATATGTCATCAAAGCATTCAATAAAATCCGTAGCAGCTCTTTGAATGATAGATTATTTCATCAGCTTTGTGTTACTAATGACGAAGATTTCAACCGTTTGTTGCTTCATACTGAAGTTCGTTGGCTGTCAAGAGGCAATTGTCTGATTCGATTTTATAACCTGTTTGACTCTGTGATAGAGTTCTTGGAAACTAAAGATACAGAACTGCGCAACAAGCTCATAACATCAAAGAATGATATAGCTTACATGACAGACCTGTATAAATTGTTCAACGACGTGAACCTCCAACTGCAAGGCGATGAACTAAATTTAATTAAAACAAAAAATGTCGTTGCTGCTTTCCCAGCCAAACTGCTTCTGCACAAAAAAAAATATGGGCAGACGTGAGTTTCACAATTTTCCGAATTTATCAGTATCCTGCAGTAACGACGACTTGTTTGCCTACTGCCAACATTTGGAAAACCTCCACATTGACTTCACCGAACGATACCAAGACATTTTAAACTTGGAAATACCAGACTGGGTGTTGGATCCATTTTCAAATGTCAACATAGCAATGTCACCTCAGCTGGAAGAAGAACTTATAGAATTGACAACAAACGAAGAAATAAAAATCAAGTTCAAAAATGGATATCAAGAATTTTGGCTACAAAAACCGATCCTGCAATTGTACCCTGGATTGTGGTCAATTGTTCAACGATTCTTGATAGCATTCCCATCGTCATATTTGTGTGAACGTGGATTTAGTGCTGTGGCAACGCTGCTTACTAAAAAGAGAAATCGTTTGCGTGTTACCGAACGTGGCGACTTGCGGCTGTTTTTGAGTAAATTGGAACCTGATATCAACAAACTTATTGAACAGCATTAGATTCAACCTTCACATTAGTTTTTATATAAGAATTGATTATGTTTGTTTTATTTTCAATAAAAGATACTCTGTCCGAATACTATAAAGTTGCGTTTCAATAATCAGTTATAAGTACTTAGCGGTTTTTAAGTATGTTTAAAAAGGGGGGCGTTAAAAAATAATTTATTCTTAAAGTGGGCAGTAGACAAAAAAAGGTTGGGAACCCCTGTTCTAGAACCACTTGACGCGACATTTGACATTCATTCTGAGGGTTTTTTTTTTAAAGTAACATGAGTATAGTGTTGGCAGGTTGTCAGCCAGCGCCAACGATACCTACAACAAAACCTCGCATCCTACAGTATGCCTGGGAAGAGTTGGCAGCTGGCACATTCTAGGTTTTTCTTTCACTGCCAGTACAACATCATCTACCTTCGCGTGCTTTTTGAACACATGGTGTACAAGATTGTATCGCACGCGGCGTAAACAAGCACGCGACGGGCCCCGTTAAGCCCCGTTTATATTCGGTGTTTACAGTCTATTAAAGTGTACATTAGACAACCAGTTCTCCCTTTAACAACTTTGCTCAGCAGTGATTACCCGCCAGATGGTCCAATGCAGAAAAGAAGGTGGCAGCTGGCGTCTCCATCATGAAGTCCATGCTGCATCCAACCGCTCCGTGTGGAAGCGGATTGTTCATAGTCCCGACCCTCATCAGTGAGGAAACTAGGAAGAAGTCAGCAGTCAGTGGCGTAACTATAGGGTGGCCGGACTGGCAAAAAGCCACGGACCCCGAGCTCAGAAGTAAGTAAAGTAATTTTTTTTTTTTTTTAATTATTATTATTATATTATTATTATTATTATATAAACTTTATTGCACAAAAAAAACACGGAAAAAAAATCAAATAAAGTTAACCGCATTTATAAGAATGTCGATCAACTTTAGGACGCACCCATTGGTTGCTCAATTTATTTATTTTTTACTGGGGGTCCCCGTTTCAACGAATTTTCCACAAGCCTTAGATGGTATAGTTACGCTACTGTCAGCAGTGACATTGTATCTAGAATAGCGAAGGCTACGAATAGTACTCCAATAAAAACCTTCTTAAGCGAAACCAAGACATTTACCAGAGAAAACCACGGCTTATGGACGATTATGCACAGAATACTGCTCAGTCGGCGTCATTGAAGTCAGTGCATGTCAATCGGTTATCAATTCGACGTGCCGATGACTGCATGTCACATTCCTGCGCGAGAGCATTCCAGTGGCACGGCCAAATTGATAAATATACGCTTACGCTAATTCCGTTACGCAGGGTGAATCATAATGATTGTCGGTTGCATTGGATCGTCTGAAGTTTTGAGAACTGTAGAACATTACATTCTAAGTCGCATCCAACTATCTTGAGCCTATCTTTGTGAGATAATTTCCCAAAGTATCAACACATTCTACCAGAGTTATGCGAACTCGAAAATGTATACCACTGACCGAATTGATCATTGGTGTTTCATAACATAATACAACATCTTATAACTTAGTGCTCCATAATCGTCATCCTTATGCCGTGTGGTGATCGGTTGAGAACAACACCACCCCATCTCTTTCCGTGGGTGTCGTAAAAGGCGACTAAGAAAACACAAATGAGACCTGCCTCCTAGTAATCCATCCCAGGCAACGACACTTCATTTTTTTTCTGAATCTGAGGTGTCGTCCTATGGTCTCATGCGGTGTGGTAGGCTCTGTAAAGGGCCGTCTGGTTCGCGACCACCCTCCTACCGAAGTCCGACGCCAAACAGTCTGCTGTGTTCCGTTTGTGCGTGAGAGTAACAGTGCCTTTATATGCATTTTCTGGGTTAACTTGCTCCATCGTCGACCTCATCTTTGACCTTTATGGTCAAGATTGAGGTCAAGAGTTAACCCATCTTATAATAAAAAAATAAAAATCCTCACCTGCTAGCGGTGCACCCTTCTGATCAATGGACGAGGCTCTGGCGTATTACATTTCTTAAAGGGATTATCTTTAATTGATATTGTCAATTTCCCCACTATCCATTTTAATACTGATTATAATACATTGGCAAATCACATTGGCGAAAATTATACGATTTCCACCACACTAAACGTGTATGAAGAACAAACCAAAAAGCAATCTGAGACAAATCGTCTGTGCGCTATTGATATTGGAAGCAGCCATCACAATAAGAGACTCTATTAATCCACCGATGACCAGTTACAATTAGACGTACATTCCTGCTTTTGCCTTACCTTTCCACTGGTCTCCAGCTTTAATCTTTTTATGCAGAAGCAATGTATGACGAATATGCGATCTGTTGGAATCGACATGAACACGATATTAGCCGCCCTAGAGATGCCGCAGAGGTTACAGTTACAGCTAGATATGTTTATTTATGAACTTCCATGTTTAATAGTATTATTAAATACATGTCACACCTATTAGCAGACAGTGCGAGTTTGCGTCCGCTTCTTACAAACAGTAAGTAGTAGGTATTCCATGGCAGTCTTCGACCACATCGGCATTCTGTCAGCCTGCGCGCGCGCTGCATTATTCACCACTCACACATGGGTAGGGAGTCCACTAATATGAAGTTAGCAGGACATGAGGTTCATATTTCCACATTTTGACGCATTTTAGAAGGTGGTCACTATACCTTTTTAATTAATTTAATAAACCAGATTGAGGTCCAAATGCTTCTTAATCGTAGTGGCAGTGAAATATGCCAGCTGCCAACAGCGACAGTTTCGCTCAGTAGTTGGCGACAGGGTGACAACCTATCATCACAGTGGATATAGATAGAGTATAGTGATATTCATGTTCAATCTAATAACCCTAAGACTGAAAGTCAAAAGTGGCGTCAAGTACAGTTCTATATAACTGAAGACAATCAGCGCTGCAGCCATTCTGTCAGCATATGCTGATGTCACCGCCTCTTGATGGGTGCAGTGTGGACAGCACTTATAGTACATTATGCTACAAGTGTGCTAAGTTGGATATTACATTAGAGGAGAGTTTAGAGCCCGAGCCGAAGGCGAGGGCTCAATGGAGCCGAGAATGTAATATCCAATGCGCACGCGTGTCATACGACGTTTTTCAACACATTTGCGAGGAAAGAAAGAAATAAAAACTTTGCTTTGATATTGACGGCAACAAACTATCACTTGCATGTTTGCGCCTCGGAAAGTTTTTTGGCGGTGTACCCACGTAGGTTTCCTGTTCTGCACTTGAAGAAGACATTTTTTGTGTTGTATTGCTGACAATAATAACAATCTGATGAATACAAATGCCGTTTGTGAAAACCAAGTGAAAACATCTGAAAATTCTGAAAAGAGGCGCGATTATTTTTTTATTTTTTCGCTCGCAAAATGAGATTCACATTAACAAGTATGCCATACAGCCATATAATAAAAAAATACTTAACTATATATTTTCACGTTTTAGCATAAATAAATGATAATTTTTTGTTAAATTTAAATGATTTAGTGGAATTATATTATTTATTTACAAATAGTTTAATATTTACACTTAATTTTAAATATAAAATAAGATCTGATCTCTTTGCTGAAATTTTGAAAAAAAAAACCATTACGTACTTGTGCTTTATTTTTATTACTCACGGGCTGGGTAATACATGTCATTATGAACCTTAAAACAATGACATAAGACCCACTTTATGAGCAAATGTGTTGAAAAATATTTTAATTTCTTTTTTTTTTTAATTCTACAGGTAATGTTGGACTATTTATTTTATTTATGTTTAGTTTGATTATTGTATTAGTGTTGTTGACGTTTTTTTTCTTTTCAATAAAGGTTTTTATAATTTTTTTTTAATCTAAAGTTATTATTGGAGTGACTGTATAGATAGATGGTATCGAGCAGTTGGTATAATGATATACAGGAGTAGTGGCTGTGCAAATAGATTGTTTTTATTGAAAAAAAATCTTTTTATAAAAAATCTTTAAATCTTTTCCAACGTCCGATGTTCACCATAACCCATATCCAACACCCAGTCACCTCACGGCCGTACCGTACGATCCTTACACCGCACAAGGAATGCCGGAAAAACTCACAATACGACTATTACATGACAAATTGCTCCTATTAGCAGTTCTAAACGCAGTCGTTAAGGCTACCCGGTTATTTATTATCTTTACTGTCGGCTTTTTGCAAACCGCTGACTTATCGGTAAGACGGTTTCGGAATGCTGAGATCAAAAGGTAATCTTAGACCAGGAGGTTGACGATGATTTTAATTGCTCTACTGTTCTCTATCTTGGGTAGTTTTAAGTTATTTTGCTAACATAAAACATCTGAGTCAGTCACAAAACGGTCCACTAAATTGCACATTTCATGGATTTAGATCAAAGTCTGAAAAAAGTTAAACTTTGTAACTAAAACTCTAACACCTTTTCAATGTAGTGTTCATCTAGTTGATGACCGTTTCAATAAAGTATGTGCTATTTCTAGCCCAACATGGTGCTATTTCTAGCCCAACAGAGTGTACTATATTCTACATTTTCTGTTTCTATACATCCAAATGTGAAGCCAATGTGAAGTCGCACCAATGTCGATTGTGTTGTCGAAAACCTTTTGGGGTATAAAAGTCTTAGAAGCTCTTAGTCTAAAATACAAATGCTCCTTAATCGAAGTACGGCTGGAACGTTAAGGTTCTGACAAAAACATGACTTTATCTAGTAGTATCTTTAAAGAGACATAGGTTTTGTACAAACTGCCTTAGCTGAGCGAAAAACCGTGTAGCGAGCGACGCAATGCGAAAACAAGTATAGACAGCATAATTTTCCACGTCAAAAACGTAAGAGTCACCGACTTCAATCCCAAAAAGACAATTTTTTCGAGAGTTTCCCTCAATTTCTTCAAGATTCCACCATCAGATCCTGGTTTCCTTACCATGGGACCACCCTTGGGATACTCCCTTTCCAACAAAAAAAGAATAATCAAAATCGGTTCATAAACGACGAAGTTATCCGCGGACATATACATAAAAAAAAATATACGGTCGAATTGAGAAACCTCCGCAACAAAGATCTTAATAATTGAGACCTAATCTAATAAAATACGCTTTACCTCTTTAATGATAAATAACGGCGTTTGTAAATGCAAAACAATACGAACCATCACACTTACTATTATTTTTACTAAATGTACTGTTTATATAAAACACGTTAAATTATAAGACTTGAGTACATTTTGTGATTAATATAGATATTTGTATTTACTTATAATGACAACATTTTAAGGTCGGGGTACAATGAATTTTCCTAATAAGACACAGGGGTAACAATATTTAAAAGGTTAGGAACCACTGCTATGGACAAAACGACGTTAAACAACTCCAGTGTCCATATTTTACAATGAATTGAACTACCTATGTATTGAAAAATACGATTGAAATTGTCGAGGTTTACTTACGCACTTTGGGAGCTCAAAAGAACGACAGATCAGAAAACTGCGCTTAACGCATATTACGCTTATGCCTATGCATGGCTAAATTATGGAGTTATAATCTGGGCGAATAGTACTGACGCAGATTCCCTATTTATTTTACAAAAAAAGTGCATTCGGATTATCGTCAACATAGACAATCTAGAATCCTGTAGGCCTCATTTCATACGTCTTAAAGTCTTAACATTACCTGCAATGTACATATTTGAAGCATGCAAGTTTGTGCGAAAATACCCCCACTTCTACACGAAAACGGGAGATCTGCCACGCCGCCACCCAACCAGAGATAAAAACAGATTAGTTACACCCACCTCAAAATTGAAAATATTTGTCTCTGGACCACTTGCTATGACAACAAAAATCCATAACTCCTTACCTGCTTTTTTAAGAAATCTAAACGATGATAAAGTTTTCCTCCGTGAGCTAAAACAACTGTTGATACAAAAATGCTACTACTCATTGAATGAATATTTAAATGACAAATTTTAATAGTTACTGTGCATTATATTCCTTATTATTATTATTATTATTTAATTTAAAATGACATTTGCAACTCAATTTTATTTATTAACTTATTAAACTGACATGAACTTAATTAGCTATTATTGACATATACTTTATATTTTTACATTTAATTATGAACTTAACAAAGATGTTATATTTAATTATTGACCTGTATTAAACTTGACAGAACATTACTAACATTTTCAATAAATAAATTGACTAATAAATAACGCTCAAATATAATTTAGATAGGATGATAATTGTGATTTATATATTTTCTTAGTTGTACAAAATGAGTCTGCCTGCCGTTCCTCATTGCAATGCCCGACAGGGTTCGTATGTAAAGATGTTTCTAAATATAATATTAGATTTAAGATCTTTTATATACTCTGTACATATGAATTGCAATAAACGATTGAATTGAATTGAATTGAACATTGAATAGGTTTCTAGGTTCAAACTACGATTTAAATGAAATTCCCAGCAACCTGCAAAAAGGTTATCTCTAGCCAACCTAATAAGATGCTATCGGCAGATGGAGGTGGTCAGTGATTTTCTAATAGTTGATAAATAATTAATTAGCAACTCTCTGCGAACGACTGCGTAATGAAGTTGCGTGAAACGAGCTGGGATGGAGTTAGGATTGTGGCCTTGTCTGTCCGTTAATTAAATACTTAAATAAAATTTCTTTACTTCAGGCGTTATTGCACCTATAGATTGCAGGCTATTTTGCAGGGTACGGCTTTTTTTTCTAACCACTCAAGAAATTAAATCATCCTTAACAACTTTTCCCCGTCTAATGTTCATTAAAGTCGTTATATAAATTCCATAATACGCGTGTTAACGAATCAGGTAAAAAAATTTTGATACCCGAGCGCATTTTTGTATTGAATAGATATATACGATAAAATTGAGACAAACTCCTAGAAAAACGCGGAAAATTATAAAGGTAAGATTGAAAAAACTAAGATCAGTTAAGTCCAATTTCACCATACTCTGTTAGTTAGTTAATCCACGTTTAAGAAGTTAATCAGCCGAAACGTCAAACAAAAAGTATGAAAATGACATTGTCAAATCTCGGGTTAACTGCTAATCGTCTGAAGAGTATGGTGAAATTGGGTCTAAGTATATTTATTAGTCTTGTTTATCATGAAATGAAAAAAAATCCCAAATTCTGTCTCCAGTTTTCACGAGTATCTAATCCTACCACACCCGTGCAGGGAGGCACCAAATAGTAGTGCCACAACTCACCTCGTCCCTGGAATCGTAGAACAAAAAGCGTGGTGGACGTAGGTACGATTGCGGAATTGCCAAGTTGCCATTAGGTTTTTAGCACTGCCTGTGCCTGCGGTAGGTAACGCAGTACAGGCGAGCAGATAAGTAGTTTCGTTTCCACAATACAAGTAATTAAGTTCCTACCACTACTTTACTACCCGAAATAAAACAATAATTATCTAAGTATGTAAGTGCTACTATCGCTTTGATTAGAGATTACGTTTAATCGGTTTAATTTGCAGTTTGAGGACTGTAAACAGGTAATGTTTATGTAGGTATTACCCTATACTACAGTAATACTTATTGCTCCATAAAAACCACCGCTGTTTACAACTGTAGACCCAGAATATCTTATTTTAAAATCCTTACTAATATTATAAACGCGAAAGTTTGTTTGGATGTAGTATGTATGTATGGATATTTGTTACTCTCACGCTCAAACGGATAGACCAATTTTGATAAAATTTGGTATGGAGGTAGCTGACACCCCGGATTGACACATAGGCTACATAATTTTCCCAAATTCCCACGGGGAAGGAAATCCCAGGTAAAAAGCTAGTACATCTATACATATTATAAAGAGGAAAGATTTGATTGTTTTGTTTGTTTGCATTAAATAGGCTCCGAAACTACTGGACCGATTTGAAAAATTCTTTCACCATTAGAAAGCTACATTATCCCCGATGGACATAGGCTACATAATTTTCCCGAATTCCTACGGGAACGAAGTCCCGGGCGGATTGCTAGTATACATATAAGGCTTATAATCAAAATCTAAGTGTTGTTCTTTTGAATCATAAGTTTGTATGTACCCCAACACCCCAAGGGATCCTATTTCCTGGTTATAAAAGTTTTTGAATCTTTATCCATAAAGCAGTCGTGTTAGTTAGACCGTTCTTAAGAACGTTTAGACGAGTTTTGATGAAACTTTGCACTTAATATAGGTAGGTATAACTTGAAAATCAGAATAAAACATAGGTTACATAATTTTCCAAAAATTCCCATTCGAACGAAGTACCGAGCGGAAAGCTAGTAACGAATAAAATGTAGTGTAAATTGCTCCCATATGTATAACCTTTACTGTATTCAAGAAAAATAAACATTATTATTATTATTTCTGGCGTATATTAAATATATTTTCTCAGTGGAGGTAGATTTGCATGGGCCGAGGCCATGTAGCCAATGATTTTTATTATTATACTAGTTCACTTATCCGCTCGCCAGTACCTACGTTAACATGATGTTCACAGAAGTGCGTCCGGAAGTCAGTTGATTTATATTCCCATTCGTTGCGTGGGCGCATCCCTTTGCGATTAGTATGTGAGAATGAGGATCACCGTGGGATATCTAACCCTCGACAAAAAAGAGAGGTGTTACAATTTTGACGACATGTGTGTATCTGTGAAACGAATGGACCGATTTCGAAGCGGTATTTTGCTTTATTTATGCTATGTTTGGTTTATTGTTTTTTTTTTTGTTTTGAGATGGTAAGGAACTACGATGCTACAGAGATGTACGCGTCAAACTTATAACACCACTCTTTTTGCGTTGGGGGTTAAAACTAGTCCAATCATGATTTCTTCGTGACTGTACCAGTAGTACTAAATATTAAGAACAGAATAACTCAAATTCAAATAAAAAATTTAATACTAAAAAAATTAAATACATAAGTAAATAAATGCCATTTGAATCTCTCGTCGCCGGGCGTTAAGTTTTGCTTTTAGGTATCACTCGAAATTTTGAGACGGACTTCGGTTTTCCCACCAGGTCTATCCTCAGGTCGAATCGGCCCGATGCAATGTCGCAGGCGACCTGGTAGCACCATTCGTCGATGCTATGCACTGTGTATGTGTCTTTCTGTAATTAATATTATTCGTGACAGTGAAAATTGAACTTTGGAGGATAACCGATAAGGGGCCATCCATAAATTACGTCACACTTTAAGGGGGAGGTAGGGGGTCGACGAAGTGTGACATTGTGTGACAACGGGGTGGGAGGGGTCCTACATTTCGTGACGTCACATTTCAAAATCTATTATAATTTTAATGTTAAAACACTAACTTTAAACTATTAAGGAAAAACTCAAAAACACTTGCAAATCTATCTGTAATTTATATGGAAATAAAACTAATTTCGGAAATACTGTTTTGATTTAATAATTACTAGATGTAAAATTGAAAAATATGTGACGTCACACTAGAGGGGGGGAGTCTCACAAATGTGACCAGCTGTGACAAGGACGGGGGGGGGTTAAATAATCATGAAATTCGTGTGACGTAATTTATTGATGGCCCCTAAGGTTCAGAATTATTGTGATGAGCTCTGTTAATCACTCTTATCAACTACCCCGAAAGTTGTGCCTTTTATAAAGTAAAAGGTTGTTGTATAATTTACTTCCACGCTGGACTGGGAGTGGAAGAAAAACTTAGAATGTGCCAGCTGCCAAATCTTCCCAGGCGTATGTAAAAGTCAGTAATAGAGACGCGAAGGTTTTGCTGTACAATGGGCAAAAGGTTGACCACCTCTCACCACTATACATCATGTTTGATCTAATAACCCTCAGAATGTATGTCAAACGTGGTATGAAGTAGTTCTGAACCACTGATGCTTTGCCTACCCCATAAGGGATTACAGTCGTGAGCGTATGTTATGTATAAATAAATAAATAATAAATAAATAAGCGCTACACACTCAACGGCCCATACTAAGGTTTTCCCTTGTGTCATGGGTCACTTGGAACACACATAAAGACAAACACAAACACCCATGACCCGAGAACAAACATCTGCTTTTTACACAAATGTTTGCCCCGACTGGGAATCGAACCCAGGGCTCGCCGATCAAGAGGCAGCGTCACTACCACTCGACCAAACCGGCCGTATGTATGTATAATTTATTCTCAACCGATCAGTGAGGTTAAGCAACGTACACAGAGGCAGGGAACCTGATGGGTGACCAAAGTGGCAATTTATCACGAGCGTTTCCGTGCTTCGGAGGGCACGTAAGCTGTCGGTCCCGGCTGTTGTCGATTGACTAGGTACAGTCGTTAAAACCAAGTCAGAGGCCATTGTGCGGTTTAAAAACTCTGACATCAGGGTTGGCCAAGTTTGCCACACACTTGACTATACCTACACGATAAGAAGATTCCCAAAACTCCCACGGGAACGAAGTCTCGAGGAAGCTAAACAACTTACCAGTAGTTTAACCGCCTGCCTTGTGAGAGGGTCCCATTTGACACGTTGCCCCACGCAGGGGGCCTCGATGGGCCCCGTCGAATGTTGCTGGTCTGCCACAGTCCATACTGCCCAGATCGCGAACCCATTGATTATCTGGTCTTTAGTTTCGAATTTCCTGTTGAATGTAGAAGGATTGTTACAAAAAAAATTATTACGGACTTCAGTCAGGGTCTTCATTTTCATGGGAATCCATACTAATACATGTTGAAAAAGAACCTCCTAGCTTTATTGAAAATCCTAAACCAGTATCACTTACTGAACACTTTTTTTTTTTTTTTTTGGTGGGGATTTTTTTTTCCTAAACGTAGACACCACTCGGGTGCACCCCCCGAGCACAACCCGTACCCCTCGCGTGCCTGGTGTAGGAGTAATGTCTACATCCAAAAAATGAACTATTCCCATTGAAAATATATCTAAAAAAAACATATTTTTTTTCTCCATAAATGTATTCTTTGAGTGAAACTGGTTCAGGATTTTGAATATAGCTAGGAGGTTCTTTTTCACCTAGTATATAAATACAAAAGTAACTCTGTCTGTCTGTCCGTCTTTCACGCCTAAACTACTCAACCGATTTTGATGAAATTTGGTACAGATAGATTAGAGCCTAGGAAAGGACATAGGCTACATTTCATCCCACAGTTGGGCACGATATAACCTGTAGTCCCCGCGGGCGGAAAGCTATTCCGAATAATTTAGCCCTACTCCGAGGTTCTACGTTTGATTTATACATGGAATGTCGTCAAGAGCAATAAAAACTTTTTTTTATGAACTACATTTCCCTGACAGTAATCAAAGACCTGCTAACATTTATTTGCATATTTTGTTTTATTCTGGTCTATTTGTCCACTTGGTATTAGGTAAGTGTGATTCCCACTATCCTTGAAGATAATAAACCTGGCATTAGAATTAAACAACTTTTCAAGAAAATATACTTTTCAACCTATAGGTCAAAATGGGATAACATTGGGATAAGACTGTGTCGTGGACATAGATGTATTATACTCAGCTTTGTCCTCGAGATTACCATAATAGACACATGTAGTAACGCATAGTGTATGCCATTCCACACTATTTTGAGATTATATACTTAATTCATTTATTTTTTGAATATGAAAAATTTAAAAAGAGGGTACAATAGTTTCATATTCCTTAACGCTCGCCTCTTACGTCATTCGCTTTTTAGTGCTTCGCCGTTCCACATCTCGCTCGCGAAAAAGTGTTTATCACAGGTTCTTTTTCGAGTAAATAAGCAATAAAATGCCTAAAAGAAAGCACAATGATTATTATTGTGGTGAACTCAATAAAGAAGCAGTATATCTTGATAAACTTGATTTATTTCTTCAAAATGTCTACTAGTAAAATTACACCTTTGGTTTACTTCTTAACAATATAATGTCTTTCTAGACAACTGTTCGACTCGTGTGCTCGCTAAAAACTGACTGCTTGGGCTCGGCCAGCGGCCGTATTCCCTCTCCCTTTTTACTCCCTTCTTCAAAATGGCGTTCTTAGCACGTGGTTGGTCAACGTTTTACCAATCGCGAGCCAAGAACTGTGCCTATGTTTAGAAAAAATTGTCACGAAACACATTGAAAATTAGGAATCACGACATTCGGCCATCCGACACAATGCAACCTCCCGGTGCATTGGTAGATCCAATCAGTCAGTTTTTAACTTATTTCGAAATCAAAATGGTTCTATTTTAAAGAATGTTTAGGATGTCACTTGAAATAAGTCAAAGTTTGACCCTACTGACTCTACGCCTGTTCGCAAAGGTGCAGTCATCCCCCGAGAAGAACAGGCAAGAAACTCTAAGGGTTGCTCTTTTTAAAAAAAATCTCATTACAAATGTTCTTAATTTCTAATTTAGACTAAATCTAAAATATCTCTAGAGCTGAGCAGTTTATTCCCTTAGTTTGTTAATTAATTTCTAAAATTCTTCCATAGGTAAATTTTAATACACATGAGAATCTTATTATATAGACGTAAAAACATTGATCAGAGTTTGTGATTTTGTGAAGACGACTGTCTAATACATCCAGTTTATGCTTGGTTCTAGAACCATTATATGCCTATCACTAATTTTCTTAAACAAATGTATATTTTTCCTTTAATGTAAAAGAGTTTAAGTTAATAGTTATTTTAATACATAGATTGGAATACTATACAATAAAATGATGTACTTTAGACTTACAAAGAGACAAGGGAATAAAGGCATTGCAAATAAATAATGTTACATCGAAAATTACAAGATTAAATTTGTAAAGATCTAGACTTTCTATTACATCGCTAGTATTGCAAATTAAAATGAACTTAAAAATAAACTGGTGCAATAGATGATGTCGACATTAAACTAAAGTCTGTTTTAAAAACATAAATGCTTGGTCTAAATACTATCTAAACAATCACTTACGTCCAAATTTTTTTATGAACTGCGGTCATACTTTTAACACAAAATTTTGGTTGTATAATAATAACACAAAATGGATTGTAATTATCTGAATAAACATTATTTTTTCAAATTTCAATTAAAGGCTTAATTAACCATAACAACAACCATATTTAACAATTATGGAAATCACGACATTCGGTAAATTGTGTTTTCCTCAACTAATAAGAATGAATACAAATCAGTAATTATAAAAATATTCCTGCTAGGACCTTGGTAAACAAATGACCTCGGTCTTTGGTAAACAAATGAAACGAAACTTCGCAACCCGGTTAAATTACCAATAAATTGGGTACATAAGTTAATAAGGTATTAATCACTACTTAACACTCAAACATTTTTCGAAACAACGTACGAATACTTCATTAAGTGGGTAGGTAGTGACTATATTCCTAGATTATTCCTAACACAATTAAGATAAGTCTTTGTTGATCGATACTATGTAACAAAACACAAGGAATTAAAATATAAACATTAATTAAATTGCTTACATTTCCACCTTTATAAATTTCATAATATATTTGATGTACCAAAATGTTAATAGAATAAGATCAAAAACATCAGAATTATATTTGAATGTACTTAACAATCATTATGACTGCATTTGTCTCACTGAGACTAATTTGAACAGTAGTGTTTTTAATGGAGAAGTATTTGACCCTCGATATACCGTTTCGCAATACTTTAACAACTCATTTCGCAATACTTTTATAAAAATTACCGAGAGTTTGAAATTATCTCCTGCATGATACTTCTCCTACACTAGTAAAATACATTTGCTTAAGTTTATGTCTTGTTTTGCGCTGTTAAAACCTAAAACATGCTGTGTGTACTACTTTAGGTTTATGGTTTAGTTAAAAACTAATTAAACTATGTCCTTATCTTTTTAAAATTGTAAACTGTTTGTACTGTACACCTATTAAATAAAAAATAAAAATTAGGTACACACTTTTGCGTAGATTGCATGTCATTACTTGAGATGTTACTTCCTGAACTAAATACTCGAAATAAGGGCTTTTCCAATCATGGAAGATTCCGAAATTCCTATGGACATAAATGGTACCGAAGCAAATTAATCTGCTTGGTGATGTGATCTCGTTTTTTATCGTTTTGTTTGCATTTTTTTGTAAAGAGATTCGTACAAATACGAAAAAGTTAATTATAAGGCGCTCTTCTGTTTACATTTCTGTAACAGTTATAGGTACCTCTTAGAAACTACTACGCCTATTAGTATAGCAATGTGCTAACTCAAATCAATTCAAAATTCAAAATGAAAATTCTTACAGGTCTCTGGGTCGTGTGGGATAATTTATAAAGGTCTTGCACGTTAAGAGAATTTATTCATAAATTTACTTTTATAATTTAACTTCTAAATTTTTATTAAGGAACATTGTTCTGTAATGCTGAAACTTGACTGGCATTAAAATCGTCATTGCAATAAATATATTTGAAGTTTGAAAACACCACATGTAGCACAATCATTCATTGACAACAAGAAAATCAACAACTTGAAAGAAACTTGATGACCTCATTTAATTTCAACCTGCAAAATTGTTAACTGAATTCTTACTAACTCTGTAGCACTTATACTGTGGTCGGAACACTTCGATACCGCGTTTTGGAATACACGTAGCCATTGAGTAGTATGTCATTAGATGGTTAATTTTTGTGCAGCTTTGGTTACACTACGGATTGTTATGAACGCAATACTTACTATCACCTTCATATTCGTAATGTTATGTGTTACTGGAAAAGGCAGACTTGAAATGTGTTCAGTATCACTATACATTTGAATTTTTATTTGCATGGCATGAGTACCCACTTTTAATTTCGGATTAAAAAATATGTTTGAGAAAAGCATTTAACTTAGTTTGCCAAACGGCATACACTAACATTTAATCCGTATGGTTGTCGAGTGGTTTCAGTTGGTCCCGAAATATTATATCCTGGACTCGTAAATAAAAAAAACTAAGAAATAATTATGACATTGTAATACGCAATCAGATGACTGTAATTCATTGAACAAGTAACACATTTCCAACGTGGCAAAGACAGAAATTTAAAATAGTTTTAGTAAAATCTACATAAATTATATACCGATAACATTGGATGTGACAGAAAATGACCATTCGTGTTGTTATAAGCTTACGAGTTTTATTTTGGTCAAACTATTCGGCCAAGCTATGATAAATACGAATTGACAAAATCATTAATCTCATCCGAAAGTAATTTTAAATGAAGTTTTAAAACAGTTTAGAATGCGTTATTGGATGTCGCATAGATTGAATGTAGTTAAAATGAGTGGTGCATCGGTTTGATCTGACAATATTACATTATACTCTTGAACTAAAAGACTTATTCTGAAGATAAATTTCTGCTATGCTCGGTATATATACTCCTTTATTCTACGAAAATATTCTACTGTAATAATTGACTTCAATAACAGCTCAAGTTCAACGTGCTTCTTAGTGTAATGCGTCGCATTCAAATATCGAATTTACAACGCCAGAGGGCGAGCAAGCCTTGGGCAGTGCCCTAGGTAATATTACCTGTGTCCCTAGTATAATATCACCGTCATCCAAGGAACGCGAAGCGTGAGTTCGTCGCGGGCTATGCTAGCTATGCAGTACTGCTACTACTAACTCAGTAAAGTTTTGTACAAAGATATTGTGGAACGTGAGATGTGCTGATTTTCAACTCAAATGCAACTCGAAATGTTTACACGGCTAAAACTGAAAACTACAGGTCTTCACAAAAGTTGAATGTTGTTGCAACCCGTAAACAATAAAATAGTAAAAATGGTCGCATAAATTAACTTAAATTAACGTTACACACTCAAAGCCCACACTAAGGTTTTCCCTTGTGTCGTGGGTCCCTCGGAACATACATAAAGACAAGACACAAACACACATAACCCGAGAACAAACATCTTTTTACACAAATGTTTGCCCCGACTGGGAATCGAACCCAGGCCGCATGGGCAAGAGGCAGCGCCACTAATACTCGACCAAACCGGCCGCATGAGCAATTCTTAACATATTTATTGACAATACTATAAATATACAAAAAATTAGTACCTTTACGTTGTGACTTATCGTTGAAATCGCAATATATCTGCTTTGTTTACAAATGAACTATTAAAGATAAAGCATAATTATACCACTTTCGTATTTGATAAATTTAGTTAGGTAAACATATAAGATAGATGACAAGAAACCACTTAATAAAGTAAACTAAAGTACAACTCTTCTTTTAAATAACTTTGTTAAGCTAGATCTTATACCTAATTTTTTTTTTCTTTAATGAACAAAGTTGGGCATCAAACTTAGTCTATCTCTTTGATGCGGATTTTTACCAAAACTCTGATAAAACGATAACTTCCGCTAGTTTTCTTCAAAGTAGGCCAATGACTGCGCATGTTCCCTCCTTTGCGTGCTTTTTTTTCATTGGGTAACTTATTGAGAAACCTCCGTTCCTGATTGATATATCGTCATCGCCGCGTTCATCTCACCTTACACTGGGCAGCATTATACTCTGAAATCATACACTCCTCTGAGTAGATATCCATTCCAATAGCTGACCTGAAGACCTTCAAGATCTTGTAAGCCTAAAGTAGTAACTAAACTCGTTCAAACAGTAAACTGACTGAGTATCAAAGCTGCTTATAACAATCGTTTTTTTTTTTATGTACTGCGGGTATTATACTAAAGTAGCTACTCATTCTGTTCCCAAGCGAAAGAATACTCGTAACAAGGGCAAAATTTAACTCGTACAATCTCAATCCAGCTAAGTATAAGTTTATTGAGCAAGATTGGCTGATATTGCTTTTCTTGTCACAAACGATATATCCGTCAGTACTTAATTAAGTAACTTTGTCGAATAATGTAGTGAAAATAAATTCTGTGTCAGTATAAAATTATAGTGATTTCCCAATAAGTATCGTTAAATTGTGCGTCGTTTTTAAAATCTTGACGACACACAGTCTTTATTCAACAAAGAAACTGACTGTTTTCACTGGCGTTCGTGGCCAACCTCTAATGGCGCACAGGACCGACTTAATTCAAGTAACTGAGCTTACCCGAACATAAAGAGGTGGTTAAACTACAAATTCTACATCCCCTTTTTATGTACTGATTACGTAATCTCACAGCTTATTTGACTATATTTATCAAGTAAATAAGAGAAATACAAAACTCTTTTAAACACATAAGAGGAAGAGACACACTTAGTCCCTTATCAATAAGCAAGAGACACACTTAGTCTCAACTATTACTAAGCATAAGATAGACTTAGTCTCGACTATCACTAAGCATGAGAGACACTTAGTCTCGACTATCACTAAGCATGAGATACTTAGTCTCGACTATCACTAAGCATGAGACACACTTAGTCTCGTCTATCACTAAGCAAGAGACACACTTAATCTCGTCTATCACTAAGCAAGAGTCACACTTAATCTCGTCTATCACTAAGTAAGAGACACACTTAGTCTCGTCTATCACTAAGCAAGAGACACACTTAGTCTCGTCTATCACTAATCAAGAGACACACTTAGTCTCCTCTGTCACTATATAAGAGACACACTTGGCCTCCTCTGTCACTATGTAAGAGACACACTTGGCCTCCTCTAATTTCGCCTAGCTACACAATTATATAGATAAGTACTGCAAAACTGTACCTCGCATAGACTAATTTACATTCTCTGAAAATGTTACTGTAAATATTAATTATGAAATAGATGAGGTCGTAAGAATGTTAAACGTTGTCATACACTTCTAATTAAAACGACAAGGGTTTCGTACTCAAGTTCGAATGATGGTAGCTCGATGCAAATAACCTCAAGTGAAAACATTATTAGGACCGCACAAGGCGATAAAAAAAATGTTTAATCACTATTATGCAGCCCAGTATAGCATTGTCAGAGGGTAGCCCTGACCAAAATGCTACAACTGGTCATGCCGGTTATAGAACTGTATTAAAGAGAAGATTACAATTATTAGATATCGCTAGACTAAGTTATCCGGGAGTAGCCCGAACCAAACTGTCTTAACGAAGGTCTAATAATGCTTATCAGGTTAACATTTCCGGGTCATGCCTTGGGAGAATGCCAAACCGATTTATTAATTGGATTTCTATACTGGGGTAGTATGACAACATTTAACATTATTCAAATTTTAAATTATGTTCACATCTTGTACACTGTACAGTACTAGCAAATTAATATGAGTAGGTACGCCTATAATACGTAACACCTGTATCGTGTAAGTAACGAACATAATTCGAATTTTGAACAGTTGTTCTTTAAGCCACAATTTATACGTTTTTACTTTACGAGAGAGAGAAGAAAAAAAAAACGGACACATGATAACCGACTGAATTTATGATTGCAACCAACTTAATGAATTTTCTGCTACCTCAAATCATTACACGACAACATTATCAAGGAGTAGCCTTGACCCAATGGTGTATGCAATGAATTGACGTAATTGTACTGGGATAGCACTACTAAGGAGTTGCCTTAACCGAATGCTATTCTGACAAGAAGATATCGTTTGCAATCAGTACAGCGGTGTAAATGCGGCTGGCTTCTAACAATTTATCGCATGAAAACACTGCCAAAGAGTAGCCCTGGCCGAGTGTTTTCAGCAATTCAATCAAATTGGCATTAGACAGACATGACCTGGCCATAGCCGCAATACCAATCCAATGTTCAACTAGGTGCCGCGAAACAAATTCTGATTATATGATCGTAATAGGTGACTTAAAGAACAATTAGTAAAATGCATGAATTTAAAACTGCATTAAAAACATACCCTCTTTTTCCTTGGTGATGTGAGCGTAGTCATCCCGCTGCTGAATTTGTGGTGAACTCAATAAAGAAGCAGTATATCTTGATAAACTTGATTTATTTCTTCAAAATGTCTACTAGTAAAATTACACCTTTGGTTTACTTCTTAACAATATAATGTCTTTCTAGACAACTGTTCGACTCGTGTGCTCGCTAAAAACTGACTGCTTGGGCTCGGCCAGCGGCCGTATTCCCTCTCCCTTTTTACTCCCTTCTTCAAAATGGCGTTCTTAGCACGTGGTTGGTCAACGTTTTACCAATCGCGAGCCAAGAACTGTGCCTATGTTTAGAAAAAATTGTCACGAAACACATTGAAAATTAGGAATCACGACATTATGATCACGTTTTGAAAAAGATTAAAAGATTAGAAAGAAAATTAATACGTAAAGGACGCAAACGCCGTCACGAAGATTCGGATGAGTCACCGCGTCTATCGCCGCAAGTTTCCAAACACTCGTCGTACATTCAAGGTATGTAAACATTTCAAGTACATATTATAGTGCAATATTGAAGACTTTTTATTGAAAAATTCTTCTTGTACAGTTTGCGGACAGTACTTGCGTTTTAGCATTGGGACTGTCTCTTACTGATTAACTTATGAGTTTAGTGAATAGTTATTAGGACTATTACGTAACTACAATTAAATTTCGTACCAATAGCGGACAGAACGTATATTATGGGTCTGTTTCATGGTACTTTATTGTATAGTTTGCGGACAGTACGTGCTATTATTGTTATAGCTAGGGACTGTCTCTTACTAAATACATTTTCGACTACAAAGTCGGTCATTTCATAAAATCAAAAGAGACGTTGTCTCTTTTTCAGAAATTGAGGATACGGTGATGTTATCGGACGAAGAAGTTGCGTGCGCTGAATTACCTGCGAGTGACGACCGAGCCGTTAATATTAATGAACAACCAGGACAGAGTGCTCTTCTTCTGAATACCGTACCGTCTGTGGTACAAGTACCCTCAATTTCGATAGCAACTTGTAATCCGGTCCCGGAAGCGGCAAATGCGACAACAACTTCGTCGACTGAGATAGCAGCGCCCCCTACAGCTCCAGCAGCAGCGGCAACACTCGCAACACCCGAATCTGCGACACCTGCAAAAGAACTGGACAGCGATCTATTAGAAATACTGGGCATAGATCCCACGAGCGAAAAGAAGTATGGGAAAGATATTCAAAAAGACTTGTCAGTGAGACTCGAGCATTATACCACTACTGGCCTAAATAAAGATTTGCGAAAAGAACTCAAAGAGAAGTATTTAACTCCAGCTAATTGTAAGCTTATAGACCCACCAGCTTTGAACGCCGAAATAAAGGCAGCAGTATCAGACATCATAGTCAAACGTGATAAAGCTATTGAGGGCAAACAAAGTCAACTAGCTTCTGCAATCACATGTCTAGGAGAAGCTATTACAACTCTTATGTCATCGAAAGAAAAAGATACAGCCTTGCTGAAACTCTTGATGGATGCAGCACGACTGATTTGTGACTGTCAACACGCAGATACTGTTACTCGAAGAAACTTTTTATTAAGCTCAGTTAAAAAGGATATGAAAGAACAGATTCAAAACACAAAAATTGATAAGTTTTTGTTCGGAGAAAACTTTGCGGAAACTTTAAAATCCGCGAAAGCAATAACAAAGTCGGGTGCCGAGTTAAAAACTCCTGCACCTAAAGGTGCTCCTGCTAATAAAAAATCTGGAGTCAACAGCAATACATCAAATTCGAAGAATTTAAACTGGCGGAACCCTGGTCCGACCCGCAGGCAGTTGGGACCTCCGAGGACGAAGGAGCCTGCGACCACCTCGACTCGCAGTCAGCCCGCCAGCTCGTCCAGGACGTCGCAGCGTCAGCAGCAGAGATCGACGAACAATCGTCGTTAATTACGGTAAATACAGCAGGCAGATTGTCACTGTTTTATAAACAGTGGCTAATGATTACTAAAGACCCTATTATTTTGTCATATATACAAGGATATAAAATTCCGTTTTCACGACCGGTTTGCCAAAACGAACCACCAGTGAATCGCAAATACTCTGACGTAGAAAAAACGCACTTTATAGATGCTATCAATAATTTATTGTCTGTAGGTGCTATTTCAAAATGCACGCCAAGAAATGACCAATATGTTTCTAGTATTTTTTTAATACCAAAACCGAACGGATCCATGAGGTTCATTTTAAATTTAAAATCATTAAATAAATTTATTGACACTAGTCATTTTAAATTAGAAGACTTGCGCACCGCACTTAAACTTATTTCAAAAGACTATTATATGAGTACACTCGATTTAAAAGATGCTTATTTTTTAATAAAATTCATAATGATGATGGAAAGTATTTAAGGTTCCAATTTGAAGGTACTTTATACGAATTTAACGTACTCCCGTTCGGTTTAAACACGGCACCTTTTGTGTTTACAAAAGTAATGAAACCGGTTGTAAAATTACTGAGGTCATGTGGATACTTATCCACAATTTACTTAGATGATTTGCTTCTTATTGGCCGTAATCATAGAGAATGTCAATCAAATGTACATATGACCGAGAAACTACTTACATCCCTTGGATTTGTTATAAATACTGAAAAAAGTAATTTAAAGCCTTCAAATCTTTGTAGGTTTTTAGGCTACATTCTGGACACAAAAAATTTCCATGTCACATTACCAGAGGAAAAAATTTCTAGAATCAAGTCACAAGTAGAAAAGTTTTCTAAAATGCAGCGTTGTAAAATAAGAGATTTCGCCAGTTTTGTTGGACTACTAGTATCAGCATGCCCAGCTGTAGAATACAGCTGGCTATACACAAAACTTTTTGAAAGAAGTAAATATCTTAATTTAAAAAATACTGTTAATTACGATGCAATTATGAATATCCCTGAGACATTACTTCCTGATTTCAAATGGTGGCATAACGCCATGAATCAACCTAAATGCAAAATTAAATGCGACAGTTATGACATGGAAATTTTTTCTGACGCCTCAACAACGGGGTGGGGCGTAGCGTGTGGTGATCAGAAGGCCAGTGGCTTGTGGACAGAGGAAGAACGGATGCAGCATATAAATTATTTAGAAATTATGGCTGCATATATTGGTCTAAAAATATTTGCTAAACATAGTAAAAATTGTCAAATTCTTCTTCGAGTTGATACCACCTATGCGCAGTAATGAGACCTTATTAGCTCTCATTACTGCGCATAGGGTTCAAACTTTATCGAAGATAAAAATTGCTAATATTGAAACTTTTGATTCAAAAATTAAAATTAAAATTCCTGACCATATAAAAACGTCTCGAAGTGGGTCAAACCAACCGTTATTGATTCTTCCATTTTTTAATGAAAAGCCGGAAATTTGCCCGGAAAAGCGTTAAATGCATATTTGACCAAAACAAATACGATACGCACTCATACAACTAATGACACCTTATTTATTAGTTACAAAAACCACACTTCGCGTGAGTCACCACACTTCTATTAGAGACTACGAGTTGGGGCTACGTCACACGACCGCGTCATCTGTCGCTTACCGCTAGCGATCTAGCGATCTGTTTGTGTTTCTGCGCTCCTAGTACTGTGGCAGCTGCTTGGGGATACTTTTCGCTCAATAAGCCCGCCAAACTTTAAAAATTCCTAGCGCACAGAATTGGTCAACCAACACAATACATCTCTGCTGTCCTAATACGAATAAATAATTCATCATGACAGATAAAGCGAACAAAAATATTTCGGACCCAGATATGTCCATTTGTCTATCGGAACATGATGATAATGACAAGACTCAATCACCTCCTAACACCTCAACTCCTCCTGATTTTGTCACTCAACGCACACACGCAAGACAAGGACATCATCACTCAAATACCGTTTCGGTAAGTGATATGAATGATTTTAAGGAGGAAATAAGAAAGTTAATCACTTATTTCTCAGCTACACAGAATAAAGAGCTGACCGAGTTGAACTCAACTTTGAAGGAGGTAAGGCAATCAAACCAAAATATCGAGAGCACAGTCACATTTTTGGCGGCCCAAAATGAAGAATTTAAAAAGCAAATTTCCGCTTTAGAAAACAAAGTAAAAATGGATAGGGAATATATTTTGTACTTAGAGAATAAAGTGGAAGATATGCAAACGGCAAGTCGAAAATCCAATTTTGAAATAAAAAATGTTCCGAAAAAAGAAAACGAGAATAAGCAGGATTTAATTGATATGGTTATAACGCTCTCTGAAAACATAGACTGCAAGATTACAAAAAACGATATTAAAGACATATACAGGGTCAAGGGAAAGAAACCAGATCAGAAGAATACCCCCATTGTAGTTGAAACCGGCTCCACTCTGCTCAAAACTGACTTCTTGAAAATGGCGAAATCCTTCAATATACGAAACAAAACAAAAGTATGTGCAAAACACCTTGGATTTAAGATCCACGAAGATACACCTATCTACCTCTCGGAACACCTGACAGCTAAAAATTCGCGACTTTATTTCCTGGCCCGTGACCTCTCAAAATCAAATCATTACAAATTTTGCTGGACGGCTTATGGGAAAGTTTACGTCAGAAAAACCGAAACTTCGCCAATTATTCAAATTAGAAGCGAAGAGCAGGTGCATCGCCTCCTACAGGAAGACTGACTAGACCACAGCAAGTTTCAAATCAAGAGTCTATCCCTAATTGTCATTATTACTATTTTGTTTCTACAGATCTCGCGTTGTTATACCACAAGAATAAACACACATACTACAATTTACACTACACTCTCATTTACTTACACCGCACTTCTCACTGTCATAAATCAAACAAACCAATTATATTGCACTTACACTTCCTATTCAAAAAATACATACCATACCCATTCATACTTAAGAGTCAACCTACTGTTCTTAAAATTCAAAATGTTATTATATAAACAACAATGTTCTAACTACACTATGCTTTCTTTCTTAAAAATTCATTATGGCTAGTCCCCTGAACGCTTTGCAAGACATAGACGCAACTGAAATTGCTCAATCATTTACATGCTCAGTTGAACAGCTACCCAAGAATCTGAAAATAAGAACCAATAGTTTAAATATTTTGTCTCAAAATATTCGAAGTATCTACTCTAATTTAGATAATTTTCTTTTAACATTTTCTCTTCTTAAATTTGATGTCGATCTGATAATTTTAACAGAGTGTAGATTGGATCATAATAAGCAAATTCCATGTATCCCAAATTACATTCATTATTCTACACAAAAGTTACTAAATCAAAATGACGGTGTTGTAGTTTATATTAAGAGCTCTCTCAGAATTCAGGTGAATGAAATATCTTTAACTCACGCGTCCTGTATGCAAATTACCGTTTCTAACACTTATACAATTGTTGGTATATATAGATCCCCATCTAATAATAATGCTGATAATTTTATCGCCTCTTTGAATGATTATCTTGAATCGATTAAAATAAAAAGTAATATTGTCATTACGGGAGATATAAATATAAACTTAATTCCACATAGTACGGAGCATTCACAAGAGAGAAAAAATAGAAACAATTACCTTACGATGCTAGCTTCGCACGGACTTCTTCCAGGACATCAGCTCCCAACTAGAGGAAAAAACTGCTTGGACCATTTTATTTTAAAATTAAACAAACATAGAACTACCGCTTCTATTGCAGTTCTAGAGACCACTATCACTGATCACCAAATGATCATATTAAATTTGTCCGGAGTTTATAAACCTAGACCTGTCTCTAAAATAAAAACATTCGTAGACTATGACAATTCACTCAAAACTTTACAGAGCAAAAATATTGAAAATCTTCTTGAGCTTTCAGATCCAAATATAGTAGCTTATATATTAATAAGAGATATATCTGGCGCCCTGTCACCTAATACTAAATACTTACCTATTCCTAATACTAAACGTATAATTGGGTGAATCAACTTTTTCTTGCCAAAACTTGTCCCGTGCAAAGTTTGATAATTTTGCTCATAAAAACCACTTTATTCATTTATATTAATGTTTGTATGACAAATAAAAACTATAGTTACTTTGTAAACACTCTAAACTTGATGATTTTTCTTTTAATATTGCGAAAAAAGTATGTGACCCAGGGGAAGTTTTTAAAGTTCCATACAAATTCACGATGTCCCTTTCGCGCGGCGATCAAATAAATTACGCCTGCGTATAAAAATATCCCTAGACGAGATGTAATTTTACTTAATCTTATGGCAGAGGGACACTACGTCAATCGTTTAATGCAAATAAATCTCTTTAAAAAGTGTTCGTAGTATAAAAATTAGATTTTTATGAGTTTGTCCCTACGAATACAGTAAAATATGTTTCCGCTGGGTCACAATGTTAATGTTTTAATAAGTGAGAAAGAGATGGACAGCGATTAGCTTGACCAATAGGAATCTTGCCTAGAGATCAGGTGATCCGAGTCGCATCGCGCGGCGAGCTCTGATTGCTCGGCCATTTTGTCCGTGACTCGAAGCGAGGCTGCGTGTGTTTATTGTGACTCTGCTGGGTAACGTCGTTTTTTTCGTAAGTATTTTTATTATTAATGTAAATTTAATTGTAAATGTTGAACAAATAAGACTAAAATGTCGTTGAAGCTTCTGGGTCTGCAATAATTTTAATGCTTTTTACTAAAAAACTGATTTAACTATTAATTTTCTCTTGGGTCACGATTCCCCTGAGTCACAAAAATGTGACTCAAGAGAAAACATGCCGTTAGCCAGGGGAATTTTTAAGATGATTCGCCTAAATTAATTGTGAATGTCGATGCTTTATAGTAAAACGCGTGTGAATTAAAACTATGTAAACATAATAAATTAAGTATGAAAATAATATTTAGTAAATTTTGATACATTAGTCTTTTTCTGATGAAGCTATGGTGGACCTCAGAAATAGACATTTTAATGCTGTGCCTTGAATTGTTTCTTTTTTATTTCCTATGCATTGCCTTTTCTCAACATAGCTTTTTTGGGGTGCTTACGTGTTGGTTTGCTTTTCCAGCCATTATGGGGCTTACTCCAGCAGAAAGACAGAAGCGGTACAAAGAAAAGTTGAAACAAAATCCAGATGAATACGAAGACATTGACTACACAGACATAGTTGAAATTCTTCCCGAACCCGAAATTAAAATAAAACGCGGTCAAAAATACTACGAATTTCCAGTAGATATTGATGTGTATGAAAAGTAATTTTTTATTTTCATAATACTCAAGTCTTAAAGTTCCTATTACATAATGGTATGATCTCAAATGAAGAGACTGTTTCATTTAATTTAATTGTATGTTGAAAAACTCAGTTAATATTTATAAAAAAAAATATCTTTAAATTGTACTGTAGTGTAGTCAAGTGTGATTTTTCTCTGGAGTCACAAAAATTGTCTCCTGGGTCACAATTTGTCCCCAGTATTGAGAAGATTGTTTTGTTAGTTTTTGAGAAATTTTCCATAGAATTTTAGCAGTTTTGTGTTTGAATGTGTTGACTACCTTATGATACATATCACGAAAGTATTGATTATTATGTTTGTATACTATCGATTGTTGGCGGATAAAAAAATTGTAAGTTTCTTCTCACTAGTGACCCAGGAGAAACAATAAGTATAAGAAAAACGTTATTGTATCTTTTTTTTTTCAAAAAAAAATGTATTTTCTGCTTAATTTTGTTATTAGGTAATAAAAGTGCACATTATTTTTCTACTAAATTTTGTTTTATTAGCACAAAATTTAAAAATGTTCCTGTGACTCAGTGGAATATTTCCTGTTCCTATATCTATTTAGAACCCAAAATCCGAAAAAACAATGTAAAAACTTCGGTGCCGTAAGCGCTATAGGAAAATAAAATCTATGCGTCACCGGTATACTGCAAAAGAAATATAAAATTTTGCATTATTAATTTTTACGAAAATAAATAATCGGGGGCAAAGAATAGTTGATTCACCCAATTAAACCTTGGATGACGCAAGGCCTTCTGCGGTGTATTCGTAATAGGAACTCTTTGCAACTTCAATTAAAACTAGAACCCAATAACGAAATTTTAAAAATGACATATCGTAGGTATCGAAACTACTGTACAAACTTAATAAATAAACTAAAACGGAAGCATGACCGAGAAAAACTACTCTCATCGACCAAAAATAGTAAAACTCTTTGGAAAAATATAAATGACATCACGCAATTCAAAGTTAGAAAAACTACGAACACTGAACTCTTGTCTATAAAATCATCCCCACTTGAAGCAGTAAATTTCGTCAATGATTTCTTTGTGAACGTTGGTAGTACTTTGGCAGAAAATATAATTTCAGGTCGTGGGTCTGGTGATACATCTCATTCTGAGCCTGTCCCTTTGTGCACTTCTTCATTTGTGCTGCTGGAAACTGACCTTTTTGAGGTCGATAGTATCCTCATGAGCTTGGATTCGAGCAGCTCCCCTGGCTTAGATAATATACCCACAGAGTTCTTAAAAATTGCAAAGCACCTCTTGGTTCCCATTATTAGTCACTTGACTAACCTATGTTTCTCGCGTGGTATTTTCCCTCGTAGCCTCAAAAAATCTATTGTTACACCAGTGTACAAGGGTGGGACCAGAGATGATGTTAATAATTACCGTCCTATCTCTGTCTTACCGTCAATTTCTAAGATTCTGGAGAGACTGCTAAACAAAAGACTTATTAACTATCTAAATAAATACAATATACTTTCTTGTCATCAGTACGGTTTCAGAAAAGGCTTATCAACTGAAGATGCAATCTTAACGTTAACTACTTATATTACAGAAAAGCTTGACAAAGGTAATAAATGTTTGGCGGTCTTTCTAGATCTTAAAAAAGCATTTGACACCGTCTCCGTTCCCACCCTTGTGCAGAAACTTGAGCATGTTGGAATTAGAGGGATCCCGCTTGAACTTTTTCGTAGTTACCTCTCAGAAAGATCTCAGTGTGTAAAAATTGATCAACATATCAGTTCTGAGAAAGAAATTGGATATGGAGTACCACAGGGTAGTGTTTTGGGTCCTACCTTGTTCCTAATATATATTAATAATCTTTGTAACATGCAACTAAAAAATTGCCACGTACTGTCTTACGCAGATGACACTGCTGTATTGTTTACTGGTAACTCTGTAAAACAGCATGCAGAGTCAGGTCTCACTAAAATTTCTTCTTGGCTAAATACTAACCTTCTCACGTTAAATACTCAGAAAACAAACTTTATCTGCTTTTCTATTAGCAATACCACTCAACCAGAAAAATCTTATGAAATTCAAATACATTCTTGTTCAAAAAGTGACAATGATATTTCAGTGTGTGGTTGCCCTAAAATTAAAAAAGTTGACTGTACTAAATATTTAGGAGTTCTGGTCGATCACAGACTTTCCTGGCACAGCCACATTGACCTTATTAACAGTCGTACCAGGAAACTTATTTGGATTTTTAAAACCTTAAGATATGTTGCCTCAATAGATCTATTGAACAGGATCTATATTGCCTTAGCACAATCGATTATTACATATTGTATACCAATTTGGGGCGGGGCTACAAAAATAAAGTTTCTGGAATTAGAGCGTGCTCAAAGAGCACTTCTGAAAGTCATGACTTTTAAACCCTACCGATTTCCCACTGTCGAGCTGTATCGTGAGTGTAATCTTTTGACGGTGAGAAAACTTTACGTTCTTTACACAGTCTTAAAACTGCATAAAACACTTAGATTTGACATTCAAAGTACACAACATAGAAGAAGGAAGAAAAAAGTGGCTCCAGACAAATCAGTTAAAACAAATTTTGCGTTTATTCAGTATTCTAATCGATCAGCTTACTTATATAATAAAATAAATGAAATTTTAGATATACATCCCTTGCTGCTCTTTGAAGCTAAAAACAAAATAACGACTTGGTTAAAGACATTGGACTATGAAGAAATACCCAGTTTTGGCAGTTTTGACACCCACACACACACACACACACACACACACACACACACACACACACACACACACACACACACCACACACACACATCACACACACATACACACACACACACACGCATACACTGGCTTGTACACACAAATAATTAATAATCAATAATTAATATAATGTTGTTCAATGTTCCATGACTTTTGTTCGCTTCACTCTAATTTTTAAATCTGTTTTTATTTTTATTTTATTATTGTTTTATTTTATTGTAAGAATTGTACCTTTTACAAAGACTACAAATATATACCTAGTTATGGAAGAGCGGAGCCTCCCAACACAAGTATTTTTTATTACTCAAAGGGAGTGCTCCTGTAACATGTAATGTAAAATTAGTCTAAGTTACGGTAATAAACTTTTTTTTTAATTTTTTTTTTTTTTAAAAGCCTTATAAATCTGTGGGTACTCAGACTCTGAGTAGGTGGATTAAGAGTACACTTTTAGAACGGGACCCAAGGAGAATGAGTTCATTTCCGTGGGACTTACCTCCGCCATACGAACTACTGGTATGTACTTATTTGGCATATGTTCCTGAATACAAAAAGTGCGGTAGTCACTTTCTAAGGGTATGGAGGGGGTAGCTATGACGTAACAAAGATGGCGGCTGGGCCTATTTTATTTACGCTATATTTAGATAACTACTGGGCAGATTTACTTTAATAGGGTCTCAAATGAAAGATAATTTAATATACATTGTTTTGTTTTGAAGATTTATTAGGTAAACCTAGTAACAAAATAAATATTTACAAAAAACGACATTTTGTAAAATTAAACTTTTTTTACTGTGTGAAAAGAACAGAAACCGTTAGGATTACGGTAATTTAGCTTATTATAAAAAAATTGCTACACTTATCAGCATTCGAATGAACCTAAAAACGTTTAAATCGAGCTATAAACAACGGAACTGCAGTCGTCTAAGTGAGGGTGGGTAGCGCCGAACTGACTACGGTACTTAGATTTTGGTACGAATAATCTTGAAAATAATGTGACAAAACGGGTAGAATCACAGCAAAATGAAAAAGTATTATGAACAGGCATAATTTTTTTTAACAGGCATAATTTTTTTTGTCAAAAAATTTTTCTTCATTTTTTTACGAACTATTTTCAAAAATTCTCGTAACAAAAATGACTCTTCGTATCATATCGAAATAAAACTCTTCATACTTGCACGTACTTGCGTTATATTTCAAAACAAAGGACTCAATAGTACTGGTCTGTACTGATGGACATGAGAGTGTAAACGTACGCACTCGAGGTAGAGGCAGGTCGCTGACGTACGAGAGTGTACAGCCGCCGTTATATTTTTACATCGGCAACACTGAGATTCATTCCGTAGAATCCCTGCACCGTGCTGCTCCGTGAACTTTGGCACTTGTCGCTTCATTCATTTGAAATCGTTTGGTCAGGTCTATGACACTGTTAGTACAAATAACTGCGAAATGGTGCTGCTATCGCCTTTTAAAACTAAAAAAATTGTTGATGTTTGATATGGGTTCCTTTAAAAAAAGTTCTTTAGCTTCATGAGGAGCCCTAAATTTTGCTAGTTTAAAAGCATTAATAAAGCTTTTTTTATTTGAATCCTTGGCCCATTTTAATAAATCATACATGAGTTGAAACAGACTCTTGAGTAGCTGTTGCCTTTATGTTGTTGCTACGTAACAGCTACTAGGTTGGTACTGTCTAAGTTTAATTTTTTGTCTGTTCTTGGAGGATGATTGCACTTTAAACAGACATAGATAAAAATTCAAATGCAATCTAAATAAAAATGCAAAGCATCTCCTTTTCAGATAACTAGATTATGTAATATGACATGCTATGGTTGAAGTTACATTACACGAATCAAATGTTTTTGACCCTGATTGATTTGTTAGATACATAGTTTCATTAAATAATAAATATACGTACCAGCCCTTCTAATCACCAAAGTCATTTCTGGGGTATCATCCTCATCCTCATTTTGCTCTCGAAAATAATTAAGAATAAACAAATAAATAAACGCTCAAAGGCCCACACTAAGGTTTTCCCTTGTGTCGTGGGTCCCTTGAAACACACATAAAGACAAATACAAACACCCATGACCCGAGAATAAACAAATAAATCTTTGACATGCTGCTGGGTAGTAATAACTAACATTACTTAAATACTTAAAAGCAGTAGGTACAGTTTTAAAGTAC
The DNA here is from genome assembly GCA_949987775.1 of Aproaerema taeniolella. Lineage (NCBI taxonomy): Eukaryota > Metazoa > Arthropoda > Insecta > Lepidoptera > Gelechiidae > Aproaerema > Aproaerema taeniolella. Next base: position 14,610,029 of record OX465258.1, on the reverse strand, counting down.
AGTGGGTAATAAATATGCCTATTGGGTTTCTTCATGGGACAGACTGTCAGCCGACTCACCCTGCACTAGGAATAAATCTGTATTGCAGTGGTAAGACATCTAGTCAGTTCACGAGAGGCAAGGTTATGGTACTTATAGTTGAGTTGTTGTACAAATGAAAAGGTACTTCTCTAAAGACTTAACCAATTTCCAGAACTAGTAAATAAAAATGAATAGATAGATTCTCAAATATAGACCCATATGTGTTGCCATAATTCCGTCAATATCATGTAGCGCAGAACACTTCACTTATAAATGGTAATCAGCCATTTTGTGAAAAAAATGTGGATAAGAACTTTTTTGAGTGACACTCAGGTGACACCTTTAACACTGTCATGTTTTCAAAATGGTTCAATGATAATCAATGGAAAAGTAAAAGAAAAAAGAAAATTTTTCAATGACTATCAACGTCTGACATTTTTGGCAGGAGCTGTCAGGCAACTTGAAAGACTACTATAATTATTGAATTGTTATCTTTTTTTTGACCCCAGTGTCATTACACGGTGACACATTACTCTCTCTGCTCTTTGTAGCTGACCCACGTAATGGAACGTTTTGAATTTGAAAATTAAAATAATAGGTATAGTGTGTCCCATTAAGAATAATACGTAACAGATTTTATGGACTTATCTACTTTACTCAGTGGTTCACCCAGAGCAATTCCGTTTTCAGTGAAGAGACATGTGTAAGAAAAGCGAATTCTCTTGCCTTCTTCATCGAATTGGGTTTTGTCAAAATGTTTTTTGACAAACGCGTTGTTTTAACAATTGCTCTTCAGAGAGTTCAAGGAGTATAGGATTCGTTGGCGCGAGAAAAGACATATCCACAAACTTCTTAGATAACTGTTTCTCGGGAAAAAAAACAACCGTAGCGTTTCACCTGTTGCAGTGCAACCACCAACACAACACTTAAGCGTTTCCATGTTAAAGCAGGTTGCAAAAATAGCCTAAGATGAAAAAATCGTCGACGGAGGAGGATTTGTGACAAGGATCTCAACTTCAAACTCAACATAAAATACACGAGCACTCAACTCGAGCTCGCAAGGGTTCATAGAATTACTCTTAAATGATATAATTGTATATAAAAATCACTGTTCGCCGACAATCGGCTGAAAGAAAAAATCTTCAGCCGATACCTTGTTGTGCCGACAGCTCAATTCGCCGAAAGGACGTTCTAAATATTATTTTTTTGTCGATGGCACGATTTGCAGATAAGCCGGTTCACTGAAAGCTCGACTGAGCGAATTAGCTATTTATCGATAGACAGAATTGCAGAAAGCACTGTTCATATTTTCATTTACTAATGCTTACTACGCCATTTGTTGGAACATAAGGTTTAGTTGTTTTAGAATAAAAAGTAGCTTATTTATTAATCTAGAGCAGCATATTCCATGAAAATCAGTCCGTTAGTTTTAGGCATAGAATAAATAAGGTGTAATTCACATTTGTTTGTTTAGATTTATTATAAAGTAGTCATAAAAAAACTTATGTAATTTACAAAACAAATGTATTTATTTTAGATATAAAATGGTTACCAAATGTTGTTGATAGTTTTGACACTCGAAAATATTTTTTTTCACCTACCTACAAAATAAATAACAAAATTTTATATGGAATCAAAGCTAAATGGTAATAATACGGGTTACACATGGCAAAAGATGCTTATGACAATCATAAAATAAAATAAATACATATGCATTTTAGTCATTTCCGCAACAAAAACTGATAATAATTACTGCATTTATTTAGCAATGCACTTCAGTAAACGCCTGTGCGAACCATGAGAGCAATCATACATAATACCGTACTTGTACTTGCTCAGTGACAAGACGTCATCATGACAGTTTGAGGTTATCTTGACATACAGCATGACGTCACAAGATGGCGAATTAAAGGCGATAGCAGCGCCATTTCGCAGCTATTAGTACTAACATTGTCATGGGCCTGACCAAATGATTTCAAATGAATGAAGCGACAATTACTAAAGTTCACGGCGCAGCACGGTGCAGGGATTCCTCGGAATGAATCTCAGTATTGCCGATGTAAAAAATATAACGGCGGCTGTACACTCTCGCACGTCAGCAACCTGCCTCTGCCTCGAGTACGTACGTTTACACTCTCGTGTCCATCAGTACAGACCAGTACTATTGAGTCCTTTGTTTTAAAATATAATGCAAGTACGTGCAAGTATGAAGAGTTTTATTTCGATATGATACGAAGCGTTATTTTTGTTACGAGAATTTTTAAAATGATGTCTGTTAAAAATAATTATGCCTGTTCTTAATACTTTTTCATTTTGCTGTGATTCTACTCGTTTTGTCACGATATTTTCAAGATTATTCGTACCAAAATCTAAGTACCGTAGTCAGTTCGGCGCTACCCACGGTCACTTAGACGGCTGCAGTTCCGTTGTTTACAGCTCGATTTTAACGTTTTTAGGTTCATCAGAATGCTGATAAGTGTAGCTACTTTTTATAATAAGCTAAATTACCGTAACTATAATGGTTTATGTTCTTTTCATACAGTAAAAAAAAGTTTAATTTTACAAAATGTCGTTTTTTGAAAATATTTATTTTGTTAATAGCTTTAAGGAATGATCTTTGAAATAAAACAATGTATATTAAATTATCTTTCATTTGAAACCCTATTTAAGTAAATCTGCCCAGTAGTTATCTAAATATAGCGTAAATAAAATTGGACCGGCCGCCATCTTTGATACGTCATAGCTACCCCCTCCATACCCTTAGGAAGTGACTACCGCACTTTTTGTGTTCAGCAAAACATGCCAAATAAGTAGATACCAGTAGTTCGTATGGCGGAGGTGAGTCCCACGAAAATCGTTATTTGAAGACTTTTTTACGAATGGGTCCCGCTCTATTTCGGCGAGTGGAATAGATACTTCGTCGTTCACTGCGCATAGCACCCGCCATGCTGCTACTTCTGCTGCGCTCCGACTCGGTGTAAGCATTGACCAAATCAGGAAAACTGCTGGTTGGAGCACAGGCTCCCAAACATTTGCAAGATTTTATAATCGCCCTGTTACCGATTCTTGTGACGATTGTTTTGGGAAAACAATTATGAGTAATACTGGTAATACATAATCAATGATTCATATTAAATACCTACGTAAAATTATTACTATTAGTAAGGAATAATTTGTTTACTTATTTCCCTGTAATATTTATAATTTTTTGGTTTCTTATTAAGAACTGTTTTTATTTTTTATGTCTTTGAGGTTAAAAGACGTTTCTTCAAAATTAATTCAGTGTTTTATTAAACCATATTTTACGAGTACTATCTCTAAAAGTCTACATGTGTCTATTATGGTAATCTCGAGGACAAAGCTGAGTATAATTAGAAATTAAACGAACTTACCTGAAAGTGAAGTTCTATCCTAATTATACGAAGGCTTTGTCCGAAGAGATTACCATCCCTCCCTCCCTCAATGATTTTAACCCCTATTATTCGTAAAATATGAAACAGGAACAGCGAGCGTAAGAGGCGAGCGTTAAGGAATATGAAACTATTCTACCCTCTTTTTAAATTTTTCATATTCAAAAAATAAATGAATTAAGTATATAATCTCAAAATAGTGTGGAATGGCATACACTATGCGTTACTACATGTGTCTATTATGGTAATCTCTTCGGACAAAGCCTTCGTATAATTAGGATAGAACTTCACTTACAGGTAAGTTCGTTTAATTTCTAATTTTACGTGAATACGCGCGATGTCACAGTCATCACTCAACGTTACAAATTCTTAGATCCTGTGGCTATCAAATGGTGTGATTAAATTTTGGATTCAGATAGTTTCTGGGGCAGGGTGACTTTATATTAATAATAATAATAATAATAAACGCTACACACTCAAAGGCCCACACTAAGGTTTTCCCTTGTGTCGTGGGTCCCTTGGAACACACATAAAGACAAACACAAACACCCATGACCCGAGAACAAACATCTGCTTTTTACACAAATGTTTGCCCCGACTGGGGATCGAACCCAGGACCCGCCGATCAAGAGGCAGAGTCACTACCACTCGACCAAACCGACCAATAGAGATACTTTAGGGGGTGATTCTGAAACTGAAGCACTTCCTCAAAGAAAGTTCTCAAAAAAAAATTTTCGACACCCAATGCAAAAACAAATCCACTTTTCGCGCAAGTTGTATGGCGTGGTGACAAATTATGTCGACGAATTGCCCAATATGACAAGTCGCAGCAGTTTTTAATACAATAGGGATGTTGACAGTGTTTGATTTTATGAATTATTGTATGTGAAACAATAAATAATGCTAGAAATATATTAATATCCGAGAAAAGCATTAAAATTGGTTTATAAATGAACAAGTTATTAGCATTTATATTATCGTAAGGTCTAGCTATTTCGTTTTGTGGGGAGAGCTAGCTATCTCGTTTTTACCTACGCAAACAAATGGCGGTGACGTCACATGCCAGTAAGTGCATCTCTATTTCGTTGTTTGACAGTTTCCCCCTCCATTGATATTAAATAGCTTGTAACTTTTTTATTTCTCAATAGTTTGCAAAAAATATTTCGATTTTGGATTTGGATTCAGTTCCTTTTTAAGATAAACAATGAAAAAAAATTAGTCAACATCCCTATTATCCTGCTGATTACCTTTTATGATTTATTTTTTACTTCAGGTCGTGGTATTATGATTAAAAAGCTTTTGAAAAACTTCTTCTAAAAGTGTACAAAAATAACACCTCCTATTATAACCCTTTGACAAGGATGTGTCGCTTTTATAATGACCGTTGCAAGGACCTGGATATATTTAACCCAAAGCAAAAATTGTTTAAAAAACTGTTTAAATTAAAAGATCTTAAACCTCACATAGAATCGTATCGTTTTAGCATTATAATATAAGTCACATTTCATGTTATTTAACCTTTTCACCGCCAAAGTCTGATATATCAGACGTTTAAGTTTCGTGCCCTCGCCGCCAAAGTCTGATGTATCCGACAAAAAAAAGTTTTTTTAAACTTTAATATCGTTCACCAAGCGTTCGCCATACGCCACGACATTTTTTTTTTGATGTCGCGGCGTGTTGTGGTGTTTTTGACGAAAACTCTTGGCGCTAAAAGGGTCAAAGTTACTTAAAAGTCTGTTTGCTTTATCAAGCTGTACGTCCACGCCCAAAGGTAACAATTTAGCACTATACCAGACATATGTATGTATTATTTGTTAATGTAATTGTGAACTGTTGTGTACGTCTTAATAAATAAATAAATTATAGGAGACTTACGCCACAGTATGTGTGTCACTGTACACGTAGGTCGGCTTTATGTCATACATGTCTATTTCTAACAGTTTGTAAGGCGTCCCGCGACAAAAGCACGGGTACTCCCATAGCGGCTGCGCTTCTAATTCTGCATCGCTAATTGCACGGGAACTCTGGAATAAATAAATAAAACTCCATACACAAAGGCCCACACTATGGTTTTCCCTAATGACGTGGGTCCCTCGGAACACACATAAAGACAGACACAAGCACCCATGACTAGAGAACAAACATCAGCTTTTTACACAAATATTTGCCTAACTGGGATTCGCACCAAGGACCCGTCGATCAAGAGGCTGCGCCAATACCACTTGACCAAACTGACCTTATAAAAACAATTTATAATTACTTTCAATTAGCTAGCGAAAATTAAACATGTGAATCAGGAACATGGTCGAAATATGAAAAAAAATCGCCTCCAGCTGATTGCCGTAGTTATACTTTGACTTTTTTAAAGTTTCAGTAAGTAGCTTTCTTGGGAAAAGTTTTATGAAAATAATCACCTCTTTTTCGCTAAGTAATTTGAAGTCACTCCGTACTATCTGTCCGGGACTTCGTTTTCATGGTAAAGTATTCTATACTAGCTTTCCGCCCGCGGCTCCGCCCGCGTGGACTACAGGTCATATCGTGCTCAACTGTGAGATAAAATGTAGCCTATGTTCTTTCCCAGGCTCTAATCTATCTCTGTCTGTACCTACTTCATCAAAATCGGTTCAATAGTTTAGGCGTGAAAGACGGATAGACAGACAGACAAAGTTACTTTGGCATTTATAATATTAGTAAGGATCACTCTCCAGCCCCCATGAAACTGAACAACTAGCACGCTCACATTTTCGTATTAGCGACGTAACTTACCAAAAGCCCACTTAACATCTCTAAGGACCGTATTACAGAAGGAGACTCAAGTCTTGATCTATACTTAAGTATTGATCACTTTCTCTCAGTATTAAAATGAAAAAGACAACTGGTAATCAAGTATAGATCAGTCTGAGTCGCGTTCTGTAATACGGACCAGGAGACGTATTTTTGAAACAATAGAATTCCAATTCGCATATGAATTGACAAGATTTGTATGCGATTCTCATGCGAATCTTGTCAATTAGTATGCGAATTGGAATTCTATCGTTACAAAAATACGTCTCCATATATATATTTTTTTTCTATCATTTCCTTACCTCAACCAATTCATCAAAAGCTCTCATTTCAATCCCTTCACACTTCCCCAGCGGTATTCTTATCTTATGCAGATCCAAAAACTCAACAGGCATCGCGTAAAATTCACATTTCTCTGGCAATATCACCACGTCATGTCGCAACTTGCCTTTGAATTGCAATAACATATGCGCCATCTTTAAATTCTCCCATGGTAAGATTGCACTGCTAAAGTTAGGATCACATAATACTATATTAGCATCCCTTAAGATTGTATCAGACACTTCCGAGATGAACTTAACATTATCAATACCATTTTCTTTCTTGTACTCTTCTAGAATTCTCAAACCTATGTTCTGCGATTCTAAAATATAAACCATTTTAGCACCAAGTTTAGAGGACGCCATTCCTAATAAACTGCTTCCATGAAGTTCTAAGACAACAGGATTCATCATCTCCTTCATTTCCTTTTTGATCTGTTTTAGAAACATTTTAGTTCGTTCTTCATCGTTCAGATATGCAACATGAGTACGTGATAAGGTCATATGTACCCCACATTCACAGATAGGTCGTTGGTAATTATCTGGCTTGTGGTTTTTGTCTTCTAAATAGAACCATAATGAATATTCGTCTTGGCAGCAAACAAGGGTGTATTGTGAGCTGTTTTTAACGGGCAAAGTTTGTGGTAAATAGTAAATGGCCTGCATCCAGTGATCTCGCCAAGGAATTGTGTCTTGAGGGTACTCTGCTGGTACTGATGCGGCAGGATGGTTCCACCATGGAGCACAGCTTAGAACTATCTTTCCTAAAAAAATAATTATGCTATCAATTCACATGTCTTACTAATAAAAAGTTGCGGTTTTATGTAGTTTTTCCTTTTTATATGTAGAGTACAAATTAGTAAGACAGTAAGTGCATGACGAACTAACACAGAATGTTTGAATTAAATTATTCAGTTTATACGCAAGCGGCATGGCGCGGCGGTCAAAGAAACGTAAAATGAATCTTAATGACTATAGACCAAAGGTTTCTTTTCGTCCGTCGCTTCGTTTTCACGCGGCGGATGTCACATCGTGCTTCATTTTTAGCAAAAAAATAGACGTGTGGCACTCGGGGACTGCCGCGGTAAAGCTATTGCGTAGCATTTTGTATCAACTTATGCAATTATAATTAAAAGTAGCCCTCTACTTTTAATTATAATTGCATAAGTTGATACAAAATGCTATGTAAAAATTTCAAAAAAGTTTACCATTTTTTTGTTTTTTACGGCCGCCATCTTGGATTTTAAAATGGATGTTATTTTCACAATCAGCACCCTCGAAAACCTATTAAACGACACCCATGACGGTTTTTTACAAAAATACATGTCCGCCATCTTGGATTTCAAAATGGATGTCATTTTCGGAATCAGAACCCCCGAAAACCTATTAAACGACACCCATGTCGGTATGCCCGAAAATTTCATATCCGCCATCTTGGATTTTTGGTGGGGGGAATCGAGAGGCTTTGCCCTTCGCGTCACGATTCCCCCAACTAAAATCCAAGATGGCGGATATGAAATTTTCGGATGGCGGTCGGCGGGTAATATGCTTGGTGATGCTTCGGGCATCGCCCTACGCGGAGCTCGGCCTTCGGCCTCGCCCTATACGCAGCTCGCCTCGGCCTACGGCCTCGGCTCGCGCGTTCGGCTCGGTCTGCGACCTTGCCTCACCTTAAAAATCTAAATTTGTATGGCGGCCATCTTTAATTAGGGGGGGGGACGCTCCGGGCTTCGCCCTACGCGGAGTTCGGCCTTCGGCCTCACCCTATACGCGGCTCGGTCTTCGATCTCGCCTCACCTTTAGAATCTAAACTTGTATGGCGGCCATCTTCGATTTGGGGGGGGGGACGCTCCGGGCTACGCCCTACGCGGAGCTCGGCCTTCGGCCTCGCTTTTTACCCTTCTTGTCTTGTTTGCGGCCAAAAGTTATCCAATGAAGCAATTAGTGCCTGGCGTTACGGAAAACACAGTTCGCTTTCTGAAACCAGCACCAAATTTTTATGTGTGGTTAGGCATGTCACCTAGACCCCAAAACTGCCGGGAGACACTTCGTGAGGTGTCAAGGTCACCAGTTATGACGTCATCAATGTGGCTGCCGCCGCGTTTTGAATAATGTAAATTACTCATAAATTACGCAGTGCACATGTACGTGTGGGGTATCAAATGAAAGAATATTAAATATGCTGCATTGTTTTCATTGAATGTAACTGCGTAAATATGAAAACAACAAAAATATAGGACAAATAAGACAAATTACAAAAAAAATAATACATATTTATTTTTATAGCTAGAGAACCATTTATATTACAGAGAAAAAATGTAGGGTACAAATAATTCTACGTTATTCGTCTATAGTTTACAATTTAAATCATCACAATCGGGTGAAAAAAGCCATAGTTATGCTAGTTTAACTAAAGCGCGGCGGATGCCATATATTCAACCGACGTCGCCGGCGTGTTTTGAAAAATGTTAATTATACTTAAGTTACGCATTGCATATGAATGTTTGGGGTATCTAATGAAAGGATATTAAAGAGCTTCGAACCTCTGTGGCATGCCTAAAGTTGCAAGTACATACAAGTACATGAAAAGTAGCGTTTTTAATGTACACGTATGAAACATATGCCAATCGACAGAGAAAATAATTACAAACAACAAATACTGATTGACAAAATGTCGTAAGTGATATACTTTCTGAGTAATTTCAGTTTGAAAATGTAAAATATAATTAAAAGAAAATCATCATTTAAACTGATTTAAAAGTCCATGGTCATCATTTTAAAGCATCCCGCGCCACGAATAGCATTAAATTGGATTCCTGTTATAGTAAAATAATAGGAAATGCAAAAAAAAATTACAATATGTTTTTGGTGAAATCCACGTCAATCATAATCCAAAATCTACTCATTGATTACAAGCTTGGGTCATCCATCAAGAAAAATACCACGTTAATGCGGCGCGAAGGGTGCAATGTGAAAGGAAGGGACCAACCACAGGGTTGTTCTTTACCAGTCATTTTGTCACTCACTGTCACCGTGATCTTTATCAATAAAAAAAGCAACTCATACTCATTGGTGTGCTCTTGCCTACAATCTTGCCCTAAACCTTCTACGGTTGGACGAGCTTATAGTCTAGTGTTAAAAATAAGGTTGAAAGTCACTACTTTATTAATTAACTTAAATACAGAGACATTTCTCGACTGGAACAGCCTCTCGTAGACCGATTCCCGCGCCGCTGGTACGCCGCTTTTCGCGCCGCTAGTACGCCGCTTCTCGCGCCACCCGTACGCTATTTCCCACGCCGCCGCACGCGGCCATCGAGAAGGTTCCGGGATCCGAACAAACATCACTTTATGATTTTGAGACTTTCCTTAGTTTGGTTAGGTCACTGACTTTTGATTTTGACTTCGTATCAATGACAGCTTAAGAACTAAGAAGTGGCTAGTACTTCAACATAATGAGTGGAGAAATAAGTACTGATAAGTCCTCTTGTCCCCCCTGATCCACTGCAGAATATCAAGACTAAATAATTCTTGTGGCCCCACTGGTGGAGGTAACCGGTGGGGATACCAGGCCGCAAGGGGATCACTTGATTGTCCAAAAGAAAAATGATTCCATGCTACGGAAGGCGCCGGCTTTAAGTGCCTAAGTATCTGCGATAGTAGTCGGTACATGAGCCACTGCGAAGGTCATTAGCGGGTCAATAACTTCGACACCAGGTTTTATGAGGTTTACCGCTGAATAAATGGTTGGCATACTCTTAGACATGAGGGTGATGGTTTTGATATCCCTTACAAAGCTCATAACATCATATTTGTGATCGCGGACGGCGTACGATAGGGCGAGCAGTACTAATTCCGCAGAAGACACACTGTGACCCTGGCGGGCATAAGTTTCTTGACATCGCGTAAATGTCAATAATAATAGATAAAACAGCTAATGTTAACAGTCAAGAAATAACAAAAATATCAACAACAAAAACTTCACAAAAGATAACAACTTAAACTTCTTCTACAGCAACGAGAACGCTTGTGCACGGTGCAAGTCACGGTGACAAACTGACTGACTTGACCTACCAGTCTAACAAGAGCGCGGTGACAAAGCTTCTCTATGCATGCTGTCTTATTAATTCTTTATTAAAAGGAACGTGACAGCATGCGTACAGAAGCTTAAAAAACGTGACAACATCCAAAGCTTCTCTCATGCTACCCTCCAGGCGCGGTAAACAGCCCTGTGGTTCATAGAGAGTGGTGAAGAGGGGGACGGGAAGAAATGCGGCTCGTGACACTTATCACGAGCCGCATCTCTTCGCACCGCATTAATTCTATGGTATTTTTTAAGTACTGATGGATGACTCAGGCTTGTCAGGATTTTGTTTCATATTGATTTCACCTAAAACATATTTTACATATTTATTTGCATTTTATCCTATTATACGAGAATCCTTTTTTGCATTTAGTATTACGAGAATCCAATTTAATGCTAGTCGTGGCGCGGGATGCTTTAAAATGATGATAATGGACTTTTAAATCAGTTTAAACAATGATTTTCTTTAAATTATATTTTACATTTTCAAACTGATATTACTCAGAAAGTATATCACTTACGACATTTTGTCAATCAGTATTTGTTGTTTGTAATTATTTGTTCTGTCGATTGGCATATGTTTCATACGTGTACATTAAAAACGCGACTTTTTATGTACTTGTATGTACTTGCAACTTTAGGCAAGCCAGGCTTCATACAAAAATGTTCGAACCCCTTTGCTGCATTGTTTTCATTAAATGTAACTGCGTAAATATGAAAACAACAAAAATATAGGACAAATAATACAAATTACAAAAAAAATACATATTTATTTTTATAACTAGATAACCATTTGTATTACAGAGAAATAATGTAGCGTACAAATAATTCTACGTTATTCGTCTATAGTATAAAATTTAAATCATCACAATCGGGTTAAAATAGATATAGTTATGCTGGTTTAACATAAAGCGCGGCGGATGCCATATATTCAACCGACGTCGCCGGCGCGTTTTGAAGAGTCTAAATACACTGAACTGCGCAACACACATGTATGTATGTATACATTCGGACATGAAATGAAGGCATATTTAATATGCTCTAATTTTCTAATGTAATGTACTCTGCGTAAATATAGAAATAAGAAAAATGTGTAACAAATAAATCGAATTAGAGAAAAAAATATGTTTATTTATTTCTATAGCCAGAGAACCATTACATTAGAGACAAAAATCAGCCTTCATATATAATCTAAAAATAAAAGGACGGTCTACGCTCTCGATTTTTATAAGTTAGATAGATTAAAATTAAAAATGTAACACACTTAATCCTCTTTGCACCTAGCGTTAATTGAAAGCTGCACACTAGTTTGAAAGTATGTAATTTAAAATTACCCTTTACGAGGCTATATAAAATTTAGTTCATCAGAAAGAGCTTGAAACACTAGTTTACTCATGGGCATAAATGTGGGTTAAGGCTCACGAACGTTTTGCCCGCCCGTTCCAGTGTGTTATGAATATTGATGCATAAGCATTGATGCAAGTAGTTTCTCTTTCAAGTGAAGTCTTCATCCTGATTATTAGTAGAAACGGCCATCGTTAGTATGCATCAATATTCATAACACACTGGAACGGGCGGACAAAACGCTCGTGAGCCTTACCCATGTCGCGTTGTTAGCGTCCGCCGAACTATCTTTAAACTGGCAGAACTATGTCTGTTTTTACCGATTTAGATGATTTAAATTTTAAACTATAGAAAAATAACATAACATTGTACGAAGAAATCATTTTTTGTCTCTAATGTAATGGTTCTCTGGCTATAGAAATAAATAAACATATTTTTTTCTCTAATTCGATTTATTTGTTACACATTTTTCTTATTTCTATATTTACGCAGAGTACATTACATTAGAAAATTAGAGCATATTAAATATTCCTTCATTTCATGTCCGAATGTATACATACATACATGTGTGTTGCGCAGTTCAGTGTATTTAGATTCTTCAAAACGCGCCGGCGACGTCGGTTGAATATATGGCATCCGCCGCGCTTTATGTTAAACCAGCATAACTATGTCTATTTTAACCCGATTGTGATGATTTAAATTTTATACTATAGACGAATAACGTAGAATTATTTGTACGCTACATTATTTCTCTGTAATACAAATAGTTATCTAGTTATAAAAATAAATATGTATTTTTTTTTTGTAATTTGTATTATTTGTCCTATATTTTTGTTGTTTTCATATTTACGCAGTTACATTTAATGAAAACAATGCATCAAATTTAATATACTTTCATTTGATACCCCAAACATTCATATGCACTGCGTTATTTAATAGCTCAGTCAAGTTAAATATTATTAGGGGGTCGTGCTTGCAAAAGGTCGGGTCATTCTGAATTTTTTATATGTTGTTAAGACCTAAACCAATATTAAAAAACCAGATTTGCAATTTCCAAAGTGCTGTGCGAGCGGAGGTGTGACCAAAAAACCATGAAATTTTCGGATTTTTTTCAGTTTTTGCTCAATATCTTAGTGAAGGAAGGGTCTGATCAGTATAGTCACTATAAATACTTTTAAAGTATAGTAAATTTGCTACAATTTGAGACCAAGGCGAGCTCTCTACAGCTATTGGTTCCCAAGATACAGTTCTTCGAAAACAAACCGGGACGGTATTGTTCACCCACGCCTTTACCGGGTGCGATACCACCTCAGCACCGTTTGGCCAAGGAAAGACCAAAATCACCACACTCCTGAGTAAGAATTAACCACTTGCTGAGCAAGTGGAGGTCTTCCTTCGGCCAGACTCCACCCCACAAGCCGTGAAAGAAGCCGGCATCAAGTGCTTTGTGGCTCTATATGGGGGTGACATCGCGAGGGACACTTTGAATTTCCTCAGGTATAAGACATTTGTCACTTCAATGAGCATAAACCTAGCCCGTTTGCCACCGACAGAAGATGCCACAGGCCACCATGCAGCAAGGTGCTACCTCCAAGTGCAGAAGTGGCGGGGAGTCAACTTGAATCCTACTGATTGTGGGTGGAAGATGTCTTCTCAGGGACTCATTCCCATCCCCACTACCATGGATCCCGCACCTCCTGCCCTTTTGCGAAAAATTTCCTGTAATGCAAGAAAGGGTGCTCTGGGAGCTGCTCGTGCAGAGAGGCTGGGCTCCGCTGCTCAGTCCTTTCCCAGTCATGCGGTGGCAAATTGCGCACTAACGTCCCGGAAGTGGAGCTGAAATGCTCGGATGATGAAGATGACCCGAATACAGACTGGGGGCCTCTCCCAGCGTCCATCACTGTCGACGAGAAACCATCTTCATACGAACCCAAACCTGGGTCATCAAAGATGAAAAGAAAGGCATAATTTGGCAACCAAAACACATTACCTACATGATTTATATTACTTTTCTTAGAGTTACTGTCAGATTATGTTACTTTAGGTAGCTGTTGTTTTAAAACCACTGGGTATACAGATACTAGTTTGATCTCAAATGAAAGCTAATTAAATTTACTACAACTTAACATTTGATGTGGGATGCATATTTTACAAAATAAGTGAACGTTCCGAAAAAAAACACTTTTTGCAAAAAAATCATGTTTTCGAAGAACTGTAACTTGGGAACCTATAGCTGTAGAGAGCTCGCCTTGATCTCAAATTGTAGCAAATTTACTATACTTTAAAAGTATTTATAGTGACTATACTGATCAGACCCTTCCTTCACTAAGATATTGAGCAAAAACTGAAAAAAATCCGAAAATTTCATGGTTTTTTGGTCACACCGCCGCTCGCACAGCACTTAGGAAATTGCAAATCTGGTTTTTTAATATTGGTTTAGGTCTTAACAACATATAAAAAATTCAGAATGACCCGACCTTTTGTAAGCACGGATTTACATCTAGACTGAACTATAAGTATAATTAACATTTTTCAAAACACGCCGGCGACGTCGGTTGAATATATGGCATCCGCCGCACTTTAGTTAAACCAGCATAACTATGGCTTTTTTCACCCGATTGTGATGATTTAAATTGTAAACTATAGACGAATAACGTAGAATTAGTTGCACCCTACATTTTTTCTCTGTAATATAAATGGTTCTCTAGCTATAAAAATAAATATGTATTATTTTTTTTGTAATTTGTCTTATTTGTCCTATATTTTTGTTGTTTTCATATTTACGCAGTTACATTCAATGAAAACAATGCAGCATATTTAATATTCTTTCATTTGATACCCCACACGTACATGTGCACTGCGTAATTTATGAGTAATTTACATTTTTCAAAACGCGGCGGCGGCCACATTGATGACGTCATAACTGGTGACCTTGACACCTCACGAAGTGTCTCCCGGCAGTTTTGGGGTCTAGGTGACATGCCTAACCACACATAAAAATTTGGTGCTGGTTTCCGGAAGCGAAATGTTCCGGCCTTTTTTGGACGTAAGGCAGAGCACTAAATGGTCCCTAGCAAATTAAAGAGACACCTCTCTACAAAACATTCTCATCTCTTGGACAAGGACCTACAGTACTTTCAACGTTTGCTGAAATCTCAAGCCCAGCAATCTACAAGTCTTACCAAGACAATGACTATATCTGACAAGTGTCAAGAGGCAAGCTATCACGTGGCGGAGCTTATAGCAAAAAAAATGAAACCACATACTATTGCAGAAAATTTAGTTTTGCCAGCTTGTCGTCAGATTGTGAAGACCTTATTTGGGGTTGAAGCTGAAAAGGAGGTGTTGAAAATTCCTCTGTCAGATAACACCATCAGCAGGCGCATAGAACATATGTCAGAAGATATTGAAGCACAAGTAATAGAAAAACTACGAGTTGTTCGTACATTCGCCTTACAAGTTGATGAATCAACTGACATAAGTGGAAAGGCCCAGCTGCTGGCATTTATACGTACGGTCGAAGAAGATGACTTTATTGAAAACTTTTTTTGTTGCAAAGAACTGCCCGAAACAACAAGAGGCGAAGACATATTTAATGTTTTGGATGCATATTTGAAATCCTCTGATTTATCATGGACCGATTGTATTGGAATATGTACCGACGGAGCACCTTCAATGACTGGTTCTGTAAAAGGGTTTGTTGCTTTGGTGCAAGAAAGAAATCCAAATATTGTGCTGACCCACTGCTTTATTCATAGGGAAGCATTGGTATCAAAAACTCTGCCGAATGATTTAAAAACTGTGTTGGAAGATGTAGTAAGGGTTATAAATTTCATTAAGAGTCGTCCATTGAAATCTAGATTATTTAAACAAATTTGCCAAGACATGGATGCAGCCCACTACACGTTGCTTCTTCACAGCGAGGTGAGATGGCTCTCAAGAGGACGTATTTTGTCCCGCGTGTATGAACTTAAGGAAGAGTTATTAATATTCCTCACATTGGAGTCATCTGAGTTTGTTAATTTCTTCAGCGACGATACATGGTGCACAAAATTGGCGTACTTGGCAGATTTATTCGAACATCTTAACAAATTAAATGCAGGTATGCAGGGACGAAATGAGAATATTCTGACGTCATCAGATAAAATAAAAGGTTTCGCAGAAAAATTAACGCTATGGAAAAATCATATTTGTCAGGGCACTCTGTCCATGTTCCCGCATACAGCGTCAAGAAATGTGGATTCTAGAATGAGATCTTTGATAAGGGATTCATTAGAATTGTTAGAAAAAAATATAAACAAATACTTTCCCAATATCGAGGTTGAGAATTTTGATTGGGTGAGAGACCCGTTCAATATTTCACTCAGTAGCTTGGTTGGTTTTGAATTGGAAGAGAAAGAACAGTTTTGTGAGTTAAAAAATGACCGCACTTTGCTGTTAAAATTACAGGAATTGAATGTAAATAAGTTCTGGTTACATGTTTCAGCAGAATATCCAGAATTAAGTAAAAAAGCTCTCATTGCCCTTTTGCCGTTTTCGACATCTTACCTATGCGAACAGGGATTTTCAGCATTGACAAATATAAAAAGTAAAAATCGCGAACGTCTGCTATCTGTTGAAGAAGAGCTTCGAGTATGTTTATCGACAATTCGCCCAAGAATAAAAAGCCTTTGTTCCACACGCCAGGCTCAAATATCGCATTAATTGATTATGTCATGTTATTTAAGACTTATTAATATAATAAATAATTAATAATTATAATAATAAAGTTTTTTTTCTCCAAAAAAAATAAAATTATACTTGACGATTAAAAAAGAAAAGTTATGCACAATAATTATTAATAAACAATTACGTTCTTTCTTTGGGTTGTTATGAGGGTTTCCAACCTAAAGGATATCAATAGGACCCCTACGTCCGTTACACATAAATCAAGGCCTCTAATATACCTACGCCTACCGAATTCTTTACTGGTGTGCCGTGAAAGTTTACTGAAACTAAAAGTGTGCCGTTGACAACAAAAGGTTGAAAAAGTCTGGTCTAGATCCTTGAATCACGGGCAATTACTATTATTATTATTATTATTATTGTTGCACGCACACAAACACCGTGTCGAAGACTGCCGAACTGAAACGACGTTAGACGATGCACGGCCTTCAAGCCACACCTCCGTGCCCGTCGGAGTGGGGAGCGTTAGGTTTTTTCGTTACGGAATTTCTGGATTCGGTCCCCGCGCTCAAGGCCCGCGATAGAATCTATGCAATAGCAAACCTTTGCTCTGTAGCTGTTAAGATTCATTTTACGTTGCTGTGATCGCCGCGCCGCCGCGCCACGTCGCTTGTATATAAATAGCGCCTAGTATACGGGTGAGTTGCCCATGTCAGGTATCTAATCTAAAGGCTCACGTTGTATGGAAAAATTTTAGTCCTGTTGTTTGGAAGATATCGCTCCATTAACCTAACGGTGTAGCGACCGAAAATCTAGCAAAACAAACCTTTAGGATCCATATTAATCTCCCACCACATAAAAACCATTTGCGCGTTTCCAGAAGCGGTTGCTGTGAATACTTGTTTGACCGTGCGTTTGAAATCGAGCGGCGTTTTGCCCGACCAATCGTAGTAAAACACAGGAAGCTGTTCGGATATCTCAGTGAATGTTCGGCGAGACAACTGAGATAGTTGTAGGTCGTGAACTGCGGCTGAACCCGCGCAATCTTGCATCTGAAATTGTAGTATGATTGTTGATTAGTTTTTTTTAGTTTATTGAGGACCAAGAAACAATTTTACAATAAAGACTAAGTGAGTTACCATAGGTGACTGTGGAACCAATACTTTTAACTATGTATATTTTTAAAAGGATACCTAATGCTCAGTGGCAATTTAATCGCTAGTTTGACAAAATTCTTTTTTATTTATTTTTATTAAAATTTTCACTAAGAATAGATAAACATGAGGTACACTGGTTTCAAATACAATCATTGCTTAAATAATTAATAAACATGCACTTTTATTTCTGGAAAAATAAAATAACTAAGGATAGAACAGAACAAATTATAGAATCACCAGAATATTAGTGACGAGCATGAAAAAAAAATTTAAAAAACCTTCTTCGGAGTTTTCAGGTGCAGCTTCAGCATATCATCAGATATATCTTGGAGTTTGTTCCACTTGTGCATTGTTGGACATTCAACCACTTGTGCATAGATTACAGCTGAGTCAGGGATCACTATACAATCATCTGTTAGAAGGTACTTGTGTGCGTGAGAGAAAGTCGACAGAGCTCCTGAAATTAGTCAAACTAAATGCTTTCTTTTGTTGTTTTACCACTTAATTACAAAATCAGAAAAATAGATTACATTAAATATTATTTATTAACCCGTCGCACGCTTGTTTACGCCGCGTGCGATACAAATCCTGCACACACGGGTGTGTAGACATCGCGCGAGGATTTAAAAATTATATTCCACTGAGATAGTCATGTGTAATAATCAATACTGACTTGTAAGATACTTATTGGATTAATGTTGTAAACATATGGTGTAGATGTAGATGTTCCTGTGTAAATAAATAAATAAATGTAGTCCATAATATACCTACACGATAAGAAGAATTCATTTTTGTTTTCAATTTGAAAAACTACATTTTGCTAATCTTTTCTATCTGCCATATGTGCAAAGAACTGTAAATAAATAAATAAAATTACAGTATAGAAGTGACTCACTAATCTAAAACTTTGAAACAATGTATCGACAAAACAATAAAAATATATTTTGTTTTTGCATGATGGGTTGAAAGTGGACTAAGGAACTACTAAAACACAGAATACATCATTTTTGAATGTTGCACTATAATGAACCCTACTAATATTATAAATGCGGAAGGAACTCTGTCTGTCTGTTACGCTTTCACTCCTAAACTACAGAACCGATTTTAATTAAATTTGGTACAAAGATAGATTAGACCTTGGGAAAGGACATAGGCTACATTTTATTCCACAGCTGGGCACAATATAACCTGTAGTCACGGGCGGAAAGCTAGTGGCAAAATAAATTACCTTCACCAATAAGTTCAGTATCAAAAACTTCTGTGACCAGAATATTAGCTCTTTCCTTCATATCCCCGTTCTCCCCCACAATAAGCTCTGTTGACCGCTTGGGAATAACGGTGATTTTATCTTCAACCCTGTTGTTCTTCAGTATTTGCAGACAGCATTCCGCCATGGGCTTGAATGCTTCACAGGCTACAATAGAATCTGCTCCGGCCCGAGCTGCCATGATTGATAGGAGACCTGTTCCTGTACCTGGAAAATTAAAGGAGTTTTCAGCTCAAGGAGTTTCTTTTTTTTTTCAAAATGGAAAATTATTGCCTCTATGGTGCATAATTAATAATTTTCCATGTTAAAAAAACATATGAGTCACCGACTTCAATCCCAACAACGGTTCGCACAAAGTAGATAACTAGTATTTTTTGCAGACCATACTCCAATTAGCAGGTTTGTAGTATTTTTTGTTTTTGTTGATTTTTTTAAAAGTGCTGAATCATTTTCGATAAAATTTATATGGGACCACCTCTGAAGTATACTCTTTCGAACAAAAAAAAGAATTTTTAAAATCGGTCCATAATTTGGGGAGATATCGATGATCATACATAAAAAAAATACATAGTCAATCATAGAACCTCCTCCTTTTTTGAAGTCGGTTAAAAGTACATGTAAGGTTCATTATGTTACCTGAGCATGAAAATTTTTTTATAAACCCTGACATTTAGGGACTTACCACATAAAATTTAACTAAAACTGAGACAATATTTGAAAATTGATGTACAGACATAGACTTCTCTTTCCCAAAAGGGATAAATTAAACGGCAACAACACAACCACCGTTTATGTCACTTTTTGTATGGAAAAAATGACATACATATGTCAGTAAACAGCGTTTAATATGTTGTGTTTTAATGTTTTTTGGTAAAGCAGTTAATGGTTTGCTAAATGACTGAACCAAATTTTATCAAATATAGCTAAGAAAATTGTGATTATGTCAGCATAAAAAAAACGCATCGAAATCGCAATAAAATATTGAGTATTGAGCAGCTATGATGCGACAGACAGACACAACAGATACAGAAATACAGATGCACACATCAAACATTTATCATCCTTTTTTTGTCGGGGGTTAAAAACTATAAATTAAACTACTTGCCTATGTCTAAAACATTAGCAGGCTTCCCACTTTCGTGCATTTTCTCGATAGCCAGCTGAAGAGCACGATTATACTTCTTATTTCTCTCAGTATCGTGTAGCATATCAGCAAATGACGACCGCGCAATCTCTTGGTGGTAATCATAGTGCTCATGTTGAATGTCCCACTCTGACGCCCCAGTTATAGGGTTCCTCTTTTGCGTGAACACATTCATCTTCACCACAGCACTATTATAACTGAAAATATTGAAAAAATATTTAAAACATGCCAGAATTCATGAAAACATTCAAAAATCAGTTTTCACTTATGTACCTTCTGAAAAGAAAATTTACTACAAAACGGCTACGAAATATACTCATTAATGAGCTTCATTAGGTTGGACTTTTTAATAATTATTCCAAATTTATCTAGAAATCCAAAGTCATATCAAAATCCAATCAAAACCAAAACCCCAAAACATAACCTAACTTTTAGGTTTTGTTGTTTTTATCATTTTCGAGAAAGGCAAAGGAATTAAAGTCAATACAGCCATGTCCAGCCGTTTCTCCCATTCTCCGTAAATCAATAGTATTTTGTTTATGAAGAACTATGGCGTCGAGAAGCATTTTCTATTTTTCGAAGCGAACACACACAGTCTCAGAAGAACTTTTAAAATGAACTCAATTTCATTTTCAGCCAGTTTTCAATATTTTGGTTTTTTAAATGACATTTTTGACATGATATGTCGAAGTTGTAAGTCATCTAAGCGTCAAAAAATATTGTGACTAATAAATAATCAAGTTTCTCAAAATAAACAGCGCTAACTTGATGATTCTAATAACTAAAGTTATAGTAAATAAAAGTTTTTTTACAAGTTTTACACTGAGTTATTTTTTCAAATGGCAGTAGTTTCGTAGATGTCAGCCGTGTCGCTCGTTGTTCACTACGACGTTTTGCTATAATGGCGGCCGCGGTAGGGAGGATTATTGGGGCAAGACTCTTGAAAAATAATATCTTCGGTGCCCCTCAGGTACTAACAATTTCTATGAGCAAAAGACCTTGCAGTCATAGTTATTTGTGTCATACATTGGAACCACCTCCTAGTTATCATTAACCAGGAAAGTGACGTTGAAGTCTTCAATAAAAGCTGGTGTATTTTATCATTTTATTTGGCTGATAGGTAATTACGCAGTAGAAGACTGATGGTAGCCTCACTGCAGGAGTTAATGAGTGTGGAAGTTCAATCTGTGTTTTGTATTATAACTCTTTGTCAAGTGATAACCTATCCACAATTATGTAACAAGTTCAGCAGAAAATTAATGGGATCCTCCATTGCAGGTTTGTCAGCTGTCAACCAATGCTCAAGGATGGACGAAAAATAGAAAATTGGTGAGTACCATTACAATTCTATCAAGATTCGGTCAGCTAGATTTTCCTTATTTTTGTAGCGCTGAATGGAAAATGTTTTACTTCCAAGGGAGTCTAACAGCCTGATCGATTCTTAACACCTGGTGCTCTAACCTGGCGGTTCCCGAATGGTGTTCCGCGGAACCCTGGGGTTCTGTAAAAGGCTCTCAGGGGTTCCGCGGAAATCCAAGATTTCAATGTTTTTTTTCTAGTCTAGCCAGATATTTTAAATTGCTTCACTTTTTGATATATTTAGGTATTAATCTTAAAAAGTCCTTCATTTAAAGTCAAACTATACTTACAAGATGCGAACCGAGTATGGTGTAATTTCACGTAAAAAAAAAAACAATGTTACATTTAGTTTTCTTCTAAATTGAACTAGGGTTACGCCCAAAAAGCTAAAGAAAAGTAGCTAAAAGAATTTGGGAACCTCTGCTCTAACGTAAGATCTGTCCTGCCCCTAACATGACCCACTAACCCCATCAAGTCTAGTGGTGAAATTTCTCATTCTTCTTATATTATATGTATATTTTAAAAAAATTATAAAACCCAACATTTGAAATGCAAAACCAGAGCGCATTACATGATCTGCAAGACACTAGGCTGTTTAGTTTTATCAAATTTATATTCTTCCAGCTGTTGTCAACATTAGGTGTTGTTGGCGGCAGTGTTGGAACACTGCTCTTCGCCCTTGAGCAATCGGTGCAAGCTTCAGGAACTGAAGCTCATCCCCACCACCTGCCCTGGAGCCACGATGGCATATTTTCCTCACTGGATCACGCTAGGTAAGTTTTGTAACATTTTAACTGTAGTTTTTAATTTATTTATTTTCTTTAATAGATTCCTAGATTAGCCTATTTTATTTTAGCTTTCCCACTGCCAGGGAAAGACTTTCTACACCCTTCAACGTGCCAAAACTAATTTGTCGCGTTGAAGATTGTTTAATCTTAGTATAAAACTGTCTTAAAACCCCAGTGAGGCTAATTTGTTATTATTAACTAGCTTTCTGCCCGAGACTTCGTTCCCGTAGGAATTAAGAAAAATTACGTAGCCTATGTGTTAATCCATGGTGTCAGCTACCTCCATACCAAATTTTATGAAAATTGGTCCAGCCCTTGAGCATGAAAGAGTAACAAACATCCATACATGCTCACAAACTTTCGCATTTATAGTATTAGTAAGATGCTGGTGCTATAAAAATTGTTCTTTGTAACTAAATATTCTTTCAGTTTATTTTTACTTATCCTTGCCTCTATATCCTGCTTTCCCAAAAAAATAAGTGACCTTTAACCACCTAGTTTAAGTTTTGTCCAGTGTAATTTGTGTTGTTTTGTCCAATCATAATCCAATTTAGGGACAGCCATATCCCTAGGTTTTTTATTTAATTTTTTATCTTCAATTATATACATTTTATAGTAAAAACAAACAGTGACATAATGTTATGAAAATTAAAATTAAAATGCAGCCAACTACAATATTTTAATCACCTAAATTGAGAGTTAATTGGAAAACTGGTTGTTTACCTAAGTTTTTTGTGGAAACTTGCACATTTAGTTACTCTTAAAAAAATGTAAAGCTGGAAAGAAAATCACACACACACGTACGAACCACTAGATGCCTCGTTTGACACAAATTGTAAGGGTTATCAGATGTAACAAGCTGTATAATGATGAAAGGTGTTCTGCTTTCGCCCATGTTGGTTTTTACTCAAAATTATTTTTTACCACTAGTTTTATATAAATAAAACAATTCTCCAGTTAAAGTGAGCTGCAAGTCTCGAACTATAATAGCTATCTAAATAAATAAATGTGTTAATTAGTCCTTAAGCATTTGCTGATAAGAACACAAGTGCTCCTAATAGGAGTACTTGATAAAAACTTGAGGAAACACTAGTCCAAAAGTTTTTTTTTTTCATTTTACAAAAAAGAATGTATTGTTTTGTGTTATACCACTTATCAAAAAACAAAGAAGATAATAATTAAATATTGCGATACATCAGTTGCTAACCATGTTTGTGCTGTATTACTCAGGTCCATATTGACTCGCATAAAATTGGAAGCCCTAATTTTTATTCACATAATCATCTTTTCGTATAACTTTTACGCAATTTTTTTTCGTATAACGATGGTTTATTTACCTCAACGAAAATTTTGTATAAAATTATTGTATAAGCTACCTTTAAGTGTGTAGCATTTACACAATTTTTTTCCATAAGTAAATCGGATTTTTTTATCTAGCTCAGAAATAACCACCCAATTTCCAAAATTTTCTTTTATAAGTACATATTTAAGTTAACCTACAAAATGGCACTGCATATCACTTTAAATTAGCTAGCGAGACTTTAGGGGGTGATTCTCCTCTTAAAATTCATAAATTTTCCTCAAGGAACCTATATGAAAATTTCAAATAAAATGTTGACTTCCCATACTAAGAGGCGAACATTTTTTTTCTTTGTTCATTGGGGAAAGTTTTGTAGTTTCGTGAGATGATTCACTGTCGCTAGCTAATTAAAAGTCACGCAATATAATATAGCTGCAGACAACAAGTTGAACAGACAGATGCAAAAGTAGACCTGGCGGCGCCCATGTTAGGCAAAGATATGCATGTTCTTCTTTATACAGGCTGGCCCAGCGGGCGACGTCCAAAAGAAAAATTTGGATGCCCCGAAGTTATCACACAAGTGACTTTTTCGAAATTTTTCACCCAGCACCGAATTTTTTTTTCCTCTTTATGTTTAAGAATATTTTAAAATATATTTCTGCATCCAAATTTTTCTTTTGGACGTCGCCCGATGGGCCTCCTCTATATGAACTGGGCATTGCAAATTGGAGCTTGAGATTGTATTGGAGCAAAATGACAAGTGAGAAAATAAATAAATTAGAAATTGAATTTGTCCTGTCCAGCATCCGGCGAGGGTATGAAGTGTACAAGCAGGTGTGCAAAGCCTGTCACTCGCTGGAGTACATCGCGTTCCGCAACCTGGTGGGCGTGTCGCACACAGAAGACGAGGCTAAGGCTGAGGCCGCTGAGGTATGTTGCATCACTTTTTAATCCTCGCCAGAAAAAAAGATGGGTGGTATTAAGTTTGACGCGTGTATCTGTTCTGTCTGTGGCATTGTAGTTCCTAAACGAACGGACCGATTTCGATGCGGTTTTTTATGTTTTTGAAAGCTGACGTAATGGAAATGGTTCTTGGAAGTATTCAATCACGAGCAATATTCACTTTACGTACTGTTCGTTCGGGCAGTTAGTGTGCAGTACAGGCGCACGGTATATTGGGACCATTCTTTAACTTAAATGTGACTCGTCCACAAATGCAAATTTTTTAATAAAAATTAAAATTAAATAGCCATCTTACAACTTAAACATATATGCTATTATTGTAGCATAAGTATAAAAAATCAATCTAGCTATTCCGAATCAGAGTCATCTGTATCACTTTGTGTGTTTATTATGAAAGTGTCTCCGTTAACATCAACATGCTGGTCTACATTAAAGTACTTATTCTCTTCTTTGATTGCGTGGGCAATATATTTACCCCACAAGTCAGATGTTACGTTCAACATGACCTGCCTGATCAATTGACATACGGCACTGCTGTTTTTGGGGTCGCAATTGTTGGCTCTAAGGTCATGTTTAATTTTAGACCACACTTGTTCTATCGGATTAAAAATGCAGTGGTATGGTGGAAGACGCACCACCTCACAACCATTCATTTTTGCTATTTCATCAATGACATATCTTTTTTCTATGCCCGCCTTTTTCACAATATCCAGCAGCACTGGAATGGTTGGGGTTGGCTCTGGAATGGAAATTTTGTACTGTCTCATAAAATCAAGGATCTCCCCTTTTCTGGTTGTGGTGTTTGGAATTCTGACGGATAGTCGCGAGTGGTAAGGAGCGTTATCCATTACTATTAGGCTATTTGGTGTTATGTTTGGCAATAATTGCTCCTGAAACCACTTTTCAAAGAGCACTGAGTTCATGTCGCAGTGGTAATCAGCGCTCGCATCGCTAATCTGTTTCGCAGATAGAAGCAGTCCATTTTCGACCCAACCGTCTTTGAATCCAGCATGCAATATGATAATGCGTTTCCCACGAGTGGAAGGCAAATCTGAAATGCAGTGACAACTACAATCAGTCCAACTTTTTTTGACGGTATCATGTGTGTCATACCACGTTTCGTCCAGGTAGATTATATTTCGCCCCTCTTGACGTGCTTCTCCGAGTTTTGTTATATATTTATAACGCCAGACTTGGAATCGCGGCGTCTCAAGCAACACACTGCGTTTATTCACTTTTTTATAGTTGAATCCAAGTTTACGTAAAAGCTCATACAACGTAGTACGTTGATATGGGAAGTCCGTATTTGTCTTTAAATCTTGCAATATCATATCGAGTGTTGGAAGTTTCTTATCTGTATAGAATATATATATATACTGTGCGTCGAACTAAATCGCATTCAAAATCATCTATCTTTGAGAATTTTTTCGTCCGACTTCCTCTCTTTAAGGGAGAAACTGGTCCTGATTTTATAATTTTGGCGACAGTGTTTCGATGCACATTAACCATTTTCGAAACTGTCCCAATAATTGGATAATTTTTAAATTCCATCTCTTTATCATTATCAGGCGGCATTGTGTTGACGCAGTATTGATGAACATTCAAAATTATTTCTTTGCAGTTTTTACAAAGCGTCTTCCTTTTTTTAATTGGAGCGTTATCGTCTTGAGACGTACCACCGCTGTTGTCATTATTCGCAGTGTCATTGCCAGTCTCCTCCAACATTCTCAACTATAATTAATAATGCCCTTTCTCAACTCCAATAAATAAAATAGCAAAATTTATTATTGAACTTATGCCTATTCTTTTAAATATGGCCTCCGCATAGTGATTTTGCCAATGTCAGTATTTGAAAGAAATTCAAATAATAAATGTCGAAACTCATATCTATCTATAAATAAATTAATCTATGAATATCACATAATGACCGAAAAGCTTTTATTCTAATGACCGTTACTGCAACTGGGTATTTGTAATGCAAGTAATACCTACAGGCCGAATTATCTGAACCCTCCTTTGTAATTTATAAGTTAGCAGAACTAACTTCCTTAAGTACTTCTTTTTGGAAATATACGTTATTATTATTTTGTAAATGTTAACGATAGTGTCAATGAACACATACAATAATTTATTTACAGTTAAGTAATTTTATTTTCAAATAGGTACGAATATTTTTCTTTCAAAAAATAGCTATACTAATCCATGTAAATATTTACAGAGACCACAAAATATTATTATTTTCGTATTATAACTAGTAGAAAGAGATAGAAGATATGAATTACCATTCAAGTTTTCTTGCTCCCTGTACCGCCATACATTTCGAGATGACAGCTGACAGCTACCCATGCACACTAATTGAGCGAACAAACTGTAATACATCAAATATATGCACCAATTAAAGGTGTATACAACATTTGCAAATTATACTCTTGCAGTTTCACCTATAACTTAAATTATAATTATTTTTAAATTTAAAATCAAATTAAAATCTATTATTTATTGTGCTTCAGTCTAATATGCAAATTGTATCTTACAGGTAATGGTAAAAGATGGCCCTGATGAAGAAGGTAACTACTTCGAGCGGCCTGGCAAGCTATCGGACTATTTCCCCAAACCGTACGAAAACGAGAACGCTGCCAGGGCAGCTAACAACGGTAAGAAAATACTTTTTTTGTCATTCCCCACCGCGGGGCATGGGCCTCCCTTCGAAACCCGAAGGGGATTTAGGCCATAGTCTACCACGCCTGGTCCAATGCGGGCTGGTAGACCGCGCGCCAACCGAAAACGAATTTTCTTAGACGTGCGGTTTTCAACACGGTGTTTTCCTTCACCGGTGAACAAGTGGTAATTAATGAAAAATCGATACATAAATTCGAATATTCGAATTTTTTTTTATAAAAAGTTAATTTATGTGAGTCGCATGCACGAGGAGCGGTGGGCACGGATCGTTACACACTGGGTGCCACAGGATGGCCATAGACGCCGGGGCAGACCCAAAAAGAGATGGCGTGACGATTTGGATGCATACTATTCCAGATGGCCGGAACTTGCACAAGATCGCAAGAAATGGAAGGATGCGGGGGAGGCCTTTGCCCAGCAGTGGGATCTTGTTGGCTAGATAAAAAAATAAAAATAAAATTCGAATAGACGAATTTAGTGGCCCGCACCAGAATTTGAACCTTCAACCTTTCGGTTACACGTCTGGCTCATTACCAACCTGGGCCGAATCCGGGGATGATTAGACACTTTGGCTAATTCACTACTTTTGTGAATTCGCAACTTTTCCTAATTCGACACTTTCTTCAACCGGACTTTTTCCTTTTTGGTTATTCTTCTATTTCGTAACTTCGGTACAATCGATGGGATAAATTAACATTTTATAAAAAAAACCTACTTCAAAAAGCGAAGAATAAAAACGTAGCATTAAGTGTGCTACGTACCTAGGGATCGTTCAACAATTACGTGATCATTTTTGGCCGTTTTTTTTAACCCCCCCCCCTCCCATGTGATCACAGCGTAATCTTTTGTTTTTAACCCCCCCCCCCCCCTCGCCTTGATTACGTAATCTTCGTCCGTGCTTAAAATGTTTATTGTTTATTAGCACTGACACATATGTCATGTTTCTATGGGTCTTAATAAATGACCTAGGAGTAAACTTGTGGCGAAACACAACCCAGTCGTGGTGGGATGCTGTATTCGGTA
Source organism: Aproaerema taeniolella (assembly GCA_949987775.1). Classification (NCBI taxonomy): domain Eukaryota; kingdom Metazoa; phylum Arthropoda; class Insecta; order Lepidoptera; family Gelechiidae; genus Aproaerema; species Aproaerema taeniolella. Next base: position 14,581,722 of record OX465258.1, on the reverse strand, counting down.
CTCTATGCTCATCAGTAGCAGCGCCTGCTTGTTTAAATTGGCTTTACAATAATGTTCTCAGGTGGATGACAAAGTAATTTTATTACTTTTCTAATTAAAAGTATTTCTAGCTTCCACAACACCTTTTTCATTTTTTAGAAAATTTCTTTAGCTATGGATTCTCCCCACCCGCTCCCCCCAAATAATCCAGATGTATATACAAGCACCCGACCCCCCCCCCCCCTTCCGGTGATCACGTAATTGTGGAATGATCCGCTACCTACAAATCTGTTTGAAGTCAGTGCGAAGGCGGATGCACGTATTAGATTTGGCACCGACTTCAAACAGATCAGTAGGTACGTAGCACACTTCATGCTACGTTTTTATTTTTCGATTTTTGAAATCGTTTTTATTTTATAAAAAGTTAATTTATTGTTCTAGTTTTAGTGTAAATAATAGAAAATATGTAAGAAACAATGTAAGTTCTTACTAAATTCGAGGGTTTCTCTCGATTTCCCTGGGATTCCGTCATCAGATCCTGACCTAGTTACAAATCGGAGAACAATCTTTAAAAAAAGATACATAGACGAACATAGAACCTCCTCCTATTTTGAAGTTGGTTAAAAATTTAATTTTACTTGTATTTTGTCAAAGTACGTAGTAGCACTACCATATACATACAGTATACAAGATGTTTAAAAAAAAAATCAAAATTAATTAAAATTTAGCTTATTGCACAGCTCTATTAAAAATGTGACAAGTATGTCATAATAATTATATGAAACTTTGATTTTGTAGATGTCAAACCGTGCAACTGATTACTAGAGTTGCGACTATTTCACTTTTAAAATTAAATTTTGGAATTTCTTTTTTTTGGGTTTTTTTGAAACACCTTGTATTTTACGCTTGAGAAAATAAATAAGGTCTGGCGGGCCCAGGATCTTGGAACTTATACCACTGAATGTGTAAAAATTATAACCCTTCTTTTTGTCTTCACCATATTCGGGTAAAAATGTAATAACTTTAAAGTAAGTAATTGAGTGTACATTTATAAAAGTAGCCAGTTGAAAAAGTAACCAAAAAGGAAAAAGTCTGGTTGAAGAAAGTGTCGAATTAGGGAAAATTGCGAATTAACAAAAGTATTGAATTAGGCAAAGTGTCTAATCATCCCCGGATTCCCTGGGCAGTACTATTATTTATTCTGTGCCTGGGCTATCACTGCTACTCGATAAAAAAATATTTACATAATAAACACTGCAAACTCAAAAGCCCACACTAAGTTTTTCCCTTGTGTGAGTCCTTTGGAACATACACAGGTACAAACACAAACATTAACCCCCCGAAGAAGTACAAACTTACCGCAACCGCGGTGCTGCTTTTTACACAAACATTGGCCCCAACCTTTTTCTTTAGCAATTTTTCCCGTGGAAATTCAAGAAAATTATGTAGTTAGGGATAATGTGGCATTCTAACGGTAACAGAACTTTTCAAATCTGTCCAGTAGTTCAATGCAAGCAAACAATCAAATGTTTCCTTTCTATAATATTACTGTATAAAAAATCTTGAACTTAAAAAAAACTCAAATACCCAGGTGCCTACCCGCCTGACCTGTCGTACATGGCTGTGGCGCGTAAGGGCGGCGAGGACTACGTGTTCGCACTACTGACCGGGTACACGGAGCCGCCGGCCGGCATCCAGCTTAGGGAAGGACAAAACTACAACCCGTACTTCCCGGGCGGAGCCATCGGCATGGCACAAGTTCTATTCGATGAGGTAAGTAATTTACTTTGGTATAATGAATGTAGCATTTAATTTATACTGTCAAAATGAAACTTTTGCATAATCATTTTTTGCCAAAATGATTATGCAAAAGCATAACAGTCTGTGCTTCTATATTCAATTTGACTATTGATGAGACGCATAATAGTCTTTAGGCATTTTTTAATTTTCCTAATATTAATTTTCCATAACAACACATGGCATAAGTTAAATGAAAATTAAGCTCATTTATACTGTGGGGAACTGGGTGAAATGGTCCCAAATGAGTGGACTGATCACCCGCCTGTGCCTGACGGGCGTCCCCTCCATAGATAGATAGATAGAAGCTCATTTTATCGTTAAATACTTGAATGTTGAATACCGCATTGTGAGTTGTGGCTACTTATAGGTTTAGGCCACCCATAAGCCGCAAACATATTTATTTTATATGTGTCACTTACGTACTAAAAATACTTTTACTAGTTAGGTTAGGAGTAATTTTCATGTTTAATGTGTATGCCGATGATCATTATGCTAAGGTGTCGTCATGCTTTTCTCAATCTATGTCTTAGAACAGGGTTTCTCAAAGTCCCCTAGGGGTTCGCGTACCCCACTTTGAGATTAATTAAGGTTAAAATTGTCCAAAATTTACTCCTAAAATTGACTCAATTTGCGACAAGAAACAAGCCCACCCAAAACATTAATATTAAAAATATATTTCTTTTGACACTATATTTGTTACCTTTTATTGAAATGAAAACCTTATTTTCTTTCAACAGTCAACTTTATTATTTTCTAAAGGCTGGAGGGGGATTTAATTTGTTAGTCAAGGGGTTCTCTATCATCTGGAAACTTTAACAGGGGTTCATGGAGCCAAAAGTTTGAGAAACCCTGTCTTCGAACATTATGCTAAGTTATCTTTGTCACATATGGTTATGCTAGTAAAAACTAGCGAAAACAGTTATGCGTTTAGTTGTTATGGTAATATATCATTAGTCCTAAAAACATTATTCCTAATTAAATTATTACAAAAGTTGTTATGCGACTAAATATTAGATCCATATAAAATACTCACTGGCAAAATCACGATAGTTGATGCCATTTTTCAAAGAATCGTATTAAACTTTTCTGCAAGCGGGTGCTACTCTCAGTTCAATAAAAATAAAAAGATAGAATGGCGAAGTCGCCAATATCAGGTAAAGAAACCCTTTTCGGGTTGTATTACGTCAGAGCCTCGTCCATTACCCTGCACCGCTACTAGGTGAGGATGACAATTTTGGAGCACTAAGATGTTATGACTGGGGTTGCCTCGATACGCCTTTTTGCCGATACGATACCGATACTCTTTATAAAAATATCGGCGATACTGATACCGATACGCTTATTGAATTCAAAAATGAAGGTAAAATAAATAAAACACAAGTCATTTTTTTAATAATATTAAAAAATATGGACAGTTTGGGATGAGTTAACAGTTTTAGTAATTAAAATTAACATCGACAAGATTTTTGTTAAAAAACAAAGTATTCTTAAGCGAGGCTAAAGCGGGCGGGCGAAACAAGACACTGAAGTTTCCGGAGTTTCCCCGAGTTTCCCCGAGCATAGTTAGTTTGTGCCTCATTTGCAACGAAATAGACAGGACAACACGCGCGTTTACAGTACATTTTTAAAGCGCGTTTGAAAAGTATCGTTGAATCTGCCATAAAAATATTGCCGATTCCGATATATCGGCATATACGTAGTACTATTATTTATTCTGTGATATCGGCAAACCCGAAGCATCGCCGATATATCGGTATCGGTATCGAATGCATCCCTAGTTATGACCCTACACACCCCGGTGTTACTCTGGGTATGTACAGGGACAACGGCACATCATGCGATCCAAAACTGACGAATGTCTTCAATCTATTTTCAATTTTATCTCCAAGTATTAGAGTTTACTATCCATCGGGGAAATTTGACAGTTTGTGGTAACCTGATGTGCTGTTGACTGTACAATGGCTGACATAACCTTTGTGTTGCCAGGCTGCGGAGTACACCGACGGCACGGTGGCGTCGGCCTCACAACTGGCGAAGGACGTATCGACGTTCCTGCGCTGGGCGGCCGAACCCGAGCTCGACGACCGCCGCCTCATGACCATCAAATGCATCGGCATCTTCAGTGTACTCTCCGCCATCATCTACTACTTCAAACGGCACCGATGGTCCACCATGAAATCTAGAAAAATAGCCTACAAACCCGTCACTAAGAAATAAAACTCCAGTAGACTACAATGTTTTAGATAATTTTTTGATAGGCACAGTAACATGTTATTTCATCGTATTAAATTAATTTATTTTACTTTTCTGTTTTAATGCGTTTCGGAGTCTTTTTTCTGTTGGTATTTAGTTACCTATTACGTAAAGCTCGCGGGTATCGTACGGAGTAGTGTTATTATTTTTAATTGTTATAAATAATAAATATTATAATGATATATATCTATGATAATAGCTGGATACGCTACAATACGCATTTTCGTCTGCGAGTTTGCTTTGCACAGAGTGATACGAACTAATAATTTATGACCCGTTAAAATGAACTGTGCTTTTACATGGCGTCATACAAGAAAGTTACATTGTAACTGTGAATCAGTGTACAGTTGAATAAATGTGTTATTATTCGAAACATTTCGCCTTTTTGTGAAAATCCCTATTAATTCTTTTGTTGCAGTCCTTCCAGTGCCTGTGACCATTGTGTAGATAATAACTGGCATTTGGCTGTGACAAACTGTGCCCAACGCAACAGAAACTGAGGCCCTTTATTTAACCTAATGATAACTAAGATTCCTCTTGCGTGTAGGACAAATGTAGCCAAGATTAAAGTACCTACCTAACTATGACCTAACTGAATGGAGTTACGTGATAGTAACTAAACCACAGGAGACCCATCTATTTCTGAGGTGAGGACGGCGCTGGCCCAATCATATTACCTAATAATTCTTTTCATTTTACAGACTAAGATTAAACAGATGTTGATTACGAATATTAACGAATACTTATTCATACGGTTCGCTATGAATTTTAGAGGTCCATAATTGGCTCGATCACAATCTAGCTGAGGGGCGAAGAGATGTGGTCAAAGATAATATCAAGCTCACCCAGAAGATGCCTATTCACTCGAACATAAAGAGATTCGAGTAATATCAGCCTGGAAATGTAAACGCAAGCAAATATACTTCCATAAAAAAAACAGTTCAGTACGAATCCGAGGAAAAGGATGGTACACACAGCAACACATCAGGCTATACATATTGACCTTGACGTCGCCCTCATCTCGCTCGCAATGGGCGTTTCCCCACTGGCCGGCACCGGCGACGGCGAGAGTGACATAGCTTTACTAGGAAGCAAGAAATCGGTAGTTGGTAGGTAGTAGAGTGACTGAGAGTTGAGACACTTGCTTCCTAGTATAGCCGCCATTGGGCGTTTCCCCACTGGCCGGCACGGCGACGGCGACAGTGACAGAGCTATACTAGGAAGCAAGTATCTCTGTCACTCTACTACCTACCGACTACCGATTTCTTGCTTCCTAGTATAGCTCTGTCACTCTCGCCGTCGCCGTCGCCGGTGCCGGCCAGTGGGGAAACGCCCAATGGCGGCTTCTGTAGTGCAAGTGCAAATGGATAACCTAAGACGTGGTGTTGTATGTAGGTACCTAGCCATGCGACTGGACTCTGGACGCTGGACATCCAGTAGAAGGAAGAGAAAAGAAGGGACAGGCGGAAATCTCGTTAATTGGTTCCGATATAAAAAGACTACAAAAGAAACAGTTTCACTTTTAACACTTCTTAAAGATGGCTGTATACGATTTTTAATCCCTGTGCCAGTCAGCTGACATTTGTTGTTAAAGGCTACGGAGGTCTTTGGCGGGAACTCGGCGTGAGCGGTTGCTTTGTCAAGTGAATTTTCGTTTTCTGCGTGAAAAAGTTGTTTAATGTGTAATAGTGATAGTGTATTATGCAGTAAATTGACTAAATTTCGTGTAGTGATGAAAAATTCAAATGATAACAGTGTTTCTGCTCCGTTTGGTACCGACAAAGATCCTCGCGGTTGTGCTTCTCGCCGCCAGTTTTCGTAAAACAGACGCTATCCGGTTTTACGCAGAACATGAGGGCTTAGGTTAAGTTGAAGAAAGAAGATTTTTCACTGAAGACATGGCTGTATGGACATAGTTTCCTTTGCCTTTCCCGAAAGGGATAAATTAACAAAAAAAAAAAAAAAAAATTAAAGGCTACGGTCCGAATGACGATAATATCGATATAATCGCTCCAAACATTGGTCCGATTGACCTGTTAGCGCGCTGACAGTGACGTCACTCATGACGTCATTACCGACGCCATCTTGCGCTAACAACGACCATGCCTCGACGCGTAATCACTGTGAGCGATCTGTCAAACATCTGTCAAATGCGCGTCAAAATAAACAGATTGGACTGTTTTTCATGTGTTTTTTTTAAGGTTTTCCTTTAAAGTTCTTCTTTCTTTGTTATTGGCGTGGGTGATGACTAATCAAACTCCTTGGGTAGAAAAAATGCATCTTCAGAAGGTAAACAAAGATTTTGAGGTTAGAAATACCGTAAGCGCGCTAACGTTCTGGTCCGATTCGATAACTGTCATTTGTCGATTTTAGCGCTGTCATCCATTCGGACCAGGCTGTAAGCGTTGGCGCGCTGTGATCGCCAAAATCGTCATTCGGACCGTAGCCAAAATGAAATGACATTTCAATCAAACTCATTTTTACTCTTCTTACGCAGTTTTGTGCGAATTTTGAGGACAAAATGTAAACAAATATATATATTTCTAGTGAATTTTCATTTAAAAATGAATGCAATAGTTGGCCTTTGTCATTTCTGCGAAGCTCACGGTCCACGGGCTTTGTTTTGTACGTTTACAACCGACGACAAGAGTCACACGACTGAATCTTCAGCATCCTGTTTTCAATGCAATGGCTGCACTTCTCTGGGCCCTGAAACGGTGTTTGTATCGAAGGATGACGACGGGACGATATATTGCAGTCGAGAGTCGGTGCCGAATGCTGACGTCACTGCATTTTTACGGCAAGCTGCTATTAGAAGCATCACCTGTGAAGTAAGTGATAAATACGGTCGGAATGTCGGAAAAGGGGCAGCCCACCTAAACAGAGATATATCATGACTAGCCTCATGACCCAGCGACCCTATGTCGTCCCATTGCTGGGTCAGAAGGTCATGTTCAAAGGCCAATGTAAAAATACCCAATGTGTAGGTATAGAAAATGTCACCCAAGATCATGTTGAGCCACTTTGGACTTTGTGCTGTTCTTATTTCTAATATATGATAACGACGAACACATTCAATTCCCTAGCATGAGCTGAAGCCAGACGATTTTACTTAAAATATGCCAAATTACTGAATTACAACTTTTAACTCTGTGTCTGGAGTGATGCTCCCTGGCCGCGCCACCAGGTAGTACTCAGATGCCGTTATGCTCAATATGCGCTACCTAAAGACTACCTTCATTTAATTACCATGAAATAATGAGTACCTCTAACAAATAAGAAATAAATGACGATGAAAGGGGTTCGGCCACGGAGTAGTGCTTTCCAGCCGCACTACATTGTATTGTAAAAAGTATGTTATTAATTCATGCTAGCTATATATTACAATTCAGTACCTAAACTCTACCTTCCATAGAGCAAAAATTCTATGTCAAATAATCTTTCCCTTGAAAGTTAAAAGACATTACAAGTGGTCCGGATGGAAAGTATGCTCCCCAGCTACTCAACTTGGTAACAGTATGTGAAACTAAAACCTGGAAGGTTCTAAAACATGCTACCTTTATTCTAGTTTCTATTAATATATTTCGATCTCTGAACAAAAGAGTGATTCGGTTGTATTTTGTGCAGCTGAGAAAAAAATTCTTGTTAATAGATTGTGAAAAACTAATAGGTTCTTAGGGTTCAGTACCCAAAGGTTAAGTAAGGACCCTATTACTAAGACTCCGCTGTCTGTCTGTCTGTCCGTCTGTCACCAGGCTGTATCTCATGAACCATGATAAACAGCTTAAATTTTCATAGATGATGTATTTCTGTTGCCGCTATAACAACAAATACTAAAAACTTACTACAGCACTTACAGTTCATTTTATTATGTATGCTTTATTGTATTAAATTTTTTTTTTCATTATTCATTATTTTATTAATTGCCAGTTCTTCTTCCCAAGCACACTGTAGGAGCCAGTAAGTGGGATGTGAGGGTTTTGCTGTATTGTGGGCGAAAGGCTGACAAGCTATCGCCATTATACTCATGTTCCATTTTATAATCTAATCTATGTAATTTTGTTTAATAAGTATCTAATTCAAAAAGTCAAAAAAAAAAGTCAAAAGTGTTTATTTCATTGAACATATAAAATGATACTTGAACACGTCAATATTATGAATTACATTAGCACTTTTGACTACATTAGCAATTTGTTTGTCCTTCCTCCAAGTCACACCGAAGCAACTGCTAGACTTGATTTTTGCTACAGGGATAGTTGGAGGGTCGTAGAGTAACAAAATCCATATGCGAACGAAATACAATATAGTTAATAATAGATAGAACAACGATATGGACATAGAACGTCGCCTGAAATCACGGGCTCATTTAATGTAAATCATTTAAAGTTAGTCATTCGTAACTAATTACACATTTTTAGAGCCTTTTATACATATTCAATACATATCTTAATATTTATATTTCATTTCTCAGCTGCACAAAATACAATGGTTCATAGCAACCGAATTACTCTTTTGTTCAGAGATCGAAATATATTAATAGAAAGTAGAATAAAAGTAGCGTGTTTTAGAACCTTCCAGGTTTTAGTTTCACGTACTGTTACCAAGTTGAGTAGCTGGGGAGCATACTTTCCAGCCGGACCACTTGTAATGTCTTATAACTTCCAAGGGAAAGATTATTCGCATAGAACTTTTGCCCTATGGAAGGTAGAGTTTCGGTACTGAATCTTAGCTAGCATGAATTAATAACATACTTTTTACAATACAATGTGGCGCGGCTGGAAAGCACTACTGTGTGGCCGAACCCCTTTCATTGTTATTTATTTCTTATTTGTCACAGGTACTAATTATTTCATGGTAATTAAATGAAGGTAACGGCATCTGAGTACTGCCTGGTGGCGCGGCCAGGGAGCTTCACTCCTGTGTCTGGCAAAGGTGCAGTATTCACCCAAGAATAATAGACCTGAAACTGAGGTTTGCTTTTTTAAAATCAAGTTATTTTCTTGTTTTCTGTGAGTCTGTCTATCTATGACCACTTGTAAAGAAGGAATACGAAAATCCCAGTACCGTTTCTTTTAAAATAAGATGACATATAACTTATAGAACAAATGAATGTCCAGGTAAGCTGGAGCAAGGAAGGTGGAGTAGTGTACTTCAGCGATGCAAGGGGCCATGTCCTCAGCCTGATGTTCCAGTTGGCTGACACTAGAGCCCGTGGTCTTAAGAGATGGTTCTCCATTGTTGTGCTTATGAAAGACAAGATGTTACTGCTAAATATTATGCCCTTGCTCTCTGAACATATGCAGGTATTCCATGCAATAAAATTATACTTATACTCTAATGTCAGATGTGAGCTTTATACATAAGGTAAAGAAATACCTTGTGCAGATGATTTTACCTACTCTGTGAAGGAAAGGTCTGCGTTATCAAATAATTAATTTAAAAAAAAAAATTAATGCTTTTATAGCAGAATATCTAATATGAATTGTATGAATTCTGACAATGTAGATTTAATACTAAATACAACACGGTCACATTAACTTGACGCATCGCTGGAATGCGAGGCCCCGTCTGCTTTCCCCCGCATTCCCTTAGCTCGCCCGGCAAACGTCGGTATGGTTAGCATATTTGTTACCAATACGATCGTCAATATTTTGGCTAGTTTTCTGTTGCTGTTTTTGGACATTTTGTTACGTTTTCGTTATTGTTTTGAAATGACGTCATCAAGGCCATGCGTCAAGTTAATGTGACCGTGTTGTATATGAATATGAAATATTACATACAACTCTGAAACCAAGGCATTATACTTGGGCCATTACGAACGTGCGAACTGAGTGATAAATCATAACGTCTCATAGGGATGCCAGGCCAATCGTTATCGATAAAGGGACACAGGCACAGGTAGCAACTATTAAAAAAATAGTTGCTACCTGTGTCCCTTTATCGCTAAAGATTGGCCCGGCATCCCTATGACATTATGTATAGTCACTCAGTTCGCACGTTCGTAATGGCCCAAGTATAGTCAAGTTAGCCACACATACTTGATTAAGAAGTTTTCTTAAATGCAAATAGGGTATATTTCTCTTGCGTTTTGATTTGGGCTTACCTATGTTCTTTTAGCAACTCAAGATATATGTCAACGTCAATGGAATGCAAAAGAAATGCAACCTTCAGGTCATATACTTAAGGTTATGATTTCCCTGGCAATCAACTGTCATAAGAGTAAAGTCTCATTGCTCATGCTAGGCCAGCAGGTTTTCCTTTTTTATTTAATTTCTGTAGAAAATTGCCGCAGAACTGCAAGGGCTGGCTGAAGTAGTGTTTGATGAAGAGCAGAAGGTTTGTTCACAAAGGGCTCTCAGGTTGAAGACTGGAAGGAATGACTTTGGGCAATCACGGTCTGTTGTTCAGTTGACAGGTATGTTTTATATGAGTTACCGGAAATGTATGAAATTTAGGGATTGTATACAATTCCGAGGCTATCTAGGAAATTTATAAAATATTGTTTCAAAGATTTTTTAATACACACATATCCCAGGAATTGTATATGTCGCCGTAAAATAATAAGAATCGTAAGTTGATAAATTTTTGAGGTAGTTTATCAACTATCGGAAAATCATACATGGTAGTTGAAATGTATTATTTAACGCAATAAATTGTAGCTAATTGATCAACTTACGGTGCCTGGTTGTAAGTTTATCAACTTAAGATTTCACCATACGTCAAATCATACACGAATAGACCAATCGCTGCTCAGTGTACATTTTTACGTTAATCTGACATCCGTAATATAATACACTGGTTTCTGATTGGTCGATGCGACAACCTAAGAGGCAACCACAGTCGAGTCGTTTCTGGCACTTCGCCGGCTGCTGCCGCGGCACGCTCGCTACGCTCGCTCGGCTCGTGCGTTGAGGGTCGCAGTTCAATTTTTTTTTTTACTTCGGGAAATGCCCACGCATACCCCCCCGCCGCTGGGGCAGCAGGAGGGTTATGTCGGACTCGAACCCACTAAAACCTCAAGGTGTTCTTCCGCCTGGGGTGGGGTCACAGGTATCGCGTTAGCATTCGTCTGTGACCCCACCGGGCGCTGGACCGCTTACATCAGCGGACCCCTTCTTGCGAGGGATAAAATGTCCCCCGCATATCCTGCTGTTTGAAGGCGTGCACGGAACACGCTGCACGCCTTCCCATCTCGAGGCCTTTCCTGGTGACGATCGCCCCTGCGGCCGCCACCAGGCCTCCGCAATGGAGGCATTAGGCGGGCGGCTTCAGCCCGCTTCCTGCGTCCTGGCCTTCTGCGGCGGACAGCGGGAGCGGTTAAATCCGTCTCCCTTTCTCTCTCCGCCGCCTCCTTCTACATCATAACGTCTTCGCAGAAGGAGAGGACCCCGTTCCAGGTCATCTCGCTCCCGACCATAGCTCGAACTACGGTCGATAGCGAGAGGTCCCGCCCGTCCCACTACGGTGACGAGTTCCCGGTGCTGCTCCGCAAAACCAGGGCATTCCTCCAGAGTGCATCGCCGTGTCCTCGTCACAAGTCTAACCTAACCTAACCCAACCAAACCTAAACGGGTTGGGTGGGTTCGGCTACTAACAAACCTACTTGTCGCAGTTCTAAGTGAGACATTCAGCTAATCACCGAACACCTCGAGTTTTCAACCAATCAGCATACACATCGCGTTCGTCGGATAATTTTACCGCGAGACGCCGTAAATTGATCAATTACCGGAAATGTATACGTTAAATAATACATTTCAACTGCCGTATATGATTTTCCGATAGTTGATAAACTACCTCGAAAGTTGATTAAGTAACTTACGATTCTTATTATTTTCCGGTGACATATACATTTCCTAGGAATTGTATACAATGACGGATTTCATACATTTCCGTTAACATAGGCAGTAAATGATTCTTTTTTTATACCTAAGATCTTCTATTGTAAGATTTTCGCGGTTATTTTAAACATGTTATAAATCAGCTTAACAAAATAAACAAGTAAGTACATATTGACTTTTATAATGGTAGGCAAAGAAACCTTTGTCAGGCTTAAAAATACAGCAGTCTGATTTAGAGTTGGTTAAGCTAACAACTAAGCATACATTCTTAAATATGTGTCTAGTAAACTTTGTATGAAATGAAAGTAGGTTTTCATAACTTTTAAGTTATGGCTTATCTGCAGGTACCGAAGACATATTTAAAAAGCTTCATGCTCACTTCACATGGATGCTCAAAGCAGGAGCTCTCAACTATACTGAAACTCTCCACACAAGTCGAAGCTTACTGCAGAAACTAGACCCTCAAGGGAGCAAGGGGATATTTGAAGACAAAGCCTGTTCGATCTCTGATGATGATGAATGTATGACTTTAAGGTCTTTGGAGAGTCTCTGCAGTAGAAATGTTTTTAGAATATTATTGTACTGTATTCTGGTTGGGATCGAGGTGAGTTACTACAAAAAATAAATATTTTTAGCATTAATCTTAGTTTAAGGAGTTTTGTGCAAGTTATAAGGTGCACAAATTTTCTAAAAATAATTTTTGAGCTACTTTCGCAGAAGAGGCCGCGCGGCTTCGCGAGACTTATAAACGATTTTGATTGGATTAAAGAAGTGGAATGATTGCTCAGGCAAAACTACGCCCGCCCTTATTAATAAGGGCGCCTCATTTTGGCTTGGCATAGATATGTCGCGTATATTATATTTTTATCCCCTGACGCAAGAAAAGATGTTATAAGTTTGACGTGTGTATCTAGCTTTTAAATGGATGGCTATTTTGATACGGTTTTTTTTTTGTTTGAAAGCCGAGGTGAGCAGGATAGTTCTTAACAATATTTAATCTAAATTGGTTCAGCTGTTTAAAAGTTATAATTATAAGCTATGGTTGTGGGGGGTGATACAAAGTTGGTTTCGTGGCATTCACACTTCAATTTTTTCACGTAATTTTTTTAATCTTTCAGATTGTAATTAAGGCGAAGCAAATAGATCCAGTAAATGTACTGAAAGGTTTGTCCAGATTGCAACCAGTAAGTAGTTACGAAAACTGCAGTCGCATAAGAATAGCTAAATATAATGAAATAATCAATCCAAATGAAGGAATATGCATCCTAGAAGAATCTGAGAATGGCAGCCTTGACTGCAAATGGCCTGGAGTTTTACCGCAAAAATGTAAGTGCAAGTCATAGGTCAGGGGCATATAAACTAAAATTGTAGAATTACATATCAATGCTGGTTTACTACTAGTCGAGGAAAACGTTTAATCAACTGATGTTTGTAAGCTCTAGTTTGGTTTAACTTAGTTTAATGGCGCACTCCTCCACTCCGCTGCTTTCAAGGGAGGCTCCATGCCATCGCTGCTTTCTTGGGCTGATGTTAATTAAAAAGTTTTGGATATTTTGGCGTAACCTTATGATCTTGAATTTTTTATGTATTTTTTTATATTTAAATTAGTACTAATGCGAATGTATTTTTTTTTATAATTAAAGACCGAAAAATTCTCCTAAAGTAACGTTTCAGAGATAAAGGATACTTTAGGAGAGTTGCGTTTGAACAAGTTATGTTTGTGATGGTTTCAGCTATCCATTGATTCTAGTTTTATAGGTGGCCTTAATTTAAAAGAACTAGGTAGGGTATGCCAGCCTTCGAACGAAAATATTCTAAGTCCTTTGAGTTTGGTGATGCAATGATAGGTCAGAGAATGACTGAGTCTGGATTTAATTTTTTTATGTCATCTCTTACAGATCCGACTGTGATGAGTAGGATAGAAAATGCAGTATCGAATTCAAAATTCAATAATGCTGTGTTACATCAGCATGTAAAGTCCTTATTACTTGAATGGCTTGGGTAAGTTTTATCCCATGATACTAATACCTACTACAAAAAAAAATTCGGCTCCATACAACTTATAGGTACCTACTATCAGCTGAATGCCTTTATAGCATTTTTTTATTTATTTATGGGAAGTAGATTTTCCATGCCTTGTAGTGGGGTAAGTAATCTGTGAGGCATCACCATCAAAATAATACTACCTAGTACCTACATAATTTTCGCAAAGTCACACGGGAACGAAGTCCCAGGCGTAAAGCAAGGCTCTAGACTAGAAGATGAATGGACGATATGATTGGATCACGACCACAGCACATCAAACCTTGACGTCGCTCTTATTCCTATTGCAATAGCAATGGCTTTCGCAGTGTACAATGTGTAACTAGATGTGCTGTTGTCTGTACATAGTTCAAGGTCACGTGTGATGATGTTAAGGGCTGTCCGCATTTAACCGTGCGGCTGTGCGAACGAGAGGGAAGACAAAACAACGTCAAATCCTTGAAACGAAACATTCAGCAGTAAACGAATTTGAGAATTCTCACTACGAAATTTATGTAACTATTTTATTTTTCCTTTACAGCACCGCAAGATCTTATAAAGCTGCTATAAAGGCGTCAGGTCCAAAATCAGGTGCAGTGGTAAAACTATCTCAAATCCTAGGAATCACTCCACAAGACAATTTGTCTATACAGTATTGGATGAGTGCCTTTTGTTAAATTTTACATTTGTTATTTAATTGTAAGTAGTCTAGAAACTAAGAGCAATCTGTGATATGATAAATTAAAATATGACTTGTAAAAAAATGTTTTATGAATTTGAGTACGGACGGCCGCAACTCAGGTTACCACACGCGTGCACTCTGTGCTGTTTTGATAAGAGCGGTATTGCAATGAAAACGGAGTAACCTGATGCGCTGGCCTCTGTACTATAAATCTTAATTTTATACTCAACCGTTTTCTCCGCCTCAGTACGTCGCGTCTCCCCTGAAAGAAATGTGGGCCTCAGGAAACCTGTCATGTCTAGGTAGGAGTTAAGTGTTCGACATCTGAGGATTTGCGTAAGAATGCCTTTTTGACTTTTTCTCACCTTTTCAGAGAAACCAAATCATCAAACATAATTCTCAGATTGGATACAAATATTTTTTGAAAAACTATTCCTCACGTGCGTTTAAAAAAATACTAAAGTTACTTGCTACTTTTTCCTAAAGTCCCACATCCGTACTTTGATTTCGAAAACATCAAGTACAATAATGTACTAGCTTGGACTTCTTCATATCCCAAAACAGTCATGATCAGAAAGCTAACTACGAACATTCACACCAGTGTAGTGAGTCAGCCACCACGCCGATGAGAGCAAGCATCACAGTTTACTGATTTTCTATGCTAATTCAGCCAGTGTGGAAACTAGGGTTTTTAGTGAGTGTCTGCAGCCAATGGCTGACAAATGATGAGAGCATACAAATAAAACATCAAGAATAAGCTTTAGTCCTTATATTTAAGATTTAAACATTGGAACGACGGCGTGGCTTGGATTTCTCGTGTCCCTTGGTGCGCACATAGGGCTTGGTGTGGGATCGCGGGGCTCCAGGGGCCGGGCCGAAGTGACGCACGGCCTCGCGGGCATTGCGACGACCCTGGATCAAAACCGTCTTACGGCCAGTTGGTGCACGTAGGGCCAGCTGATCGAATGTCAGGATTTCTCCTGAAATGATAATATACATCATAAGTAAAAAGAAATGTGAATTTTATTGTAGGTCTGAAAAATAAATAAATATGATCATATGTTATCACTTGGCCAGATTCACAAAAGGTCAAAGGGACCATCAATAAATTACATCACACGTTAAGGGGTGGGGAGGGACAAAGTGTGACATTGTGTGAAAAGGGGTCATAAGTTTCATGAAATCACATTTCAAAATGTGTTATGAATATCAAAATGCATTAACTATTAACGACAAACTTAACCTCTTCAGTCCCAAGCACTCTTTTTAAGTTAATTCTTTTGTTGAGACAAGTTTTGAATTCCCAAAAAAAAATTACTCTATTAAAAACTCTCTCTCTGCTTTTATTAAAAATATACAAAATATGTGACATCACACTAAGGAGGTGGGAGTCTTATAAATGTGACCAACTGTGACAAGGAGGGGGTCAAAAAATCATGAAATTCGTGTGACGTAATTTATGGATGGCCCCCAGGTTTAATTGTTTTTCTAATTCCTTAGCCATTATGGATAAAAAATTAGAGTTGGTTTCACTAACTTGTAGCAGTTATTAAGAAAAAAAAGGAATAAGTTTTAAGTAATGATGCTTGGTTTCTTTTTTATTTATTTATTGAACATAGAATCGATCGAAGGACCATAAGCAGTTTTTTAATAGCATAAAGACATTTTTTTTAACAGCATAATGGTTCCAATGACAAATTAGGATTCAAAATAGTTAAAAGAATTGGGATCTAACAGGGACTTCAAATATCTATTCTCCTTTTGGGTCATCAATTTAGTATGGTCATTTACATTTTCAATCAACCGTCCTTTCCTTTAGCAAAAGGGATGTGGTACTAATATAAAAAGTGATATCATGAGCAGGCAGGCCATTTACAGATTTTTAATGTTTATGAAAATAAAAAAATTTATACTCTAGTGCAATTTGAGTAATATCTCCAAAAAATAAGTACCTACTTCAGTAGTTTATGAGTACACAAATTTAAAAATTGTCCTGCTGGAGAGCATGCTCCCCAACAGGCCAGTATCTAAATGGGCATTAATAAGTATGATTATAGCTCATAGAATCAAACAATGAACATGTATGTTAGATAAAGCTTCAACATGTGAGTAAATAAGTAAACTTTTTTTGAATTAGTATTAGCAAAAAATGCATGAAGACACATACCTAATTTCATTACTTGCTTCCTTCAGTTATCATATCATGGATAACATGCTAAAAATGTTTTGATGACATTGGTGCCCAAAAACATTTTAGTATTTTGTTGGTCAGTGGGTCATGTTAGGGGCGGGGGAGGTATTTACTTCAATAACAAAACAAATTTAGTAGTTCTATTTGTAAAATAAAAACTGGGTTAGTGTGAGACTGATAAGGTGATAAAAATACATCTCACCAAGTTATCATTTAGATTTCATTTTGTACTAAACATAAAATTTATGTTATTCAATAACAACTAACCTCCAGCAGCCAAGATACGGGCACGGGCCTTCTCAGTGACGTGGAGAGCAGCCACCGTGAGCTTAGGCACCTTATACAGCCTCACATCGTTGGTGATAGTACCAACCACTACAGCAATCAGACCATCGCGACCAGGCTTCTTCATGTGCCTCGATACTCGTGAAAGTGAGATCGGAGGCCGGTTGATGCGACTCATAAATAACCGGCGCAGGATGATCTGATTGAATTTAGCGCTGGTACGCCTGGCCAAGTATCTGTAAAGCTGTAAACAAAAGTTTATAGGTTAGGTTTTGTCGAGACACAAATTGTTTGTTTTAATCAAGAATGCGGCGAGAGTACTGAATTGTTAGCAGTATGTGAGCATTACTTACTTTGACCAATAACCTCAGGTATACATCCTGGGATTTGACTTCGGTGCGCCTAACTTTCCTGTCATGTTTGTGGTTGATGTCGATACCCTGAAATACACAAAAGAACACATTTTGATTTCACTACTCTGTTTGGGAAACACCATAAAACATCACTTTTCACATGATTCACTACGATTTTTATTGATTAAAATTAATTTTTCCTCCACGAAACTCACCATCTTGACAACCGGAAGAAAAAGAGACTAATTTGACGGTTGAAATAAATGTTGCTACATAATAAAATTCCTTGTCACATCATCCATCCAACTAACCAACCAAAGAGAGAGAAGTAGTTTTCTTTTATCCACAGGAGGGGAAAAAAAAAGAGCTATACAGCCAAATTTATTGTCTATTATTAGGTATTATTTAAGAAATCTTAGGTGTTTCAGAAAAGTACAGTATATGTAGGTTAGGTAGGTATAATTCCAAGTATAATAATCCAATTATAACTCCAAAAAGTAATAGTAAATCTACTATAGCATTTGGAGAAAAAAATACTTTAGACGTGCTTTAGACTAAGTATGTTGGCTGTATAAGATTTTACATTCCTTTGCTTTTTGTCGTTAAAAGAAAAAAAAAGTATTTTCTCCTGTGTTGCCAAGTTAGGCAATTTTTCGCCATTTAAGCTATCTCAGGGGGTGGCTGGCGGGGCGACCAAAAAAAGCGATTGGCGACCGGTCGCCGATTAGGCTATCTCAGAAAAAGAAATTGGCGATCTTAGGCTAAGTGAGTAGATTCTTTTGATGTTTTTATAATTCTAATATCTGCCTTTTATTATGTATGTGTACATATCACAGTTGCTCAAGATACAATTAGAAAATGTAAGAAGTCCCGTATACCTTTATTGGTAGATGGTGACTACAATTAAATTAGATTCAGTTTATTATCAGAATATGTAGATTTTATTACAATTTTCAAAAAATTTATTTAACTTATATTTATTTGTGTTTATTTAACTGTATTTCTTCTGGTCAAATCTTGTAACTGAAAAAAGTTATCCTTCACTGAATGAGCTGAAATTTGACATACATCAAATGACAATGAAATAATATGAAGTCATTGAATTGATCTGATGATGGAGTTGGAAGGTAAGCAAAGGAACTACTTAGTTATGAAACAACATAACTCCATTGAGTTTGGGCTCGTTAAATTGTTTTGACGAGCACTTTTGTCGTAGAGGATGTCTACGACAAAAGTGCGGAGCAGAAAGGTGGTCCAAGGAACTCTGTAATAAAATAGCACAACTCCCATCGAGTTTGGGCTGGTTTGGTTTGTCTTGATAAGCACTTTCATCGTAGGGTCTGATCATTGAGTTGGAAGGTGGTCGATAGGACTCTAATAAAACGATACAACCCTATCGAATTTGGGCTCGTTTGATTTGTCTTGACAAGCACTTTCATCTTATGTGATGTTCAGGGTTTGATCATGAAGCTGGAGTGGTCAATGCGACTCTATAACAAAAAAAACATACACCCATTGAGTTTAAGCTCCTTTGAAGTAACAGGCAGACGACCATGACCATGACAAATGACGCATTAAATGAAATAAACAGACTCAGAAATATCTTCAGTGACAAATAAAAAGTAAAAACAATTATATATACAATCACAGCTTTACACACACACTCACACACATATATACTATTTTATTACTTTTTTTATATAACGTTGTTGTTAAGATTGAAAACGTTTTATTGAGAAATCTTTTAATTGGCGAATGTAATGTGTAATATAGAATATTTACCCTAACGTAATACTGTAAGATTTCCTAAATTAATAAAATAAATTAATAGTAAAAACAACGTTAAAAAGCGCTTTTTTAATGCTCCAAAAAAAGAAAATAAACTTTGCATTAAATCAAGCCATCACAATAGGCTGTCTGATAATATCAGAATATTTTTAAATCTGTCTGGTTTCTGTTTATAATATAGGATTAAGGGTTTTTTCTCAAAAACAAAATAACTTTTTTTGCTAAGAAATAAAAGAGATATACATTTTTACAATCTCACTACGCTAATCCAACACTTGTACGGAATTATGGAAAGTTTACCTTTGCCAAGTCGTCAGCTAAAAAAATAACCATTTATCAATTTATTTTTATGAAAAGCATTTGATGGTTTTTTTTCGTTCCCATATAAAATTAAAATGGCAAAGGAAGGATTTTTTTTTTAAAGTGAAAAGTTATTTTTATTTTTCAGCAAGAAAACGGATAACTTAATTTAAAAAATAAGAACATTTTAAAAATGTTGTATACGTAGCCTATTGATAATTATTTTTATGATACCTGTATTGTAATTCTGGCGAAGTTTGATATTGATGACTCCATTCCTAGTATTAAATTAAGTCACCTATAATACCAGGGGGGCAGTGGCGTGCATTCCATACAAGCAGAAAAGCAGTGCCTACCCTAGGGTTTTCAAGGCAAAAAAATACAAAAATAAATATTATAATTTACACCAACGATCACAGATCTTTGTGAAACGAATAAACGTTTTCCGAAATGACGTCATCTACATTTCTTTACCGACCTTTAACTTTTCAAAACAGCGCCATCTAAACTTCTAATACTGAACTAGTAAGAGCCCTCGTAGGAGCGCGGATTGATTATTCGTTAAAAGCACTCGTTTGAAATGCCTTTTTTGTCGATGTTTTGTGTTGTAATGGGGGCTTCTGATTGGCTGTTTCGTCTACCCCGCCAAAAATTTACGAACTGATTGTATGGAGAAAAAAGCTCTGCCTATAAAGCGATGCTACCAAATTGAGAAGTGTCAATATTTGGTAAGTTTGAAAGAGCTGTTATAGATTTTTAATTTTGCGGATTTTTTTCTTATTGGATGCATTCAGCCATATTGGTTTGTTTTTGTTTTGCAACTACGTAGGTACGAAAACTTTTGCAAATTATTGTTTTATCAGTTTATAGTGTTTGAAAGACATTTGTTTAGAACAAAATGAGCGCAATAAGTTGTGAAAAGTGTGGTGATGATGTTTGTTTGCCGAAACTGCGTGATTTTTCTTGTTTACCTTTTCAAGGAAAAGTAAACATTACTTATCGCAAAAGGCCGATGCATGGATTTGACGCAAAAAAAGGTACCGCAGTAAGATATTTTAATACTAAAATATACAATACCTATTCATAATTGGCTCACGGGTTGTGTGCATACTAACCGCTTAAGTATTTTGTTTTCCGTGCATTTTGTTTTCAAACTGTTATAAAAAAGGTTTAACGGCGCAGGGTTATTTTGATTTTAATAACCTTAATACAGCGATTAAAAAGCATGAGCTTTCTAAAAAACATCTCAAAGATACGTTGAAAGTTTTCTCGTTTAGCAAAAGTCGCATAGAAACGAGTTTGAGCGGTCAATTAAAACTAGACAAGTTCACTGCCTACCCTGCCTAAAATGTCTATGCACGCCACTGCAGGGGGGCTACCACCTAAGCGAAGTTGATGCTGATTGAACGAATGGATGATGTACATTGCTGTGTTTGGTTCATATCATTTATCAAGGTCTCCTTATAAAGAAGCAATCGACACCATTCCATTCGTTCACCCAGCGTCAGCTTCGCTTAGATGGTAGCCCCCCTGACTTAAAATTATGCAAAATTTAGGCTACTTTACAAAAAAAAAATTGGTGATTTTAGGCTACTTTGCACCAAATTTTTGGCGACTTGGACCCAAAAAGACTTGGCAACACTGATTTTCTCTTTGATTGTGTTATACGCCAACGCCAGCAGTGTTGCCAACTTAGTGCTTTCGGCACTAGATCTGGTGCTTTTTTTCATGTATTAGTGCCTAAAATTCGATTTTAGTTCCTAGTGCCCAATCTAGTGCTTTTTAAGAACTTAGTGCCAAATACAATAGGTATCTAATAAAATTACTTGTATGTTCATTTAATTAAAAAACCGTTTGCCTGTAAAGTCGGTATACGGGCGAAAGTTTTACGTGACAACGACTTTGCCGATCATAGTTGAGTGGGAGAGAGACGCAAGGCATTCGGCGGGCCTCTCTCTCGTTCGGTGACTCATCGTAACGTTACCGAGCGTTACACTTTTTCATAAGTGACTCCCAGCCGCAACCTAATTTAAGACGTTGTCACGTCAAAAAAATGCGCATGATTGTTTACCCGATTTCTACAATTTTCATAAACAAATGTTGGAATGTGGTGTGAGCATGATAGCTTTATGTGATCATAGTTAAGAGTAACAAAGATGTCCGTACTATGGTTTCTTTTCTAGGGGAAATCACTTAAACCTAAGGAAATCACGTTTTTTCTATACTTTTGTCTCGGTCAAACTAATAAGTTTTAAAAAGAGACAGAAGAATGAAGATTGCAGGGCCGGGCGGGCAGAATATTTGTGACAATATCGGGATAATTTCTTGTATTGTGTGAATAACTGAATTATAAAAATTACAGCAATCGAAACCGGGTCCATCAACTTCACAATCTGGCTAGTGTTACAGCCACTGCAATCAACTCCGACAGCAGCCTTGATGACTCGGAATCAGATTTCATTGAAGATTTTTTTTTTAATGTTTTTTTTTACGTTTAGCGCCCTTTTTGACACTAAATACACAAACTAGTGCTTTATCGCTGTTGGTTTAGTGCCTTTTCGAAAATTGGGTTGGCAACACTGAACGCCAGTATCTCTTATTAGTCTGTGATTGTGTTCAAGAATAGTATGTATCTGTGAATAGTATTTTTATTTTGTTTATAATGAATTGATTGCTTATTACAGTAATTACACTACAGTTTTATATGACAATGAAGTAATGTTCAGTGAAATGGACAACATATTATACTATGCTGTGGTTTTAAAATCATTATACCATTTAGTACCATGAGACTTCGCCGGGATTGAGGTGAAAGAGTGAATCTAGAAGAAAAGTAATAAAGTAATAACATTAAAATGATTAAAATTACGCCTTTGAACAAAGACACGGATGAGGAGAGTCGTTCCGAGGAAGAGGTCACCAAAGAAGCACTGGAACAGATCGCCTTGCAACAATACCAAAAAGCTCTCGAATTGCATAGAAAAGGCAATGTTTCTGACGCTACGCAGTTGCTCAAGGATCTCATCGAGACTGAACTACTGGATGGAATCGAAAAGCCACCACCAGGAAAGAAACTGCCCCTTTTGTTCAAATTAAAGTACTTGTGCTATAAAAATTTTGCATCAATGTTAAGTGCGGCAAACGACTTAGACGCCGCTATTGCAGCTTACAGCGCGGCTGTCGAACTTCAAGATGATGATATCACGCTCTGGCATCGCTTTGGGGTACTTTGCATGCGAGCGAGTCGCTATGAAATGGCACTACATGCATTTCAAAGAGGCATTGAACTTAATCCCACGCACTGGCCATGTCTCGATAAAATCGTTACTCTTCTACTAGGGCTCGACTATAAAGAGGAATGTATCTCCACAATTCATGAGGCACTCCAATTAGATCCCGGTTATTTAAGAGGTCTAGTTTATAGAAGATACATCTACAAAAATTACCCATACATAAAAGATTTTATGGAGCATCTCAATCCAATTTATAAATGGGATGAAAAAGATGATGGAGATATTGATGAAGAGAATGCTGCCATGTTACTGAAGGAAGTGGAAGAAATCAATAAAGTATTTAAAGAACAACAAAAAGCACAAGAATTTAAGTGTGTTATCCCCATTTTAAAGTTAACC
Organism: Aproaerema taeniolella; assembly: GCA_949987775.1. Classification (NCBI taxonomy): domain Eukaryota; kingdom Metazoa; phylum Arthropoda; class Insecta; order Lepidoptera; family Gelechiidae; genus Aproaerema; species Aproaerema taeniolella. The sequence goes on along the minus strand of OX465258.1, from coordinate 14,558,599 downwards.
AAGCCAATAACAACCCTGAGATGGGAGTCGGTGGGTGACTCTCTTGTGAAAATGCATCATCACATGACAGAAAATTATTTTAGTCATGCTTGTCCTATTGAAATAGTATTTAACAAAGAAGATAAAGAGCAACTCATGGAGGCAAAAGAGGAAACTAAAGAATCAGAACCCGCTACAGCGAATGTTGACAAAACTGTACATCAAGACTCGACCATTGCACAACTCGTTGAAACTTATAATCCAGACATAATATATTTAGCCAAAACTGATGGTGATGGAGAAGATAAGCCTTCTGAAACAGAAAATATACCAGAACCTAAAAAGAAACCACCACCTCGACGGCGTGGTAGTGCACTGAGTTTCTTAGAGCAATGGGAGTGGTGCAACAAAAGGAGATCTGGTCGCAAAAAAACAAACAACTGCCAAGATCGTCTGGATGATAACATATATGAGACCTTAAGAAGGATGGTGCCTGTGGGTCTTGCACCAGATAGTGTTCAAAATATGGAAACAGAAACTATTTCAGTAACTATAACTGAAACGATGCCAGTTACTATAACTGAAACTACGCCAGTAACTGTAACTGAAACTGTTCCAGTAGAGCCAGTTGTTGATACCGAGAAGTATTTTGGTACAGAAACAGAACAGAATGAAGTAAAAGAGTTCATTAAAAAACATTCTGAAATAAAAAAGGACATCATTGAATTATTACGAGAGTTTTTAGACATATTATCTAAAAAGTGGAAAGTGAAGTGGCCGGAGAGTTTGGCTAAAATCTTTATTGAAGCAAACACATGCTATAAGACCCATACAGATATTCCTGCATACAATGATAATAATCATGAAGAGCTACTACACTTCACAGCTGTCAACTTGTTGGTAGAGGAGTTTGTAGTAAATGAAAAATTTAATTCAACCACATATGAAAAGCAAACACATGATTTGACTTTAGTTGAAGCTATGAACTTAATGTTATTTAGGCAACCACATGTATTTGAAAGTATTAACTTGATGGAATTTGTTTTAAGATTACTTTGGGTTAAACTTCATATTCATATTTTAAACAAATGTGATGAATTTGCTTTAGATTGCCTATATCAACTTTCCCATGAATTCGAAACTATGGGTGAATATCAAGCCTTTAGTTTATCTGTTGTAAACTTCACTACCAAGCCAGTAATTAATACTGCTGAGATTTCTTTTTACATCAAGTTCTTAGAAAGAAATACAAAACTTTCCACAGTCATGGACCTTTATGAAAGGGGAAGTTATGAAGAGGTCCTAACTATCGTCACAGATTCATTTGAACACTGTAAAGACATGGCTAAGAAGCAAGAGGAAGAGGTGTCTTTAGATTTTGCTGTTCAACTATGTTTGATACTGGATACTTACTGGGCTTTAGATAGAGTTGATGACTGTTTCAAATGGTCTTTGACATGTCTACATGAAGCTTTAAAACATTACTTTCGCTATACATCTGGCTCCCCAGATTATGAGAAATGGACACGAGCTGTTGTGAAAATTCTGAGTTGTATGGAGCACATACTAATCACAGAAGGGTTGATGTGTCTAGAGTCTGTCACACGTAAAGAGCTTAGTCAAGGTTTGGAAGATCTTATTAGGATTATTGGTCATCAGTTGGAGACTAATGCAGCTGATATGCCCTTTGAGACTGTCATCCCATGGATAGTGATGCATTTTATTATACAAAGGGAGGAAGATCAAGGAAGAGGTCGGACCATCAATGATCAAAGTAGTTCGAACTCTGATGAAGTACCCAATGCATTGATGGTCCTATTTATTGCACATGAACATTTAGGGCACAGAGGTTGGTGCGCCAAAAATGATGGCAAACTGCTATTCTTCATATTAGACACGGTTGTGCCGCGATTGAGGTCCCCATATTTAGCGAAATATTTAGAACAAGTGTGCCAATACATGGAACAATGTGTATATTGTCTATATGGACATCCAAGGAGGAAGATTAAACTGAAACACCTTATTGACCATAATGTGACCGCATGTGCACTAGAATGGAAAAGAGCTCAGCAAGTTTATGAAATATTCCGACCACGCGTTTTGCCAGCACTAGAAGGTAAAATTTCAGGGATTACTGCTGATACAGAACAACTTTTCCATAGAATTTTAATATTATTACCTCCAGAGTGTAATCCCCAAAAATATGTCCCAGAAGTAGAAAAGTACATAAAAGGCCAGGTAGACAAATTGCCTATATTTCCACCACTTTTACCATATAAAATGAAAGACATTTATTTTCTATTAGGAGATTACAATTTCAAAAAAGAGGAGCATAAAATGGCAATCAAATTTAATACTTTAGACGTCATTATAAACAAAGACCGCCTTGAATCGTGGGCCCAAATATCACTTGCCAAAGCTGTTATTTTGGAAAGAGTCTTAAATTCTTGCAAAAATTTCAATAACGAAAGAGAGTACTTGAATCCAGCTAAAGGGATAATACGATGTTTTAAACGAACACTGGAACTTGATCCTACCCATTGCAACATGTGGATTGAGTATGGAATCTTCGTATATACAGTTCACTCCTTTTGTTCACGACTATTGAAACAAGCCAGTGAATCACTTAGCATGGAAGACTTCGATAATCTAGAAAAACAAAAGGAAGAAATGCTAGATACCACTTACAAATGTTTTATGACTGTCCTGAATGATTTAGATGATAGTACCGATACAGACAAATCTAACGAAGAATTATGGCTTCATTACTACATGTTGGGCAAAGTAGCTGAAAAACGCAATAGACCTCCATCAGAATATTTAAATTATTACATGCAGGGTGTGAAAAGTTTGCAAGAATCCGACGCAACATATCCTTTAAAAATTAACTACAGCTCACCCACGCATCTATGTATTGAAGTTTTAGAGTTGCACTATAGAATTCATGCGTCTATCCTGAAATATATTGAACAGCATGAGAACAAACCAATACCAACATCAGTGGGGAAAGTCTTCGCGAATTGCATTGAAGAGTGGACGAGAGGACCCTTTACTAGAAAGACTAAGAAAGACGGGACAGCTGACACCGATGGAAAGCTGGAGCCAGTACAAGCCGCTAATAAATTTAAACGCTCTATTAGCGATGCCGGGGAGGAAGATACTCACGAAGGAAAAAAAATGAAAATGGAATCTGCAGCCGCTAAAGTAAAGCGATCTGCTTCGTACGATACAGAAAGTGTCAGTAAAGATGCGTTACCAAATCAAACTAAATCAAAAGATCAAACAGAAACAAAAGAAAAAGAAACAACTAGGTTTAAAACAAAATCAAATACTCCAGCCGCATCAAAAGATATACATGAAGAAAAAAAGAGACGTTCGACTGGTGAAAAGTCTACTACTGCAAGCGAGAAAAAGAAGGCATCTGAAACACAAAGAAAAAGAGAAATTTCTACAAGTAGTTCGACGTCGTCCTCCGGATCTAGCTCCAGTGATTCTTCTTCCGATAGCAGTTCCGACTCCAGCGATGTTTCCGCAACAGAAACACCAATGCCAGATGATGAAATCATGCAAATTATATCCGCCTGTCTTGATGCACTAGAGGATTGCGCTAGTCGATTTCCACCGCATTACAAAGCTATCTACCGTTTGACACATTATCACTTCTATTATAAAAAGGGAAAAGATATTGAAAGGTGCAGAGATCTCATGTTATCGAATTTTACATCGAGAGCTGGACAAAAATTAGGTGGACTCTTTAGTGAAAGAAAACACTCGAACTTTTTTAATAATATCTGGAAAATTCCATTAACTGAGGTAGAGCGAGGTGGTGGTTTTGCTTTTCACATGAGCCGGTCTGTTTTGCTTACAATGGAGATACTGAAAGAAATAGATGACCACAAAACATTGCTAGACTTAAGCTTACACTTGCAAAGAGTGCCTGAACCAGATAAGACTTATTTACGTGATTCTGACCGTGAAGAGTTGGCTCAGCAAGCATTCTCACTTTGCGTCCAATCATTAAAAGGACAACTCTTGAAATTTAGCCAACAAGCAGACCTTAAAAGCAATGAAGTGGAACGACAGGCATTGAAGAGCTTGATGTTAGATATTTATAGGGCCTATCAAAGAGCTCAAAAACAACCAAATTCAAAACAATTTACTAATTTGTTAATAGAGGCATATAAACTTGTATGTACTGCGCCTATCCCCGAAAACTTAAATTTAGTCGATACAAGTATGAAGTATTGCCAATCATTGATTCAAACTTTGAAGCAACAGGCGACACAAGCTAGTCTAGATAAAAGCCAGAATTCGCACAAGAAACAAACGGCCAAAGCAACAGCAGCAGCTGCAGTCGCTGCGGCGGCAGCCGCAGACTCTGCTAAAGCCGGCAGCTCCGGAGTAAGCCAGCAGAAGAACGATCACAAGCCTCAATTACCGCCATCTACTAAACCCGTGTCAGGAAATAGCTTACCAAAAATGTCAGCGCATGAAATTGCGACAGCATTCCAGAGCTTCCTTCCAGTTTTAAATGAACCAGTGTTAGCACCTCAAGCAGCCGCCGCACTGTCATACCTGACCAACATGAGCGCGCTAACTGGTTACTTCCCAGTTCAAAACACTTTACCTAACTTACAGAATACTGTTCAAAATTCTTTTCAAGCAGAGTTCTACCGGCAATTTTTCTCCCAAAGTCTAGCTTCCTTTAATGTGCCCCCACAAAAACCTAAACAAAAACGTGGTCCCAAACCTGGCTCAACGCGCAACGTACAACCGAAAAATGCAAAATCATTCAACGCTTCTCAAATGCCTTTAGACAAGTCATCTACTGCCACTGTCTCTAAGTCATTTACTGCCACTGTCTCTAAGTCATCTACTGCCACTGTCCCTAAGGCATCTACTGCCACTATCCCTAAGGCATCTACTGCCACTGTCGCCAAGTCATCTACTGCCACTACCTCTAAGTCATCTACTGCCACTGTCTCTAAGTCATCTACTGCCAGTGTCTCTAAGTCATCTACTGCCACTATCTCTAATTTGCAAAAAATATCAACGGCATCTCTAGCGCCTAGTATGGGGACGGTACTGTCTACTTTGCCTGCATCAATGACTGCGAATTTGTCTTCATTTGGTGGATCGTCATCTGTCACTATGACGAACACTCCGAGTCAAGCTCACATGCCTAAAGCGTCTGCTATCAGCACCGCAATCCACAGTAAGCCGACGGTACCCCACATACCTGTGAGTCCTGGAAAAACACTGCAGGAGAAGTTAGCTGAGAAGCAAAAAAACTTACCATCACCTCTTAGGAAACTTCCTGCTTCTCTGACTGTAACTAAGACATCGGCGTCAAAACAAACCGGTCAATATGAGAAAAATGATGCCAAAAAGAATCCTACATTTGGTGAAGGTGGAAAAAGACCTAAACCAACTATCTCTGACGAAGTGATTGTGTTAGACGATTAACGTCGTGACTTAGTACTTACAGAAAATGTACTTATCAAAGTGTCGGAAACCTGTATTTATTATTAGTAGATTACCCAACAAGTGAAAAAAGGTGAATTCTTTTCGAAGGATATAAGAGCCGAGATGATTTTTTTTTCACGTGTTAGGTACTCTACTTTTTACCATTGACTACGAGAAAAAGAAAATAATTACTCTGTGACAGTACATTATCAACAATAGCTGCTGCTTTAACGCGAAATGACTCTGGAACAAGAGGTTCACTTTCATCACTGGATGTTAAAATCATTTTATGATTTTGAGAAAAAAACTTTTAACAGAAACTTTAAATTGCAAGAAAATTGGCTGAATTCCTTATTCTAAATTTAAAATTTTTAACCGAGCCATATTCCATACAGCCAAGTTTTAGTACGTTTTTATAGCAAGAGTATGGAACCTTGCACATTTTCTTTTTTTCTTTCTGAAATCCGTACCTATATTCGCGCAAGTTCCAAATTCAAAATGTTTTATTCACTCAGTGAAATAAACAGCGTTTTATTCACTGTTTTTGAAGATTACTGGATCCTTTTCGTGGGGTAATGGTAAAAAATATTTTTTACTTTTATTTTATGGATTATGGATTTTAGTAAGAAAACAAAAGAAAATGTGCAAGGAGGTTGCATACTCTCGCTATAAAAACGTACTAAAACTTGGCTGTATATAATAACTGGCTGTATTGAATATGGCTCGGTTTTTTACAGTTTTTTAAATTTAGAATAAGGAATTCAGCCAATTTTCTGTGCAATTTTCATGCAATTAAAAGTTTCTGTTAAAAGTTTTTGTCTCAAAATCATAAAATGAGTTCGACATCCAGTGATGAAAGTGGACCTCTCGTTCCAGAGTCATTTCGCGTTAAAGCAGCAGCTATTGTTGATAATTTACTGTCACAGAGTAATTATTTTCTTTTTCTCGTAGTCAATAGTAAAAAGTAGAGTACCTAACACGTGAAAAAAAAATTCATCTCGGCTCTTGTATCCCTCGATCCGCTCAGGATACAACTCAATGCCTCGAAAAGAATTCACCTTTTTTTCACTTGTTGGGTAATCTACCGATCTGTATTCACGTATCTCACCTAAGAATGTCGTAGTAAAATATAAACCTTTTAAAAGACGACGTGGTTTTATTTTTGGAAAACTCAAAATTAAATAACTAGGAATTTGATTAAAATTTATTTATTATAAAAATATTAAAATAATCTAATAATTAAAGTATGTATACATAATCATTAACGACAACAAATAATCAAAAGATCATAATTTAAAGATTATTGCATATTATTAAGATACCTACTAATACTCCGAGTAATAACGACCATGACCTAAATTTTTTGTGATTAAGTTTTGCGCTTAACTAGATATGTTCACTAGGCCATTTTAAGTATTTTTAGTCCTGGCGGCAAAGGTTTTTTTTTGTCTGGTGGGGGGGAGGGGGGTACAAAGATGGCCACCGCCCAGAAATTTTGAAAGAAATCCTTGCGTACACTTACAGCTATTATAGTAAATTTGGTATCATTTTCGTATAAACTGAAGATGTAGAATTCATTTCTGTTATTTACTGTTAACACTTTCATACATTTTTTCTAAAATAATCATTAAAAAGTGAGAATTTGTAGTATAGGTATATTTTTTGTTTAAGAGATTGTAAGTTGTAGATTTAGATATAAAAAAGGAAACAAAAAATATATTAACAAAGCAAATTTTATGCTGATTCTAAAAATATATATTTCAATAGTCTTTTCTCGTAAAAACATTTAAAAAAAAAAAACTTTTACTGCGGCAGTGGTGGTGAGCAGTATTAAAGTTTATCGATTATACCTACAGAAATAATCATATATTTTCAATGTAAAAACGTTTTAGAATTTTATATCATAATATTAGATATAAATCTGTATTTTTAACTTACGCATTTATATATTTGATAACAAGTGTTATCTTACTAAAACTTAAAAAAATCGCCGTCTATTTGAATATTGTTCTTGAATTCTGTATTATTTTATGTTTTGATCGTAACTAAATGACAATGGCCATAGGACCATTTTAAAAGTGTACCCTCTGAAACAAAAAAAAAGAATTATGTAAATCGGTTCAAGCATTTTCAAGTAATCAAGCAAGGAACATACATTAAAAAAAATCGAATAACCAAACGAGCTTTTTTCTTGGAGTCTGTTAATAATAAAAAGTTATGAAGAAATATTTTAGACGTAGATCCCAGGGCCGCCAGATCTTACTTATTTTCTCATAAACCAAATGTGTGGGAAATAGTAGTGCTAGTACGTATTGGTAATGTACTGGGCCGACGGCCAATTTTCAGCTATCAGGTTCTGAAGGTACTTTCAAAAATTACTCACTTGTCTTGAAGTCTAGCTGCTGATAGCTAATAGAATATAATTAATCAAATATAAAAATTAATGTTCAACACCGCCAGACACTCTCCGTCGGCTGTAATTTCTGCCGGACGCTTTACATTTCGCAAGTAAATTATGCGATTATACCTACAATCTGAGCCGTGATTTTTGTAAGTATATGATGTTCAGGGAAACCTCAAATTGGTAAAAACTCGCTGGCACATTGCGCGGGGAATAGCTGCCATTTCTTCTCGGATATTGGTCTTCAACTGGTTAATCGTGGCTGGGTTATTCGAGTAGACTCTACTTTTCAGGTATCCCCACATAAAAAAGTCCGGTGGCGTTAGATCCGGACTTCTAGGCGGCCAAGCAATGTCACCTCGGCGCGATATCAGTTTCCCAGCAAACATCTCGTTTACGACCGCCAAAGAGGCATTAGATGTATGACATGTCGCGCCATCTTGTTGAAACCATGTCGCACGATTATAGGCTTCAAATTGTTCCAGTTGCGTGAAGAAAAAGTCCCTTAACATGGCTATGTATCGCTCAGAATTTACAGTGACAGATTGCCCTTGTTCATTTTCAAAGAAATAGGGTCCGATATTTCCATGCGCTGATATGGCCGCCCAAACTGTTACTTTTGGCGAATGCAGAGGCTTTTGATGTTTTTCGCGTGGGTTCTCTGGGGCTCAGTAACGGCAATTCTGTCTATTGACATGCCCATTTAAGTGAAAATGGGCTTCGTCGGAGAACAGAATATTGTTGAAACTCCGAAAGCGTTCCAACATTGTTTCAACAAAAGCTCGTCGTAAAATTGTATCATTTGGCTTTAATTCTTGCACAAGTTGAATTTTGTACAGGTGCAATTTCACATCTTTCAACAAAATGCGACGCAAAGATGTTCTGGATACCACAAGTTCGGCTGATCGCTTGCGAGTCGATAGATCAGGATTACATTGAACTGAAGCTCTAACTTGTTCAATTGTGTCTTCCGTTCTTATTGAACTTGAGCGTCCTGCAGGCTTCTGTTTGAGAACTTAACCAGTTGCTTCGAACTTTCTGACCCACGATCGAATCACACTTTCCTTCGGACACTGATTTAGGTCATGTAATCCAAACTCACGCCGAAATAAACGCCGAACAATAGCGCACGAATCGCCATTTTTGTAATAATGTTTAACGCAGAATGCACGTTGCGCTCCGATGAAGTGATCCATCGCGACTAAATTTCCGAGAACCGAGCTTCTCAACCCCACCACCCGCGCAGCCCCCTCTCATAAGGTTCAAACGCAAGAGTGTTTTTAAAATCGTATGCCTTTCTGGCCCACCCTGTATAACAATACTTTTTATAGCACCCAGACTTAAAGACAAGTGAGCAATTTTTGAAGTACCTTCAGAATCTGTTAGCTGAAAATTTGCCGTTGGTTAGCTGGTATTCATTTATTACTAGTACGTACTAGCACTACTATTTCCCACACATTTGGTTTATGAGAAAATAAGTAAGGTCTACTTTGGTGCGTTGTCCCGTTCCTCGCTTTTCACGTGTGACATTTTTTAAGTTATCAGGTTCGTAAATATCCCAGACTAAGTCAAAACGTGTAAAATTGCCTAATTCACGTTTAATAAATGGAACAAAGACATACATTGTCTGCGTATTCGCCAAATGTTCGCGATAAGCCTGGAGGCAGCATATGGACAATAGCCGGTCCATCTAAAATTTTCACTGTGACTTCTGGAAACTTCGGGGTATTAGTTGTGAATTTTAATGAGGATATTTTTAATAATCATGTCATGTTGTAAAACTTATACCTACCCAATTAAAATCGAATATTACTCTTGAAAGTGAATTCTACTCTTCGGATTATTTTTTTTTCCTACTTTTTGACGAATAACTACTATCAAAGTATATATTTTTAAAATCAGCATAAAATTTGCTTCGTTAACATATTTTTTCTTTCCTTTTCCGCGTCTAAATCTACAACTTACAATCACTTAAACAAAAAATACTTAATACAAATTCTCACTTTTTTATGATTATTTCAGAAAAAATGTATGAAAGTGTTAACATTAAATCGCAAAAATGAATTCTACGGCTTCAGTTTACACGAAAATGATACCACATTCACTATAATAGCTGTAAGTATACGCAGGGATTTTTTTCAAAATTTGTGGGCGGTGGCCATCTTTGTACCCCCCTCCCCCCCACCAGACAAAAAAAAATCGTTGCCGCCAGAACCAAAAATGCTTAAAATGACCTAGTGAACATATCTACTTAAGCGCAAAACTTAATCACCAAAAGTTGAGGTTACTATGGGCGCTTGGCTGTTATTTCTTGGAGTATAAATTCCATGTCAGAAGAGCGTTTTTACACTTAAAATCAAGGTTACTGTCACCTTTTATGTATTCAGGGGTCTATTCTATAATATGGTTACGAACTTATCATTGATCTCAAATTCGTCATTACATTGTTTTTGTACCTACAAAGTAACCTCTAGTGAAATTCACTTTGTCCTTTATCCATCCATGACTCCCCCACAAACCGAAACCGAAAACCCCCAATGCAACTATGTGTCTAGGATACTGCTTGGGCTGCCGCAGTTCTGAAGCACCTTAGGTATTAAATAAGCTTATTTCGGCACTGCCCCAAAAAAATCCTTTTAACTCTATAAGAGAGGTTGACCATTGACCAACTGTCTCCTTTGTTTACTAATTTGGACCAATTGAGGACTTTCTGACTAGTTAAAATCTAGATATGAGATCTGGCCAGTGCCCAAATTAGCCACGCGATTATTTTTACGCTATAATGAAGCGAAGAGCTTGACTTCAGTCAACTGTTGCAGCACAAAAAGCCATGGGACTCGCCCAATCGCCCATGTTGCAATGTTATGCATGCACAGAGTGACATACTCTTTGGCACAGATGAATAAGAATATGTACTAGGGGTAATAGTGCCTGGCGTTACGGAAAACACAGTTCGCTTCCGGAAACCAGCACCAAATTTTTATGTGTGGTTAGGCATGTCACCTAGACCCCAAAACTGCCGGGAGACACTTCGTGAGGTGTCAAGGTCACCAGTTATGACGTCATCAATGTGGCCGCCGCCGCGTTTTGAAAAATGTAAATTACTCACAAATTACGCAGTGTGGGGTATCAAATGAAAGGATATTAAATATGCTGCATTGTTTTTATTGAATGTAACTGCGTAAATATGAAAACAACAAAAATATAGGACAAATATGACAAATTACAAAAAAATAATACATATTTATTTTTATAGCTAGAGAACCATTTATATTACAGAGAAAAAATGTAGGGTACAAATAATTCTACGTTATTCGTCTATAGTTTACAATTTAAATCATCACAATCGGGTGAAAAAAGCCATACTTAGTTATGCTGGTTTAACTAAAGCGCGGCGGATGCCATATATTCAACCGACGTCGCCGGCGTGTTTTGAAAAATGTTAATTATACTTAAATTACGCAGTGCATATGAATGTTTGGGGTATCAAATGAAAGGATATTAAATTTGCTGCATTGTTTTCATTAAATGTAACTGCGTAAATATGAAAACAACAAAATTATAGGACAAATAATACAAATTACAAAAAAAAAACATTTTTATAACTAGATAACCATTTGTATTACAGAGAAATAATGTAGCGTACAAATAATTCTACGTTATTCGCCTATAGTATAAAATTTAAATCATCACAATCGGGTGAAAATTGACATAGTTATGCTTGTTTAACATAAAGCGCGGCGGATGCCATATGGTATGGGTAAGGCTCACGAGCGTTTTGTCCGCCCGTTCCGGTAAGGCTCACGACAACGGAGCCTACACACCAATCTGGAAAACAATTCCGGATGCTACCTTGAGCTGCAAAGAACTTGTGTCATGCAAGTGCAAAGAGAGGTGTTCCAAGTGCCGATGCGTGAAAAACGATTTAAATTGCACTCTCCTTTGTGCGCGTGAAGGTGCATGCTCGAGAGCGTAGACCGTCCTTTTATTTTTAGATTATATATGAAGGATGATTTTTATAAGTTAGATATATTAAAATTAAAAATGTAACACACTTAATCCTCTTTGCACCTAGCGTTAATTGAAAGCTGCACACTAGTTTGAAAGTATGTCATTTAAAATTACCCTTTACGAGGCTATATAAAATTTAGTTCATCAGAAAGAACTTGAAACACTAGTTTACTCATGGGCATAAATGTGGGTTAAGGCTCACGAACGTTTTGCCCGCCCGTTCCAGTGTGTTATGAATATTGATGCATAAGCATTGATGCAAGTAGTTTCTCTTCCACGTGAAGTCTTCATCCTGATTATTAGTAGAAACGGCCATCGTTAGTATGCATCAATATTCATAACACACTTGAACGGGCGGACAAAACGCTCGTGAGCCTTACCCATATATTCAACCGACGTCGCCGCCGCACAGTGGTCCCGATGTAAAAAAAAGTGGACGTTGGGCCTTAAGTCGGTATTTCGATCTGATTTTTTTTTCTGGTATACATTTTGGAGATATAAGAACATTATGTTCTTTTGTAAAAATCTATAAAGTTGATAGTTTTTCAGAAAAAAAAAAGTTAAGTTTTTTTTGTATGGAGAGAAATAGTTTTCAATTTTTTTTTGCGAGTTGGTGGCAATTGGCGCGTGTTTGGTTTTTATCACGTGTTAGTATAAGTAACAGTGAACCCAAAAAAAAATATAACTCGTGCGGTCACTTGCGGCCTCACGAGACGTCAAAAATACGTTTTGTTTTTTTATTTTTTTCAAAAAGTATTTGTTTTATGTCACTTTTTTTTGAATATTTGTGATCCTTAATTTTGCCCTCAGTGTTTTCAAGTATCATATGTGTGATAAACGATGATTTTTAGGGTTCCGCAGTAATCTACGAACCCTTATAGTTTCGCCATGTCCGTCTGTCCGTCTGTCCGCGGGTTTTCTAAGAAACCATTGGTACTACAGAGCTGAAATTTGGCATGGTTATACATATTAATCACGCCGACAGAACTGTAGAGTAAAACCTTACAAAAAAAAATTTTTTCGGGTGTCTCCCATAGACGTGAAAGGGCGATGAATTTTTTTTTCTCGCCAATATCATTGAGTGGGGTGTCATAGAATAGCTTTTTAAAAGATAGAAGGGGTTTATTAGAAACGTTTTTCGATTTAGCACTCCGTTTGCGAATCATAAATTTTTAAAGTGAAAATTTTTGTCAATCACAAGTGTCCCCCCCTCTACCAGCTAAACGGTTGTTTCTAAAAATTTGGAAAAATTCACAGAGGTAGAATATACATCAAATTTAAAAGGAAAACTATAAAATATAAGTTGGCCCTTCAAGTTTGCGAGTAATGGTAGACCAAGTGCCAAACATTGTTGGGATTAATAAGAATATATTTACTAATATTAGATCCTTGGTACTACAGAGCTGCAATTTGGCATGTTCATACATATTAATTGCGCCGACAAATAGAAAAAAAAATTGTAAAAAAAAACTTTTCGGGTGTTTCCCATACATGTGAAAGGGCGATGTATTTTTTTTTCTCGCCGATATCATCGAGTGGGATGTCATAGGATAGTTTTTTAAGAGATAGAAGGGGTTTACTACGAATGTTTTTCGATTCAGCAGTCCATTTGCGAAAAATTAATTTTTAAAATGAAATAAAATGTTAAATATTTCACGAGCATTTAGCATTTACGACGAAGTTCAGCCTAATCCAAAACAACTGCCATACAAAGTTCCACGCTAAAAGTGAGGCAAGGTCGAAAGCCAAGCTGTAACATATTGACATTTCATGTGTCGTTATAGGTTTTTGGGGGTGTTAATTACGAAAATGGGTTACCTATCTTATGTTCGAAAAAATGTTGACCGATTTTCATTTGACAGAAAACTTTTCGACTTTTTTTGTTTCGTTTTTTTTAATTCGTCGACATAACATTTGCCACTGTATCAGTTGACCTATTATTAATTCGATTTTTTTCGTTACTCCATCGTTTTATTTGGCCGAAAAACTTTTTGGCGATTTTATGCACGGCCAACACTTCATTACACCACCGTTTTATTTGCCATGATTTTTTTTCACATATGATCATTACACCACCGTTTCATTTGCCTTATTTTTTTTTCCAAACATTCATTACACCACTGCATTATTTCAGTTAAGCATTCGATAGTAGTTATTACTTATAACAAGCAAGCGCGCAGTGTGCAAGCAATCAGCATGCAAGCAAGCAAGCAGCATGCATGCAAGCAAGCAGCATGCATGCAAGCAAACAGCATGCAAGCAAGCAAGCAGCATGCAAGCAAGCAAGCAGCATGCAAGCAAAGCAAGTAAGCAGCATGCAACCAAGCAAAGAGCAGTATGCAAGCATGCAATATGCAAGCAAGTATGCAGCATGCAAGCAAGCAGGAATGCAAACAGGCAAACCTATAGCATGCAAGCAAGCAGGCATGCAGAATCATAACCTAACCTAACCTAACCTAGACCGTCGGTTTGAGTGATGTTTCTTTTATTTTTCTTGCGGGTGGCTTCGCCCCCCGAGCCCCCCCTCGGGGGCTCCGCCCCCGCACCTCCCTGCAAGCAAGCAAGCAACAAACAAGCAAGCAGGCAACATGCAAGCATACAGCGTGCAAGCAAGCAGGAATACAAAAACATGTTCTAACCTGTCCCATTTGTTGTTTCGATGAAGCTAAAGAGAGGCAAATGAAAAAAGTTAAAAAGATTTCGGCCGAAAGTAAAAAGTTCAAAAAAAACTTCGGCCAACAGTTAAAAGTTCAAAAGAGAACTCGGTCAATAGTTTAATCCTAAAAAGAAACTTCGACCAACAGTAAAAAGTTATTTTGAAAATTGATGAAACATAATTCGGTAAAATGATACTTTTGTCTACTGGCATTTCGAAGATCTGAAAATATGCCATATGAAGCATATAGCAAAAAAGACGCAGGTTAACCGTTTCGGTCAAATAAAATTCGGACATAAATTCTTCGAAAAGGTGATCGGTTCCCACGAAAATGACATCAAAATTATACACAATCGCCACGCGACCTGCTCTTTAGCACCAGCTCGAAATTATTCCTAACAATACTTTTGTTGCAAAAAAATTTTAAAAAATTTTTTATTTTTATTTTTTAAAGTCAAAAAAATTCGCGCTCGCTTCGCTCGCGGATTAAATACTTCCATTCTGTTGTATTTAGCCCAAAACCAAAGTTAGTGTCCCCCCCCCCCCCCTCTACCAGCTAAACGGTTGTGTCTAAAAATGAGAAAAAATTCTCGTTGGTAGAATATACAACGAAATTAAAAGAAAAACTATCACACATAAGTTGGCCTTTCAAGTTTGCGAGTGTTAGTCGACCAAGTGCCAAACGTTTTTGGAATTAATAAAAATATATTTACAAGGTTCAATACTAAAAGCGAGGCGAGGTCGAAAGCCAAGCTGTAACATATTGACATTTTAGGTGTCGTTAAATAGGTTTTTGGTGGTGTTAATTACGAAAATGACATCAAAATTATTTTATCAGCAGGTCTATATTATTTCTAATAATAATGTAATACGTAAAGTAAACAATTTTTATACAAACATTTGCATCCACGCGAGGTGGTTATTAAGCAGATGTTTTTTTTTTCATTTTCCTTGTGGCGCTGGAATCTACATTTCTCCTTTAGTTACCTTCTTTCTTTGTGACCTCGTTTTTATTAGACATTATTAGCGATTTAACCGTCCATATGCTCGTAGAATTTAGAAGCCAGCTGCATATTTGAACCATGCTGCTACGGAACCCTACAATGCGCGTGTCCCGACACGCTCTTGGCCGGTTTTTTTACATCGGGACCACTGTGCGCCGCCGGCGCGTTTTGAAGAGTCTAAATCAGTCTTTCCCAACGTGGGCGATAACGCCCCCTTGTGGGCGCTGCAGGCCTAAAGGGGGGCGGTAAGAGACCCAGAAAAAAAAGGGGGCGTTGTGTAGGGCTTTGGGGTCGATTTATAATTTCATCTACCTAGCTAGGAAGACTCTTAGACACCGACTGAGCTCTCGACTCTCGACTACATCTTGTGAACATCAACTAATATTAATTAAGATATAGCTCAAACTCGGTTCGATATAATAAACCGCGGGCAATCATGTTTTAACAAGTTTTTGTTAAATAATCCGATTTGTACATTCCTGTATCAATCGGCTGGTTCTATAATACTTGTTCTTGCTTGTCGAGTACGATTGGGCGTCGAATGAGATAAACGAGTTTATGCACGTTTGTCTTATTCCTGTTGGTGCGTGCTGCTTATGCAATCCTATATAAACGAC
Source organism: Aproaerema taeniolella (assembly GCA_949987775.1). Taxonomy (NCBI): domain Eukaryota; kingdom Metazoa; phylum Arthropoda; class Insecta; order Lepidoptera; family Gelechiidae; genus Aproaerema; species Aproaerema taeniolella. The sequence goes on along the minus strand of OX465258.1, from coordinate 14,542,465 downwards.
GTAAATTTATTTTATTTTCATTTGCGGTTTCGCGCATAATAGATAAGCAGTACTTCATTATAACACTTACGTATTTCTCAAAACAAAACAATGTCGGAAGTAAAAAAGAAGAGACGGCAATACTCTGCGGAATATATTAAATTTGGATTTATTGAAAATCCCACAAACCCGTCGTCGCCTTTGTGTCTTCTATGTCTAAAAACATTTTCGAACGAAGCAATGAAGCCTTCAAGACTGCAAGATCATTTGAATAAAATGCATCCAGATAAGAAAGACAAGAATGTAGCATATTTTCAAGACCTAGAGAAGAAGCATAATATTCAGCCAAGTGTATCAAAACTATTTTCGGCGGCTGCTAAGCAAGATGACGACGGACTTCGAGCTTCGTACAATATCTCTTTGTTAATTGCTCAAAAAGGCAAACCACACAACATCGGAGAAGAGTTAATTTTGCCAGCAATAAAGGAAGTAATAACTGCTGTGCTTCATAAACCGGCCGCAGATATTATCCGAAAAATTCCTTTGAGTAATAATTCTGTGCAAAGACGAATTGATGAAATGGCTGAAAACATTGAAGAATCATTGTGCAATCATCTGAGGACTAGTCAATTCTCAATTCAGCTCGATGAGTCCACTTTACCAACTAATGAAGCGTTGTTGCTATCTTACGTGAGGTTTATTAAAGATGAGAAAATACGTGAAGAACTATTGTTTGCCAGAAATTTGGAGACAGATACAAAAGGCGAAACCATATTCAATACATTGGAAAAGTTTTGTGAAGAGAAAGAGATTCCTTTGAAAAATATTATATTAGTTGCTACGGATGGCGCTCCGGCTATGACAGGGCGCCATAAAGGCTTCATAGCGTACTTAAAAAATAAAATTCCAGATGTCCTTGCTATACATTGCGTTATTCATAGATAACATTTGGTTGCTAGAAACTTAAGTGAACGACTATTTCAATCACTGCAATATGTCATCAAAGCAGTCAATAAAATCCGTAGCAGCTCTTTGAATGATAGATTATTTCATCAGCTTTGTGTTACTAATGACGAAGATTTCAACCGTTTATTGCTTCATACTGAAGTTCGTTGGCTGTCAAGAGGCAATTGTCTGATTCGATTTTACAACCTGTTTGACTCTGTGATAGAGTTCTTGGAAACTAAAGATACAGAACTGCGCAACAAGCTCATAAAATCAAAGAATGATATAGCTTACATGACAGACCTGTATAAATTGTTCAACGACATGAACCTCCAACTGCAAGGCGATGAACTAAATTTAATTAAAACAAAAAATGTCGTTGCTGCTTTCGCAGCCAAACTGCTTCTGCACAAAAAGAATATGGGCAGACGTGAGTTTCACAATTTTCCGAATTTATCAGTATCCTGCAGTAACGACGACTTGTTTGCCTACTGCCAACATTTGGAAAACCTCCACATTGACTTCACCGAACGATACCAGGACATTTTAAACTTGGAAATACCAGACTGGGTGTTGGATCCGTTTTCAAATGTCAACATAGCAATGTCACCTCAGCTGGAAGAAGAACTTATAGAATTGACAACAAACGAAGAAATAAAAATCAAGTTCAAAAATGGATATCAAGAATTTTGGCTTCAAAAACCGATCCTGCAATTGTACCCTGGATTGTGGTCAATTGTTCAACGATTCTTGATAGCATTCCCATCGTCATATTTGTGTGAACGTGGTTTTAGTGCTGTGGCAACGCTGCTTACTAAAAAGAGAAATCGTTTGCGTGTTACCGAACGTGGCGACTTGCGGCTGTTTTTGAGTAAATTGGAACCTGATATCAACAAACTTATTGAACAGCATCAGATTCAACCTTCACATTAGTTTTTATATAAGAATTGATTATGTTTGTTTTATTTTCAATAAAAGATACTCTGTCCGAATACTATAAAGTTGCGTTTCAATAATCAGTTATAAGTACTTAGCGGTTTTTAAGTATGTTTAAAAAGGGGGGCGTTAAAAAATAATTTATTCTTAAAGTGGGCAGTAGACAAAAAAAGGTTGGGAACCCCTGGTCTAAATACACTGAACTGCGCAACACACGTATGTATGTATACATTCGGACATGAAATGAAAGCATAAGTATTTAATATGCTCTAATTTTCTAATGTAATGTACTCTGCGTAAATATAGAAATAAGTAAAATGTGTAACAAATAAATCGAATTAGAGAAAAAAATATGTTTATTTATTTCTATAGCCAGAGAACCATTAGGTATGTACATTAGAGACAAAAAATGATTTCTTCGTATAATGTTATGTTATTTTTCTATAGTTTAAAATCATCTAAATCGGTAAAAAACAGACATAGTTCTGCCAGTTTAAAGATAGTTCGGCGGACGCTAACAACGGTCGCGTTGGTGCTGGTTTCCGGTAGCGAAATGTTCCGGCCTTTTTTGGACGTAAGGCAGAGCACTATAATGTTATGTTTATCGCATGGACTTTTTTTTTGTTAAATTTATCCCTTTCGGGTAAGGCAAAGGAAACTATGTCCATACAGCCATGTCTTCAGTGAAAAATCTTCTTTCTTCAACTTAACCTAAGCCCTAAGCTCCTCATGTTCTGCGTAAAACCGGATAGCGTCTGTTTTACGAAAACTGGCGGCGAGAAGCACAACCGTGAGGATCTTTGTCGGTAACAAACGGAGCAGAAACACTGTTATCACTTGAATTTTTCATCACTACACGAATTTTAGTCAATTTACTGCATGATACACTATCACTAATACACATTAAACAACTTTTTCACGCCGAAAACGAAAATTCAATTGACAAAGCAACCGCTCACGCCGAGTTCCCGCCAAAGACCTCTATCGCATGGACTTAGTATATTTTCTCTTTTAGGTTTATCGTGGTTGGTCATAGACAATATCAATCTTTTTTTTTCTTTCGTTGATACAGTGGCGCTACAGTGGTGTTACACTGACCTTAAATACATTTTTCTTTGTGGCGCGAAATTTCAAAGTTCAAAACTTTTCGAAGTTTTGTTTTCACCACGTTTTCACGTATAGCCCACTCAACGAAAACCAAACACTGCCAAATAGGGTAAATAATTAATGTATAAGCGATTTTTGGCGTGGTTGTAGGGAATGGTGTCTGAAGCAAAATACTGAAGGTATTGATGGATGGAGGTGGAGCTAACGTGTAGGCGGGGTTTAATTAAAGGGCCCTTTTTTTAAAAGTTTTTCTTAAACAACTCGTAAACGGCGGCTCATAGCAAAAATTCTTTATAACACATTTGCTCGTAAAAGGTCTCTTTTTTCACCAAAATCAATATCGTATTGTATCTCATTTCGCACTTGTGCGTTATTGTAATGTAAAACGCACGGTTTATCAAGATGCTCCGTCTAAAAACGAACGGTACTTTTTTAAATCTTAGCAAAGAGTTTTTACTCGTGTGTCAGATAAGTGGTCAACATCATACGAATATAATTAACTGCGGTCTGCGGGGGATAAAATATAATAAATAAACATTTAATTCTTTAATTTAATTATTTTTTACAATAAAATACAACCATTTATCTGTTTGTTTTTCTAAATGACTACACTGTTGGCCGCTAACGGCCTTTACAGCTTCACCGTGCAAGTGTGGCTATCGGCCCAAAAATTTTAAGTAACAAGCCTAAGGTTTGAGCCTGTGGGACTCAAACCTCGGCTTAGGACGTTACTGGAAGAGGGGAGTCGGACATACGTTTGTGGGAAGAAGCAGCCGGATACTAGTCCTAGTTGTTATGACCATTTTTTCCCAGGATGCTGCATTTAATGATAGGAATATGCCGCTTTGCATAGTGATAGTAGGGATCAATATAAAGGATTTGACTCGAGGATAAACGACATTCACCCATTTGGAACAGAGATGGCGCCACTTACACGATTTTTTTTTTAAATTCTCAATCCTGATTGGATGCTCCGATTTACATAATGAAGGTGTCAATCGACAGAAAATTAATTGATTTATTCTAAAAAAAATAAAAAAGCGCCCTAAAATAAATATAAGATAAAAAAAACTGGAATAAATATATAAAAAGTGTTTTTTTTTTGTATTAACGAAATTTTTTGAACAGTGTGTAAGGAAATGGAAGTTTTTATTTATATACATATTGTCACGCAATCATTTACACGTTTTGCGCAAAAAACCGTTACTCAATATCTTGTCTCGTTACAAATTTATTGAAGAATTACCGCTGTCGTCCGCAAGACTTTGTCCGAGTATAATTCGTTAAAATGAAAATATTTTCTCTTCCCGTCATCCGATGTTTATAAAACTTGTACCAATTTGTAAATCGCTCTCAATCAGTCAATATTCCAGAAATAACATGCCTATTTTAACCTAAGTTAGGTATATATATATATTAACCTATAGCCAGACAGACGTACGAAATTCTAATGATTGTTTTGTTTCTATAAAGATCCTATAAGTTTACTATTTTTTCTTCAAATCATTCTATGTTCTTAGGGTTGTTATAATTCCCAATATTTTTAAACGAGCAATTCTTGTATCATATACTTTAAACGAGCTATTCTTGTATATAAATATATATATATTTTTTTTAGGATCTCGGAAACGGCTCCAACGATTTTCTTGAAATTTGGTATGTAGGTTGATTCGGGGGCAAAAAGTCGATCTGGCTAGGTTTCATTTAAAAAAAAATAACCGTGCGAAGCTCGGTCACCCTGGTACTATAAATATATATATATATATTTAGGATCTCGGAAACGGCTCCAACGATTTTCATGAAATTTGGTATGTAGGTTGATTCGGGGGCGAAAAATCGATCTAGCTAGGTTTTATTTAAAAAAATACCGTCACCCAGGTACTTTTATTTATTTACATTGTGTTGATACTGGCGCCACAAGTGCACCTCATGCATTGATAATTAAACTAATTATCTTCCATTTCAAAGGTGCTGGAAACCCTGAAAATAAGGTCGCTATTAGTATAAAATACCAAAATAATAATAATATTAGGTAAATGTAAAACAGTTTTAGAACTGATATTTTACTTACGTTTTGTTGTCACATTGGCCTTTGCACGTTTTACACTGTAACGTGCAAGGAAGACCTACGCGTCGGCAGCCACAACGCATCGAGTTGCAGCTCAATTTACAGCCACAATTATCAAAAAAGCTTAATTCGGGCCAAATTGGAGTGGCTTTGAACCATAGAGGAGTCCATTTTCCATCAACATTGTGCCACCCCCAGACAGATGGACTTGGGGTTGATGCGTCTAAATCTAACGCGTTGCCCCAAATATGGCCCGCTTGAAACGCTGCACGTAAGGCATGCTGTTTAAGGGCAGCGGAAGTAGGGGGCAGGCTCGTCACCATCCTGTTTTTACTTGAAAACAAATCTTGCCGAACCTCATTTACCGTTGAATGTTTGGTTTGCACGTCGTATAGCCTGCAAGTGAATCTGCAAAAAAAAGTAATCAGCTGATAACGTGTGAGATAGTTATATAATATACCTCATACAATAACAAATCATATATAAACGAACCGCTCCAAATGACCCATTACTTCTTCAGAAAGTATTTCTGCAGGAATTGACATGCCAGCAAAAGCGGTGGTTGTCTCAGGGTGTGACATCCAAGTTTTAAAACAAGTTTTTTTTCCTTTTGTATCAAAATATGAAGTCGTGTCACACCCTGTAAAGGCATGGAAGCCCCGTAGAGCACTTGACATTTCAGGGCCTAAAAAAGTAAGCAATTGTTTTATCGGTTCGCTTTTTATCACTAACGTAAGACATTTTTAACGGATTCTTACCCAAAACAGTAAATATTTTATGCACCGCTCCTCTATGGTTCAAAGCCACTCCAATTTGGCCCGAATTAAGCTTTTTTGATAATTGTGGCTGTAAATTGAGCTGCAACTCGATGCGTTGTGGCTGCCGACGCGTAGGTCTTCCTTGCACGTTACAGTGTAAAACGTGCA